>JACEIK010000666.1:183957-241903 GCA_018107945.1 Datura stramonium
AAACTAGGGTGTGTTTCATTGATAGGGTGTTTAATATACAGGAAAGTAAGTAGGGTGGCAAATTAGCCCATGAAAGCATGACCCGCGCAACTTGTTCATGCTTGGGCGGATCAATCACCTACCCATTTATTAGCTCAACCTATTTTAGCCCAACCTATTTCAACTCATCTCAAAATTGGGCTGATAAGTAAATTGGGCTAATTAGTAGCCCAAATTGACCCATAGAAACATTATCAAATATTGTCAAAAAAATAGTTTTATTAGGTACCTAAAAAATTATAGAAGAACAAATAAAGAAAATAAAACTTAGTAAGAATTAGATGGGTTGGGTAATGAGATGCTTTTAGCCCATCTTATCCCAACTCATTTCAGCCCAAATAACTTTTGAGTGGTTCAATAACCCGTCTATTTATTAACTCAATCCATTTTGACCGGCCAAAATCCAACCAAACACGCCCATTTGACACCCCTAGAAGTAAGAGTATATGTGTTACAAGTTTAGCTAGCATAGGAAGAATGAAGTTGAGTCGTTCAGGAGAAATTTAATGGGATTGTGATGTCTAAATCCAGAAAATTTAAATATCTATTCAGTGTTCCGGGAAAGATGGTAAAATAGATGAAGACGTAACAAACCGAATTAAAATAATAGATTAAGATGGATGTAATAATACAAGATTAGACAACATTAGAAATGATTATAGAACGTTCAAGTACACACAAAAAAATGTGCGGTCACCTCAGATGACTTAGTCATGTGCTACATAAACCTTCAAATATACCAGTATTATAGGTGTAATTCAATGTGAATGGATGAGATAAACTTAAAATTACATGCAACGAAATTGTTTCTAGAAACCTATAAGCTTTGGAGTCCAAGCCAACATAGTGAAAAATAGAACAGAATGAAAGAAAAAGATCCATGAAGGCGATAGCTAGACTAAGATTAAATTTTAGACACATTGATACACTTAATAGATCCAGCATTTGCTAGGAATATTTTTGGCACCTTAAAATTAGTAGATATGGAGAAAACAAAGAGAATCCCAACTTATATAGTATTGGAACAAAAAGGATCCAAATGGAGAGAAGTGGAAATTGACGATTCACATAACAAACCCAACAAGCATGAGATTTAAGTCAAGTGGTGTTATTGAGAAGTGTGAGAAGTGTGAAAAGAACCTAGCAAGATGGAAGTCTAAGTATCTCTCATTGGGTGGCAGAGTAACCTTAATCAACTCAGTACCTGATGCACTTCCAAGTTCCAATATACATGATGTCCCCGTTCCCCATTCCAACAGGGATCATCAATAGGTTGGACAGCATTAGGAGGAATTTTTTGTGGCAAGAAATCAAAGAAAGGAAAGGCTACCACCTAGTTAAATGGAAGACAGTGACTCATGGCGGCTGGGAATCAAGGAACTGTAATTCAAAGCAAGGCACTCAGAATGAAGTGGCTATGGAAGTTCTGTAATGATAGTCAAGCCCTATGGAAAAAAGTCGTAAAGGCTAAGTATGAGGAGATGGATAAATGGGTGACAAAAGAAGTAACCACAATTTATGGAGTCAATCTATGGCTTCAAAGCACATACAAAGATCAAAACAGCCAATGGAGAAAGAACTGATTTCTGGAAAGATGAGTGGCATGAAGCAGGCAAGATGGGACTACTGTACCAAGATATACACAACCTCGTCATACAACAGCAAAGTACTATAGCAGAAGTATGGACACACCAAGGCTGGAACTTCATCTTCAAGAGACAACTAAATGACTGGGAAATTCAAAGAGTTAACAGACTTTTTCAACATAATAGGAGAATTCAGTGGCTTGGAGGAAGGACAAGACACACTCAGGTGGCAGGGAGGTAACAAGGGGGTTTTCAAGGAAGGCAAAGCCTATGGGATCAAGAACCATCCTAACCAACACTTTAACCCCTTGGAAACGTATATGGAAAGTCAAAATCCCACAATTCAGTGGCTTGGGGGAAGGACAAGACACACTTAGGTGGCAGGGAGGAGTGGGGTTTTCGAGGTAAACACAGCCTATAGGATCATGAGCCATCCTAACCAACACTTTAACCATTGTCCTTGGAAACATATATGGAAAGTCAAAATTTCTCACAAAGTAGCTTGTTTTGTCTGATTGCTGGCTAAGAAAGTAGTTTTAACACAAGACAATCTAATGAGGAGAGGGATACCACTGTGTTCTAGGTGCTTCTTTTGTGGGGAAAAGGCAGAGACGGTAAACCACTTCTTTCTACATTGTAAGATCACTGGTCAACTGTGGAGACTATTCCTTATACTCAAAAACATTTGAACAGTGGAAGTTAGGGTATCTCTTGTATATATGGTTTCAATGCAACCCATGTACTGTTTTGATATTACAGAAATAGACACACAATTACCTTTTCACAAAAAAAACAAAAAAAAACAAAAAAAGACAAGTTGGTGTTGTTGGCTGTTTCCTTCAGCAAAATTTACATTTAAATTAGGGAGTGATTGAGACACTACATCAATAAATTCTTTCTTAGTTCTGACACAACTCATGCAATCCTTCATCTGTTTAGGAGAACTGAAGTATTCTGCTGGGAGAATAAAACGCATATATCTAAAACCATAGTCCACCAAGTACATGAGAATACACAAAATAAAACATGACTTAACCACCAATTCAGTAAATGAAACAGCGAAACTAAATATGAAACGCAATTTACATATTGATAAATAATAATGTGAAAAGCATATCAACAAGAAATAAATAGCCAAAAAAAATAAAAGATGTGCTTATCAGATGGGTGATTCTAAACGGCTATTTGGTAAGAGGTAATTCTTTACTCCATCTCTTTCATTCCTCTTTTCCCTAAATTTTTTACAGCAAGTAGCATTCAACTCAATTACAATGTTATTAGATATCAAGCATCTTAGAAAAATTAAATTTGACCTGCATTAATAACATCCTAACGTTTCAGAACTTTTATTGTGTTGTTTGTGCACTCAAGCTAGAATTCAGAACATTTCCATTGAAACAAATTTGTCAATTGATTTCATGCTGCAAGTTCCATTTTATACAAATTTCATAATAATTGATATTACAATAATATTCTAACAAGGTTTTGAATAGTTAAGAACTTCAGCGAGAGATTCATCCTTTTTCTATGTTTAACTAACATATATGTCAAGATCAGAGAAAGCACAGTGAAATAAGTCAAAGGTTAGTCAAATTGACAAAAGATGCATTGGATTTGTCAACATTATCTTTTCTCAAAGAAAAATGCAAAGCATTGGTCAATAGATTATTTTTTTTTCAATAAGTAGCATTGGTGAATGGTTTTCTTCTCAAACTATGAGCCAGAAGACACAGAATTAAATTGTTTATGGAAGAAATCAAAGTAAATCTTACAACAACAAATAGTTCCAAGTGGTGATACATAATAATAAATCACAGCACACTTCTCAAATAAGCTTGGACATTGGTTTAAATGTATAATAATGACTTCACCTCGCTTTCGGCTAGCAATTGCTCCAGTGCCTTTGGTAGATATGGAAATACAGATGATCCTAGTATGTCTACCATGCGGTGAATAAATGATGTGACCTACAGGAGTTAATATCATCAGAAAAAGGAATTGCATCACCAAAAGGTAGATCAAAGCAAAAATAATAAGAAATTAAATAATACCTTGCACCGCAGAGGTTCTATCTTTGGATATATGATAAGAATACGTAGGAGGACATCCAATGTCTGGATGAAAAAGAAATCAACATGATAAGAATTGATGAAGGAAGTAATACTTGGATTAGGGCTTTATTTGACCACAAAAAAACAACATCTGTCTCCTACAACAGGTGCACCAGAAAAACAAATAGTGCAAAAAAGAAAGGGGTAAAACAACACACTTTGTCGCGCACTTATTTCTGAGACCAAGTCAACAACCAAAATCCGTTAAGTAAGACACCCAAATCAGATACCAGCCTCCTTAAATTGTGACACTATTAAAACGAGAATATTCAGGATTGCATCAAACTGTAACAACATACAAAATAATTGTAATGCATATTGATAATCAAGTGCGCCACAATGTATTATTACCAGTAGTTGGTAAGATCAAACAGACTAAAACACAGATGGAGTTTAGAATTAATGTAGAAGAGCAAGAGAAAAACTCAAGCACCAACCAACCTGTTTGAACATGAGACCAATTGCAGGACGACTGGCAGTTACAAGACGCTCGCTAAAACCCTGGCATGTGAAACATTGTGGTAAGGACAGGAGGAATAAGCTACAAATGCTGCAGTAAGCTCAGCAAGAAGACAAAAATCCCAAAAGAACTTGCTTAAAGAGAGGTATCATATTGCTGAAAATCTTCTAGTACTTTTCATTTTTAATTTTATTTTGTATAATGTGAAGGATTCATATAGTCAATCCCAACTTGTCAGGGTAATAAGGCGTAGGCGTTGTCCTGCATAATGTTGGCTGAGATGAATTTAAATAGAAAAATATGTTAAATGAGGATTTGTATAACTGACCCCAACTTGTTTGATACTAAGGCATAACTGCGTTATCAGGTATGGTATTACTTAGGTAATTCTAAAAATGCCGGATTGGGAGCAGTGAAGGATGCAATCTTAATGGCAGAAAACATAACGGGAGGTGAATTATTGTGAGTTGCTTACGTGAGGATTTTGGAGAGGACAGTAACCCCATTTTGCATTGCGGCTTTACATCAAATATGGAACTTGGATTTCTCTTTGTCTAAAATTTCACTGGTTTTATCAAAATCTGAAGGTAAAGTGAGATCGAGTAGCATGTTATATAAGATTGGCACAGGAAGGAGCACCGATTGAAACGCACCGATACGTCTTTATGTGGCTTATTTGGTATAGCAGAAATAGAGATGTCCATAGTAAAGAAATATATGTAACCAGTACTAGAAGATCATTTTTTTGTTTTCTGTCATACTTTTGGTGCAAAGGATAATCCCAAATATTTGGGCTACCTTGAAAGACGATTGCGTTTGAACTGTACACCAACTTCTTACATGCTTTTGACATCGCATTTTTGGGCTATTGATGAAATAATTTGATTTACAAGGATAAAAATATTTAAGAAACTGTAGTGCGTCCGATAGCACGAATAAAAACCTTGCTCAGAGCATTAATGGCCATAATTATCTGCTGGATATTTGCGATCTTTGCTGGCGACTCTTCAGGATTCTGGGCTTTAGCATTTAAGAGCAAAGCTTCAACCTGCTAAAAGTATCTAAAGTCAGTTCATCTAATTAATGAAAGCAAGTGTCCAGAAATACTTGCATTCCACATTAAACATGCAACCATGCAATGAGAACATCATACGTTCCATTCTAGTGCATATATGCATCAATCAAGCTAATCAAACATCAAAAGAAAATTCAATTTACAGTTCTTTGCCTAATGAAATGACCTGCTGACAAAGAGGGGTAAGCAAGGCGGTTAGGTACTCTGATTGCTTTTCAAGTGGCACATCTTCCATTCCAATTAATAAGCCAATCGCCTACAGCATGCCATGAATGTGATTTAAGGAAGTAGGCCAGCAAGTCAAAGAAATTGCACATATGCTAAGACCATATCTGCAGATGTACCTCAAAAATATGACTACCATCTTCACAACCCGAAAGCTCCTTGGAGGCAGCAGCATAAATTGTTGTGAATTGAGCAACTATATCTTGCAAACTCTGAATGAACATATCAAGCCAGGAGTTCAAAAACAGAATACAAAGAAGAGAAAAGAAAATGAAATCTTCCCCATTGACAGAAATTTGGAGGATGAAATGGAACAAAGGGATGGGAAAATCAATACCATACCTGCAGTATAGTCTCTATGTAGGGTACAAGTTTTGCTTTGAGTAGCTTCACAACCCTCATGAAAAGATAGCTAGCCCTTCGACTCACATTGCTATTTGGATGATGTATGCCTCTTTCATCAAGAAAGGCACTCAAGACCAAGGGTATGTATTGTGTGTTCTCCTGAAAAAATTTCATATACCTGGTTACTGTTTCCAAGTAGATAAGTGCAACAAGCCTGTTGTTGTGGCAAGGAAACTTTGTTGACAAAAGCGTTGGTATTAGTTCGCCCAAGAGACCATTTCCTGTTTTCATGGTTTCATCACTAAGTGATTCCCCAAAGGCATATAGAAGAGAGAGTGCAGCTTCTATCTCCTCAACATCCACATCTCCACTAGATGCAACAGCACTAGCTAAAGAGTTCCTTATGAAAATCTGAGTTGCATCAGGTGCTACACGGCCCACACTCCGAAGCAGAACAAACAAATCTTTCCTAAAGTCAGTCATCCGATCTTCCTCTTCTTTCCCAATTTTGTCAAGCACATCGAGGTTATTGCGATAACCAGGATCAAATCGGATCTGAGACCGAATCACTTCCAGCATCTGACCTACATGAAGTGACTGTGTCTCGGTCAATGGAGCCAGACTCTTCAATGTGCCAACATACCCAGAGAGGAACTGCACAATACTGAAGGTTTCATCAATTTCACAATTTTGCATTACATAGAAAACAGAGGGCAAAACCTCATTCAATAGTTCAGTCGAGACAGCTTTCCCATCATCAGAGTTCAAACGCTTCAAACACTCCAAAATCTCAGTTGAATATCCAGTAAGCAAAGAAGCAACTCTTGCTACCAACTCAGACTCATTATCCTCTGCTACCAAACCAAAAACCTTTCTTATCTGAAGGCTCTGCAAAAGAGTGAGTTTTGCTTTCGGATCCATGCGCTTAGCAGCAACAGCGTGGATGCAACCAGCAGCAGCACCTCTGAGTTGATCAGAAAACCCACTCACCAACATCAACTCAAATAACAACCCAACAAATGCATCATTTGCAATCAAACCTATATCGATCCAGGAAACATACCTCCTCATAGAATCTAAAACACTACAACACAAATCCGGATCCGAATTCCTGTACATTAACAGGATATCATACCAAGCCCTAACTACCTGAGAAATACACTGCTGCCTCATTGCGTCCTTAATTTGCCCAGCGACAGCCACCTCCTCTTGGCTTCTCGGGTAGTCCAAGCTAATTACTTCTTCATCCAATGCATTGAGAACTCGACAAAACATATCAATAACCACAACACCTTTACTAAGATTTGATAAAAAATCAACAAATACTGAGGGCCATATCATAGGATACTCGAAATAAATTAAAGTAACCATAACCTGAGCAAGCTTATTCTTTATGAAAGCTGGACCATCCAAAACCCTTACCAAATTCTTATCATCAATGCTCTCATAACAAGCCAATGAAAAGACAGATTTCCGGATAAAGGATTTCTCCTCTGGACTCATTGATGAATACCGGACCCGCAGGACCTCGTGCAGGCATTGTAAGCACCAGAACTGAACTTGAACCAGTTTAGAGAAGCATAAACGCTCAATACATATACTACAAATTGATGGGGTTTCTTTAATTTGTTGGCAATAAGCAACCGCTTGTGCTTTAAGAGCAGAATCAACTGCCCCAGATTCATCAAAACTTATAAGTATCGCCTTTTCAAGATCATCCATAATTGTTCCTAAACCCCTAAACCCTAAAAGAAACCTCAACTATGATCAGGTTTATGAATGTAACTATCCAACTCTTCCTTTGAATCTGAATAATAACTTAATAATGAATTTGATTAGCGGTTATTAACCGGTAAGTTTATCGAAAAACAGAGATCTTTTGGGGGGCTTACCTTCAAAGTGCTTGTGGAAAATTTAATGGTTGTCAATCACTGGATATGTGATCAGAAGGAGATAATAGAACTAGGGTTTTGGAATGAGCAATGGAGTAAAACTTACGGCCCCGAATTAGGGTTTCTTAATCAAAATCACAGAAGGATTTTTCTAAATTTTTTTCATTTATTTCAAAAAAAAAAAAAAAAAGACGGCGAAGTAGCAGAGACAGTGGTATTTGGGACTTTGTTAACAGGTTGATGGAGAAGGAGAGGACGGAGGCTTTCGTGAGAACTCTTCTTATATACTCCCTTCCCTTCTGCCTATCAACTCTTTTTCCTTTTGTGCTTCCTTTTAAAATTTCATATTTTTCAAGGAAAAATCATCCTAATTATATAAGTATTTATATTAAAATTAATGGAATAGCTACCTCTCTATATATAATAGAAAAATAAAGTATACATTTTATGTATGTTTTTTAAACTAAATGATTCTAGCACTAGTTTGAGGTGATTCATCAAATTGGTTAAATCTAAAATAATAACATTCTTTATTTAATACGATTCTACTATACATATCGATATACATAGAAATTCACCGACTACATTTCAGCCATCCAGCGATCCTGATCTATTTGAAAATTGCTAGAATTGATATATCCATATATCATGTTTTCATAATGATCTCTTTTTCTAAAACTAATTATATTATTTCTCGTCTAATGTTCGATGCTCATATTAAGACCTAATTAAATTTAAATTTATGCTAAAATATAATTTATATTGAGATCTGATTAAATTCAAGTTTACTTATTTTATATTTGTGTCAAAGTACTCCCTAATAAATGCAACTTTGTGATAAAAATTAAAATTCCAGATTATTAATTAAGTATAAAAAAATACTTATTACTCCATCATAACAGTTAGGTTATACTTTTCGTTTGAATTATGAGTTTTTAAAATTACACTGAAAGTTACTATAACCCTTTGACATTAAAAGAAAAGAAGGTGAATATACCACGTACTCATAAAAATAACGAATTTAAATACTTAATTTGATAAAAAGGAAATAATGTCCTCATTTTAAAAGATTAACGCATTTATATTAAAATATTTGTGTTAAAATATGAATAGCAAATATTTAATCTTAATTTACATTTATAAAATAAAAAAATTTATTTAACATTGGTGATGGTAACCGTTGCTACTTGTGATTATGAGTGTTGATTATCGTTGTTAGTGATACTTATGAATAGTAACTAGTAATGATAATGTCTGATAATGGTGATTGATCGTGACAATTAGTGATAATGTCTAATAGTGATGATTGGCTAGCGATATGTGAAGGTGATTATTGGTTGTTGTGGTAAAAGTGGTCGTGATGGTAAAGATGGTGGCTAATGGAGGTGATCATGATTATGGTTTATAGTATTCGTAGTTGGTAGTAAAAGCGAGGTGGATAATAGTGAAAGTGAAAGAAGTTGCGGTGCAATATTTTCTTTACATAGCAAGTTGTAGAAGGGGTAGATATTGCAGCTTCAAGATTTTCTTTACATAGATATCCTTGAAGAAGTTTAACATCTTAATAATATCGATTTTAATAATCTTAATCATTTATGTTTTATTAATATAAAATTAAAAAAACAAAAAAAACATGTAATTTAATTAAAATTAAAAATTTAAACTATTAAAATTTAAATTTAAAAGCAAATTTCTTAATGGATCGAACTAATTAAATGGTGAATTTCTTAATATTCTTCTCTAACAACATCACATGAATCTTTCCTCCATATGATATGGAATTTCTAAAAGTATATAACTATATATGATCAAAAATGATAAAGAAATATATATGCACAATCTCACTTTGGTTTTCTTTATTTTCTATTTTTACTTTATTTACTTTTGTTAGTTCATTTTCGTACAGAAATTTTAGAAAATGGGCTCCGTTCATTTTACCTGAAATCTCAATAGAAGGCCCAATCCAATACAAGAATTATGATGGGCCAAATTATTATGAGTTTAAAGCAAAGGAAAATGAGTACATGACTAAGTGTTGTATGAATGAACTAAGGGCAATTTCACATATATATAGACACACATACATAAATAGTATTTAATATTATAAAATATATCAAAAATTTTCATTTTGAAAAATATAAAATTAGTTTTAAAAAAAAAAAGTTTGCTCAAATCTTTGCTCAAAAATTTGTATAAAATAATATAAAGTGTAGTATTTACCAAATTCTTGTGATGAAACCGTATAAATTAGTTTAACATATTTATATCTCACTCAAGGCTTAAAAATTTTCCGCCTCGATATAAAAATTTGTATCTAATAATATATAAAATTTATATAAAAATTCATATTACATTTTTGAAAATTTAGTACATCTACAATAAAAATTGTATACAATTTTCTTACAAATTTAATACAACTACAACAATATAAACTTAAATTCATACAATTTTAGTCAAAATCATATCAAATTTACACTAAATCATCATAAATTTGAGATATAAGCTCCCAAGGAGTTCTCTACTGAAACCACATTCATTTTGAAATTATTTTAATTTATCAAATCCAAGTTCTACTTTGAAGCTTCAAACATCATCCACAAATTCGAGTTTAAATCTAAAATTTTATTCAAAATCACATCAATTCTACATCAAATTATCCAAATTGAGATATAAAACCTTTCTAAAATATTCTCAAATTTTTAAAACCACACTCAATTTAAAATTATTTTAATTTTTCAAAACCAATTTCAATTTTTAGGCCTCAAACTATTTGGGCCCTAAAATAAGATTTTACTAGCCGTACCTTTTAGCTGCCCCTGTTAATCATACGTATTTATTAAGAAAATTTAAAAATGAAACAATTATGACAATAAGAATATTACACCACCATTAAAATGAACTTGTACCGACCTAATTTGATTACTCTCTTTGATGAACCTTACACCACCTTTAAACTTCTTTGTCTTGATGGATTTGTGTTTGGCTATTATGACATGCTGAAATTTTTGAAGAATATATTTATAATCTCCATCAAAGTGATAGTCATGTTGCTATATCACATTTTCTACGTACTTTTCTTTGATTATTAAATACATAATCGATAAAAAAGAGAAGAAGGAAGAATCAAAAAGGAGAAAAAAAGACATGCTAATTAAAAAAATAAATAAAAAATAAAGAGGAGAACACAAAGTTTGAATATCTAACAACCGCATAGATTATTGTAAAATAGGATTTATCCAAGACATAAGAATTTGATATAAGAGAGTTGAGGAGACACATTATTACAGATACTGCAAATAGATGAAAGTTTTTTTATAGCTTATGATATATAATTAAATGTAATAATTATTAAATAAATAGATTAATGAAAAGAATGAAGAAAAAAATTCAAGAAAAAGAGATAATAAAATAGTTTTCTGAGCCATAGAAAGGTATCACATCACCTTATCTATGCCCAACTTTATTGGCGAGGTTCAAAACAGAAAACTGGAGATTTAACCGTTAAAATATTTTATATGCTAGTAACAAAATGAAATTGACAAAAATAGTGAAAACAGATTAAAAGAATAAATATATACCAAAATTATGCTAAATCATTTTCTTATAAACCACGATTACATAATATATAAATTGGCTTATGAAATTCCAATCTCATAACGCTATCTAAATTAAGGAATTGAAAGTAAAGGGTAAAGTGGCGAAAGAAAGCTCAAATAATATGCAAGTGTTACTTCTAAAAATAACTTTATTTATAAACTTTTAAATGGTGAATAATATTAGCATTAATAATATTTAAAGTCCGTCTTCTCTCATAGAGTTGTAAAACAAATACGACTTATACCTAAAGTCAATATTGTGGTCCATCATGCTCCCACTACACGTAATAATGTAACCGCCCTACCATTTCTTTGTTATTGACGTGAATGACTTCTTCCTCGCCAGCTGCTACCTTTACACAAAGTAGTTTTATTTATTTTTTGGGACAATAGCATTTTTAGTTTTCTTAATAAATTTTGATTTCTTTTTGTAATGTAATGATTAAGATATTTAATTAATTAAAATATATATTTTTAATTTTATTATAATAGTATATTTAGTATAATTTGACAATTAAAACTTTTAGTCTCGTTATGTAAAAATATATTATAGGGATGATTGTACTTCTATTCCTCAATTGATCTTGTCGTGGAATCTGATTTTGATCCGTAAAGAATGATCTAAATTAGGCATGTGCAAATGGCTAATTTTGGAGCTAAAAGATAAAAGATTCTTCATTATTTTCCCTTACTTGGGAACCAAGAACCTAGCCACATACGCATTGATCTTCTTCTTTGTATACTCTTTTTTGTATATTGGTTGTTAGGTCTTCATTTGTGAATGCTGGTTTGATTGGATCGAATCACAATAAACTTTATATTTTTAAATTATTATCTTCATTGTTATTGTAATATTGATTCACTTAAATTCTACATTATTCCGAATTTCTGGTCGCATGTATAACAATAAAAATTAAATATGCTTTGTTAAATAATTGGAGAACCAAAAGAAATAAAATAACAATACAAGTTTAATATAATGTATAAATATTTAAATAATAAATCAATCAATAATTTTGAAAATATGTGAATATTCATAAAAATAAAGCAGGATTTTGTACAACAACAACAATATACTGCGATAATCTCGTGAATATACACCAAGTATGCAGGTTGCATTGCACTTTACTCTCTACCTCAAAGCCGCATAGTTATTTTCAGACCGACTTAAGGATACACAAATCAAAGAAATCCAAAAGAGAAAATGTTTCTGCACGGAGCAACACATTTCAAATCATCATCTCGAAGAAAAGTAATAAGATACAACAGGTTCAAGAAATAATAGATAATATCGTAACTCTATAGGCAAGATACTTTGTGGGTAATACTACAACTACTAGTATGAGCGGATTTACTAAACAACACTCTACTCCATGCTAACCTACTACGTACCCTAATTCATGTCCTCCACAACCTCTTATCTAGGGTTATATCCTCGTAAGTCAAACTGGGACATATCCCGTCAAATCACCTCTCCACAACTTCTTCTACCACTTCTATCTCTTGAAATCATCGCTCAACAACCTCTCACACCTCTTCACCCGCATCGCGCATCTCTTCTACACATGTCCGATCCATCTCAACTCTTTCCACATCTTATCCTTCACGTATGCTACTCTCACCTTGTCCTCGAGATCCTCATTTCTAATCCCGTCTCCTAGTATGCCCACGCGTCCATCGCAACATCCTTATTTCATAACTCATTTTCGAATACGAGTTTTTCACCCGCCAATACTCCCTACAATATAGCTGGTCCGACTCACTACTCCCCGTAAAATTCTGTCTTTTAAGTTTTGAAGGCACTCCCTTTCTGTCATATAGGATCTGACGGCTTTCACTTCATCATCTCATTAATACGGTAAATAAATTCTCGTCCAATCTCTCATTACTAATAATAGACCCAAGATACTTGAAACTTCCTCTCTTTCAAATAGCTCTATATCCAAATTTCTACTTCCACGTCACACCTCATGCATCACATTCAAAATTGCACTCTAAGTATTTGGTGTTGGTCCGACTCAACTTGAACCTATCGACTCCAAAGTTTGTCTCCAAACCTCCAAAATTAACATGAACTCCTTCACGCTAAGCCATTAATTAAAACTATGTCGTCTGTAAAAAACATACATACGGTACCCCCCTAAGTTCGCCGTGTCAATGTATCCATCCTTGATGCAAACCCCATTAAAATTGAAAGCTCTAAGTCCTCCTCACTGTTCTGACCCGAGTCTTACTCCTTCGTGACTTGCCCTCAATCGTCACGCACACCACCGCATAACTCAGCCTCCAAGATCTTCACATAACCTCTTTTAGGATTTTGTCGTAGTTTTTCAAGATCTATGAACACCATGTGTGTAGTTATTCTTCCTTTCCGTATACCGCTCCACCAATCTCTTTATGAGATGAATGACTTTGTAGTCGAGCGTCCCGCAATTTAATCACCATTTCCTGACATACCACACCCCTTCTCACTCCTCAACTCCACTATCCTTTCCCACACTTTCATAGTGCGGCTTAAAGGTACTTGATACTCTTATAGTTGTTGCAATTTTGAATGTCACATTTGTTCTTGTACAACGAAAATATCGTACTTCATTTCCATGATTCGTACATCTTTTCCGTCTTAAAATGACATCAAACAACTTAGTTGGTCACACCAAACCCACTTAGCCGCACTCTTTCAAAATTCCACCAAAAATCTCGTCTAGCCCGAATACTCTACCTCTAAGTACGAACAACTACCTAGACCTCCTCAATCTCTATACACCTATGATACCCTAAACTGCTGATGCCTCTCCAGTGCTCCAAATTTCCAACTCAAACATTATCTTCTTTTATTCAAGAGTTTATGAAAGTATGTCCGGCTGCCTCCATTTGATGAGGGCTTCCTCCGCCCATTCCTACCGTCCTTTCATCCTTAATACACTTCAGCATTTGGTCTAGTTCACGAGCCATCCTCTCTCGCCCTTGACTAATGTATAATTTTTTATCCTTACTCTTTGTTCTCTAAATCTATTACACGTGTTCAAGTCATATTTTTATTGCCGTGACCGTTAACAAATAAAGAGATTCAGAATCGAATAAATCGAGTGATTTATTTATTTAAGTAATCATATTATTATATAAGTGGGACGCCCCTAAGTTGAAAGTTAGATTATCATTTTGCCCCTCCACTAATTTAAAATTTAATTAACACATAATTAAATATTAATAATTTATAATTTTTTATATTTTTTATTTTATTTCGAATAAGGAAAAAAAAGATATTAAGTCTTAAAAGTTAAAATAAAAAAAATAAAAGTAAAAGTAATTATCATGATAATAAATAATAATATTAATAATTATATACTAAAAGTGGAAAATCCTTATCTTAAAAGTTGGATTATTTTTTCCCCGTAGTAAATTAAAATATAATAAATATCTAATTAAATAATAATATTTTACCATCAAATATAATATATATATATAAACAAAAAATGAATAAAGTCATTCATTAAATTGAGTAAATGAGGAAGGATTGTCAGCATTCGCCGCAATTATTTATGCTATACTTTATATTTTTTAATTATTATTTCATATACTAACTTTTCACCTTTCAATTGCTTCATCTTCTAAGCTTCTACCGGTTACAATAGTACGTATTTATACATAATCCTCTAATAAAGATCTCGTAATTATTAAAAACTCAATATGAAAAATATACGTTTGTGCCGCGATCACTTACACCTTTAACAAGAATGTAATTGCCGTGCATTCTTTCTTTTTCTTTTTGATAGTTTTTCAAATATTTTCTGATTTGTCTTCTTATTTTGTTATGTTTAAGATTTTTGTATTGCATTTAAACGTCCATAAACTCGATGTAAGGAAATAAATTGAAACCTACAAATTAAATTTACTCTCTTTACAGATAAACCTTATATTTATGCTCATCATGGTAATTTGTATTTTATATGTTTTCAGACTCTTTTCCGCATAAATGTTGAATTTTTTGTTTTTGTTTTATTTAGTGATCTTGTCACACTAATTTATACTTAATCATTAAAATACGATTACTAAACTAAATTAACCAAAACGCCGCCTTAATCATTTCAATTTATACTTATCACAATTTTATATTTAATTATATAATATAAATATACACGTATCCGTAGTTCAGTCACATGTATAATTTCTTAGGTTGGAACTTGACAGTTGAATGAAATGTTGGCACATAGTGCTTAGCTTGCACGTTTAGTAAAAGAGAGTTGCTACTATTCATACAATTGTTATAATTCCGACACGCAACCCCCCATGTGTGCCAATTGCTACTATTTCTTTCTTTGTGTGAAAATTGTTCTAATTTCATACGTCTGTAATAATAAGTTGATGGACGCACACCAGACAATTTTTGCTTGCTTGTCTCCATTTGTTAAAGTCTCCAATTACAAATCTGCTTATTTTTAAAAAGCTTTTTTTCTTTTTTTCGTAAATGTATCTGTGGAGAGTATTTGTTTGACTAATCATTTTTATAATAATAGAATAATAATAATTTTTACTTAATTAATAGTTTATTTGGTTAAATTTAAAATTAATTTATTTTAAATTTAAACAAAAAAAAAAACCCAACAACATTGAGGAAATTTTCAAAAATTTTTAATTATAAATTTTAAAAATATTTCTAAACAGTAATTAGTATTTGGCCAATTTTTAAAAAAATACTTTTTAAAAGCTTATTTGAATTGACTAAATTTACATAACTTTTAGCTTCAAATACTAGAAAAAATACTTTTTAAATATTAGGTTTAATTTATATTGATAAAAATAATTATTAATAATAAAACATTAACATATAAACCAACACAAAAGAATTGTTAAAATTTCAAAGCTTGAAAACTTCAAAAGCAATCTTTAAGCTCATTCAAATAGACTCTAAGTATATATTTCTTAAAAGTGTTTTTCTAAAAAATTAATTATGGGGAAAGACAAGTTCTACTACTCAAGAATTTCTTATTCTATCTCACAAATTTGGCCAAACAACTCGCTTTTTTCAAAAAATATTTAATAATTACTTTAGCCTCCCAAAAACTTGCTGAGAATCCAAAAGATTAAAAATACTTTGAAAAAAATACCAACTTTTGCTACTATTCAAAAGTATTTTATTTTTCTTCCCTAAAAACTTTGACCAAACACTTTAATTTTTTTTTTAAATAAAAAAACACATTTGAATTTCTAAAAGTTTAACCAAACAAATTATTTGTGTCAATCCGAGCATTTTAATTGAACTCCGTATAAAGCATATGATATTTTCTGTATGCTCCATCTACTAAAATTCATGTAAAATAAAGCATATGATACTACTTTGCTTACCGCCCGTTTAGATATTTTATTGTACTAATTGTCCCAATTTCTTCAACGTCAGAATATCCTTATATCGTGGGATTCCTGTATTTTAGTTTGAGTATGATAATCTAATTGCTACAATAAAAATAACGATGTATGTAAAGTATGCTTGTGTTTGGATGTATCTTTTTCTTTTTCATCATTGAATTGTTAAAAACACAAACAAAACCAAAACCAAACTAAGATAAATAAATTTCATGCGTAAGTTTCGATCCGCACGAAAAGGCGAATGATTCTGCAATCGGGCCTCTGAGAGACTTTGAATTAATTAAAAAAATCAATATATATTTAGAAGAAACTTGACATCGTATATCCGGAAGCGTAGAAAAAATAGTGGGTAAGAACTTAAAAGAAAAAAACTTTAAAAATGAAAATTATATTGTTTATGAAGAGTTTTACAAAAGATTTTTTAATTCTCTACAAACAAACATCATATATACAAGAGCATATTAATGAAATTAGTGAATGAAATAAAATAATTAACATAATATGATCATAAATATTAGGTTATAACATAGAATAATAGAATAACAACTCAAGGAGCTAAACAATCATATAATTTAAACACCAAACTGACATCATCAAGCTTCAAACCGTCAAAATAAAAGAAAAAATCAACCTAAATTCAAATAAAGAAAAAGCTAAGTGGATGGCATCCAAACTATATATTATAAATTCAAAAAGGAAAAAAAAAGATTGGTGATTGTGATTTGTGGGAATTTTTGTACTTCGAAATAAAATTTAATTGAATGCTTTACTAAACCTAGAAACATTAGTTACACTTTGATTTAGACGTAACGTGATCAGCAAATAGACTATGCAAAAGGGATCTTAATGAACCACTATTTGCAATTTTGCATAACATATCACTATATACAGTGAAGCAAAACACACAATTCAAAAAGCATACCACACTAATTGATCAATTAATTTTAGACGTGCTTTATTACAACATACATTGTTACTATATCATGTCATTAATTAGGTGAAGTTGTTGTACTTTCCCAATAATTTTCATGACTAAGAGATCATTAAATTTTGAGTCACATTAACTATTTGGGTTAAATTCAAACGGATTAAAATGAGCTACATCAACTATTTGGTTAAATTTAATCCGATTAAAATGAGCCGACTAAATGGATTATTCTATATTTCTATTCAGAAGTTAGTGGTACAATGCTGAGTTAAATAGTATAGCATAAAAATATTTTTATATGCTAATTTAATAAGAAACTCGATGCTCTTTTGTTTTTATGTTATATAAAAATAAAATGTTGTTAATGCGCCAATGGAGCTTTTGCTTGCTTGTGAATATACATGGCCACTATTTCAGCTGGGTATAAATACATATAGAGTTGATTAGTGACGAGCACAAAATTTTTCATCAATGGTGTTACCACTGTATATTAGAACTCACATTCTCAATTAAGAATTTGAAACATCTAAGTAGCTGAGCTACACAAATATTTGTGTCACTTTACACAATATATTCTACAAGTTGTTTATTTTTTAATTATACATATATATTTAATAAATTTTTCGATTTAAACGTTTATTATTACGACACCTTTAAAGTCTCTTCCTAAATCCGCCTCGCACTGATTGACTGGCTGAAAAGTATTTTAATACATGTAAAGAGGGGTAATTCCTGGAAATTGGAACTAAAGTCCAAGAAAAAGAAAATTCTGACCCGTATTTTGATCCGTTCCAACAGCCGAACAACTTGGTCAATTGGGTGTCTTTCCTTTTCATGAGGTTTGTCCTCTTGTCTGCTTCGCTGCCTCTCTTCCTTTACATGCACATTTTTTGGCTAACGTTAGCAATCGGTATCTGCATAATCTTCCCACATAATTGAAATGACTCGAAGAAATGCTCATTAATTCCTTCTCATATTTGGAAATTTGGAGTAGCATTGTGGGCAACAAGAAATGCTTTACATACAAGATCCTTTTATTCATCAATATAATTCAAACTCATTTGTATCTGTGGATTGAGCTCACAAGTTAATTTCACTTCTTTTTTTAATCATTTTAATTTTTTCAAATATTTAAGCTAAAAATTAAATTAAAAGCTATAAATAAAAAAGGAGTGGTAGATTCGAAGTTGGACACGTGCACTGTTCATGTAAATTCAGTATCCACCAATCCAATTGAACAGACAGACACACTTATGGCCGCCAAAAAAATCATCCGCGTTACGCTGCCACTGCTGACCACGTGTTTGTCTGTCCTCCTAATTCTTCTAATGACACGTTATATCTTCACAGTAACCCGGTTCAAATTTCCGGGTCTGAAATATTAACCCGTCCTTATCGCCTTCCTATACACCACACCTAACATTCCTTTTCTAGATGCAAACTGAGACAGGGACAAGACAGATTCGTTGAATTGTTATTTTGCTGGAAAACGTGTCTCTATATTTTACCCTTTGCATTTCTTTGAAATTACTTGCTTTTGAGCGGGACCCGCGCATATGATGGGTGAGGATTAACGGTCTAGATTTTCAGTGATGTTCTCCAGTAGATCTACAGTTAGTATTGTATCTTCTTTAATCACGATTTGGTTATTTTTTGTTAAGAGATTCATCAGTGGAATCCCCATACTGGCCCCATTCAAAACTATGGAAAAGAAATATCTAAACACAGTTATCTATAACAACAGGCCAAGAAAGGAAAGAAATAAAATTAATTTTTTTAAAGAAAAACACAACAGCCAATTTGTTTTTTTCTTTCAGAAAATGAGAATAAAAACTATAAGTAACCCCAAAGTTTAGAAATATAGAGTAAACCATGGCCTTAAAAATAAGGTAATAAATAAATCAACCATCAACAAAAGAAACAGTCATAGTATAGAGTTGACAAAAAAAAAAAAAAATAAAAGGAAAGGGGTTTAAAAGTATTGATGAAGTCATTCAATCACAATGATTGAGTTAAATATTTCACTTAAATAAAAGCTACAGGATTGAAATAATGATGAATTTGGTTCCCTTTATTCGGTTAATATTAGTTTCTCCGTTTTTAAAATAAATTAATAAATAAATAATTTTTAATTTTTTAATTTTATTTTAAAGTAAATAATATTAAAAACTAAAAAAAAAGCTAAAATTAAGCTTAGTTGAATTAAAATTTAAATTATATTAATTTTTTTATTAATATTTTATTGTTTTTTTAGTTTAAAAAATATATTGAAAAATTATTTATTAATGAAAAGTGAATACTTTTTTTAATTTAAAAAATAAGAAATTTTTTTATAATTTATGATTTAATTTTTGTTTTATAATTAAAAATATTATTTATTTTAAAAATAATGAGAGTAATTGTTAAGGGAGGCAGAGAATCAATGATGGTATTAAAAATGACCTTATCTTTTATGTAAGGATTAATTAAATTAAATTTGAATAAAAAGGAACTAGATGCAAAAGGAGGTCAAATATGCTCATAATAATGCATTATTAAATGGTAGAGAAAGGAGGCACAGACACACTAAATACAGTCCCAGATCTTATCTAAACACTAATTTTCATTAATTTAATCATCTTATTCTATCCATTCGTATCATTAAAATAATACATTTTTAAAAAGATCTTACCAACAGTATAATAAGGTTAAAAACTCTAATCCGGATAAACAAACGCCAGACGAAAAGAACGAAGCCTCAGTTATTTCAGAGACATCTCGAGGCTATTCAGGTCATTCTACTTTTCGTATTCCTGGCCCCTAAGCAACCATAAAGAGGAGCATGAATGTATAGAATATCAACGCAAATAGTATTATCAAGAGCGAAGAAAGAGTAATTGGAGAAGAAAGAAGAACAATTCTCTGTAAAAAAAGGAGTCAAATTGAGTTCTCTAGCGCCTCTGCTCTCTCTCCCAACAGTTAGTTCGAATTTTTAGGAGTTTTTTTGTGTAAATTCTTGTTGAAGTTTCATTTTTTTCACTTTCCCCATTTTTTTTTGGGAAAAAAATCACTTAGATCTTCACATATTTGTTGTATATACCACACTTATCTTGGAAAAAATCTCTGAATCTTAGGTTACCACACATTTATTCAGGTTTAGATTGATTATTTCTTTGTTCGCGACTCGAGGTTCTGAATTGATTGTGTGCAATTTAGGAATTAGGGTTTCCAATTGCTGTAAAATTTGGATCTTTGCAGTTATTCAGAATATCAGCTTCCAGATTGGTGGGTCATGGCGGTTCCAACGATAGCACTGTACGCAAGTCCGCCGAGCAGTGTGTGCTCCACGCCTTATCAATGCCAGATCAACTCGCACGCGTCTTATGATTACGATTTGAACGGAAGATCATCGTCGTCTTCCTCGTCGACATCCTCTTCGTCCCAGAAATCCTTTGTAGGTGGCCTCTCGTCTCTGTTCTCTTCGCCAACGGTGAAGGCCAACTATTCAACTGGAACCGAGGATTTGGGGTCTTTGTGGCACGATAGAGGCGACGAGTTAAGCAGCTCTTTTCGTTGCTCATCCCTGAGCTCGTCCTTGAAAAGGGATCAGAGTCCAGTTTCTGTGTTTCAAGGGCCTGTTTCATGTAGCACTAGTAGTAGCGGAATTGGATCATATTCCAGAAGCCCCCCTAAGAGAATTGCCGGGGATGTCTGTTCCATCCGTTCTGGGACTGGTGGATTGTTCAATGGTTTTGTTAGAACGCCTTTGGGATCCTGCGCGATCTTCATGATCCGCGACTTTTCAGGTCCTGATGTAGATTCCCGTTCATCAGGGTTATTGGATGAACTTACGTTTAACATGGAGGAAGGTTGTTAGAGTCCACCTCTGATCCTTATGCTAAAAATTTGCTACTGGGTGCACAGGCGAGCATAAAATTTTTATGATGATTTTTGTGGTGAAGGGGCATTTTATGAAGCTGAGAAAGCCCATCGAGGACAGGTGATTGCTTTTGCCTTAGCTTTTACTACTCTTCATATTTGACATTGATGTTTTAGTTTTGACTTCTTTTATGTATTGGTTTTGTAGGTGCGAGCGATCAAGGATCTTACTAAGTTGCATTGTGCTGAGACAGCAGCTTACCGCAATGATTGGGGCCAATCCCGACAGTCGTTGCAGCTGACTTCTGCACGACACAATTTGATGACACGTTCATGACTTATGACTATATTTTCCGGACGCTAGGAGCTGGTGTTGCTGATCTGGCTGAAGGGAAGGAGATTTGACTTTTTTTATTACCCGAAGCTCTTGTTATTGACTTCGTGTTTCATAACTTTGTTCATTTGAACATGGACACCTGACTTTCGTTAATAGTTTTTTCCATAAGTGAAGTGTGTTGCAATTAATTCTCAAATGTAGATGAAATTTGGCTTTCTATTAGGATTTGTTTTAGTAGGCATTTGGATGATATATAGGTTGAAGTTTAAGAACGAATATTTGGAAACTGAAGTTATTTTGGGGTAGTTTTTTCACTCTTGAAAAAGTTGTAGATTTGTGAGGGCAATACATTAGTTCATCTGAAGTATTATGCAAACCGTTTGAATGTTTCATCAGTATCCAAAATGTGTTTGCAAATACTATTGGCCAATTCACTATTTGCAAAAACTGAACTTTATTATTTGCAATTATTAAAATGTTACCTATGATCAAATGGGGTTAACGGGGTATGGATGGATACAACTGAACTTGGAAGTTTGGGGGGTATGAGTATATCTTTGTTTAGGTAAGTGCTAAGAGGAGCCACATAGCTATCAATCATCTATATTCTTCTATGTTTAATGAGAGTCCCTGAATGTTACACTTGTATTAACTCAAATCATTTCCTCCAGGTGTCAAAGCTTAGCCAATTGAGCAAGCTAAAACGAGTTTCAATACAGCTAGTAAAACTGTTGAAGCAGATCGATTACACACCATGTTCCTTGCTATGACAGATGCCCGGGCTGTTCTCATAAAGCTAGCTGATCGCTTGCATGTTAGTGATTACTTTGGATGCATTAATATTGGGACAAAGCAGCAAAGATTTCCATGAAGGAAACTTTGGAAATCTTTGCTCCCTCTTGCTAATCGCCTAGGCATCTCAACTCTGAAGGAGCAGCTGGAAAACCAATGCTTTAAATAGATCTTAACCCGATCAGACAATGAGCTTCTCGGGCCAAACTCATGAATTCTTTTGACGAGGCTATGGATACTTCAGCCGTGGGGAAATTGGAGCAAGCCTTAAAGGATGAATCTGTTTCTTATCATGTGCTTTCAGGGCGTCACAAGAGCTTGTACAGCATTTACTGCAAGATGCTAAAGTAATTTCTCTGTTCATTTGATACTTCTTAAGAATTGCACCAATGGATTTGGTTAATCAGCCAATTATTTAATGCCTGTACTTAATAGATAGTCATGCTATTTGGGGTTGTAGGAATCGTTTTTCTGCAGAGTATTGAGTATTATTCTGTGCATGGTACTTTTTTACTGATGTTACCTTAGTCACGGTTGAGGTAATAGTATTTTCATATTTTACAGGAAGAAGCTTAATATGGATGAAGTCCATGACATTCATGGGTTAAGATTGATTGTTGAAAACGAGGAAGAGTGCTATAAAGCACTTAAAGTTGTTCACCAGCTATGGCGCGAGGTACCTGGGAGATACAAGGACTACATAGCAAAACCCAAATGCAATGGGTAAGCAGCACGTGAGACTTGATTTGCCTTCCTTTTTGTTCTGAGTTTTTGCCCCAATTTCAAGTTGTGTAATTTTTAGGTATCAATCTTCACACAGTTGTTCTCGGGAAGGCATGGTGCCTCTTGAAGTTCAGATCCGAACAAAGGAGATGCACTTGCAAGCTGAATATGGCTTTGCTGCTCATTGGAGATACAAGGAAGATGACTGCAAACACTTTTGTTCTCAGATGTAGGAGTGTGGCCTCATGGGTTGTTACCTGGCAGTGTGAGACAATGAGCAGACCAGTCATCTGTCGGCCAAACTGGAATCCATTCGCGCCTTGCAAATTCCCAGCTCGGCCTCTGAAGATTGTCCCTTTTCTTGCAAAACCTGATTGTGGAACTGACGGGCCCGTCTTTATCATTATGATTGAGAATGATAAGGTTCGTCTATATCATATACTCTTCCATGTAGTTGTTAAAGGAAAGTTGAAGGATGTGGATAATCATGGTCAGCTGGAAATGCCAACTATCTGATTGTGTTTTAACTTCTGTGTTTCGGCTGTGCAGATGTTCAGTGGTGAATTCCCGCGAACTCAACCGTCAAGGATCTAAAGAGAGAGCTGCCGGGAGCCCAGATGGACACCCCATGGATTTCCAGTAAGAAGAGCTAAGACCAAGGTTGAACCATGAACCAGTTAAGATCCCAACTGCAAGCAAGAATGGGAGATGTCATAGAACTAACTCCAGCTATACCACACAAGTCGTTGACAGAGTACAGGGAGGAGATCCAGCGAATGTATGATCGAGGTAAACCTCTTCCGCTACTGCCAATACAGTAGTTGGGCTGAGGAGTTGACCTCTTGATGATTTTCTCTTCTCCTAGATATAATGTCTCTACCGTTACTCTCTGTACATAATTATAAACGATAAGCATTTGTACAGAACAGTCCTGGTTCTGTTTATAAAGAAAATGATTAGTTAACTGATTTTATCAAGTCTTTGATTTTTCTTTGCTGTTTCTCCAGCGATTAATATTTCCTTTATTTTCATATAATCCGCTTTTGATGCTTAATCATTTTCTCGCAAATTCTTTTAGCTTCTTTTTTTTTTCCTGAGAAATGTTAGTGTATCCACAAGCTTCTGTAGTCTTGCCATTAAATTACCGAACGTATGCCATTGGAACATGTGGGGAGCACATTTTCAAGGATCTATACATGGAAAAATAAAAAATAAACAGGCATAATTCACCTGTAACAGTAATAACACGAGTGCTTGAGAGTCGTCAAGTAGAAGAAGATGACAAGTTCCTCGAAGAAAACATAAATTTCATTTGGCAGCCAGACGAAGAAATATAAAAGGAGACTAATAACAATGAAATCCTCACATGAGAACCATGATTAATTGGGTAGAATGCTTACAGCTTGTTTGGGGATGGCATGGTTTAAAATCTTATGAAAAAAAAGTGTGTTTTGATGTAATGATTAATTTATTTTGTTATATAATATAAAATTTAATCTAAAAGTGCTAGCGCATGGTATATGTGAAACGACACCTATTCAAATAGTAAACTGTACTAATCCAAATAATAAAAATACAATAGAATACATTAGGACATGTATCCTAGCAAGTTGGTGGGTGAACTACATGCTCGCAGTAGCCTTGAATCCTCATTTCCATAATATTCTGTTCCAGTGATATTATAATCTCCAAATTTCTTATAGCAATGGCGGGTGAACGTTCTCTGGAGTAACAAGCCGATAAACACGACCGTGTCTTAATGTAATCTAATAGATTCAAAGACTTGTACTGATTAGCACAAAAGACGAATTTAATTAAAACCTGAGCTTTCAAAGTGAATCCAAAATGGATAGTTAATACTTGATCGACCTATTTCCACAAATAATGACGCATAGAGCTCGCCAGAAAGCACACATAAGAGCATCACCAAAATCCCAGCAAGACCCCAAGAGGAACTCCACCTTAAGCACAGGGAAGGTTCTGGAGATCCGAAAATCGTACATCTACTCCTTCCTTGTACTGATGACGAAGAAGTGCTTCTAATTGCTACAATCAATCCAGCCAGTAACACAGGCAATACAATTCCGCCACAGCTCCATCTCGTCTCGTAATAACTGCTCTCTTTCTTTCCTCGATCCACATACAATGGCGATAGAACTACAGCGGAAACAAGGGCTAGAACCATAGCTACTCCTCTGTGCGAAGAATATTGGTCTGAACTCGACGCATAATTTTCCATTGTACAGGAATTCTGATCAAAACGGAAAGAAACCAAAAACCTTCAATTTCGATCGATGATAGTTCAATTTTGCACGTTAAGGTATAGTGGAGGAATTTAAAGAGGAGCAAGATGAGCTATCAAAGGATGTAGGTGTAAAGTGTATGACTGATGATAAAAGGGACCGAAACAGCTGTCCAAAAGCAGAGAATGTCAGGGAAAAGATTTAATTATTCAAAATAAGACTTGAAGCAAGAAGAAGAAGAAACAGAGGGTAAAGTAAGGTATCAGTGGATCTTTTTACTTTTTCTTGAAAGAGATGTTCACAATTGACAGGTACAGTCGAGAATTCTGGTTAACTTAACGGTGTCAATGGGAAAAATAGCTGGCAATGAACAATCATTCATTAGGCTTCTTTTTCCATTCTTTTGCTACTACATGGAGGAAGAGAGAGGAGGCAAACCTATATTAACGCTGCTTCAGATCATAATGACTTTTGGATTTGTGTGTTGTATTGAATTAAATCATGAAACATACACAATTATATTAACAACCAAATTAATTATATATATAATTTTCAAAAACAAAAATCTCAAATTTGTCTAAAGTTTCCATTTTTGGAATAGTTATGGGGATCGACTGTGTGCTCCTCTTTGTTTATAATACCAAAGCAAAATTGAATTTATTCCTTTATTTTTTTACTGCATCTTCTTTCATCCATATAGATCGGCTTTAAAATTCCGCTATAGATGTTATTCGTTGAACTCCTAAATCCATAAAAAAAGACATGAACATGTATAAGCGGTAGCTGGGCCAAGAACGGAAAGAAGCAATCACAAAATCAAACTCTTTTCGCATTCTTTTGGAATTATCTAAAGATTCACAAGCATGGATGGACTCCTTTTCAGGAGCTCCCATCTTTTTACCCGTGATTTAAACCCGCAACTTTAATATTCGATAATCAAATCAACTTCTTCACTTTCCAAACATACATGAATCTTTGAATTAATTAATTTGGCTCTCACGCTCAATCGGATTTGTCACCTTTCATTATATTTTTCTTCATTTGATCATCAACTATATATTTAGATGAAAGATATGCTTCTTATTTGATTTTAAAAGTCAAGATTATATTATATTAACAAGTATCATAACCATACTTAAGTCAATAAATTTTGAAAAGTACTCTTTATATTACTCAACAAAAATTATTAAATGATTCCCAACATTAATATTGTACAACTTAATATTTAAACATAAAAATATAAGATAACATTAATAGATATCAAAATTTGCGGGAATATTTTTCTTACCAAATTTAAAGAGTATTCTTCAAAACTCATTGACTTAATTATGGTTATAATATTTATTAATATAAAGGTAATCCTTGATCTTTAAAAATTAAATAAGATACATGTCTTTCATTCAAGTACCGATTTACCTAAATGAAGAGAAAGTATAATGGAGGGGAACCAAATCCCGCTCAATTACTTCATCAATCATACCTATCTTTTTACATGATGGTATTGCACATTGTTGACCTTGTGGAAACAGCTTAGCTGGATCAGACCAACAAGATGATATTAGCTTCCGTTTGTGGCCTTTATTCTTGGGCCCAACTATCAGGATATGCATGCCTTAATCCTTGGAGACATCAGAACAATGTTTATGGCTAATTTATTCCACAAACATAGGCTTTAAATCAAATTATGTGGAAAATTTACCCCCCACATTGTTGAACTATTAGAAGTCAAATTAATTCAATTGCAATAAATTAAACAATCAAATTGGATGCTCAGTTTTTCTTTTTTTCTTTTTCTGTCTCATATTTTCTTTTAAAATTGGACTAATTCAAATTTATATCGCTTTAAAATAAAATATATCACCCAAGACGATTTTCATACCAGATAATAAAAACTTTCTAATTATCCGTAACAAATATTTAAAACACCACTGGAAGTTTCGGTGACAATTGCATGTGTTCATTATGAAGAGAAAGAAAACCTACCTAAAGTTCATAAATCCAAGATGCCAATCTCCCCTCTTTAATGCCTTTGTCTATATAGACACACACTTACCAACTTATATTAACTCACGTATGGACAAATCATGAATATTTTTATATATATATATATATATTGTAATTTTTCGAATACGATTCAAATGTAAAAGTATAATAATCGGTAATTGATAAGCACAATGTATGTCGAGAGCATACCGTACTTACGCATAATTTAGATATCACCTAGTTTTTTTCAATGTGTATTAATATATGTTGCTACATTTATTTTGTGTATTGTTATTTTGTTTGCCACTTTTTTCTCTTTTACTTTCCGGCATTTTTGAATCAAACGTTTACCCAAAACAATTTTTCTACTCCGTAGAATTAAAAATAAAGTTTACATCTTCAAATTTCACTTATAAAATTAATTACATTGAATATGTGGTTATTACTCCTCATGATCCTCACTTAATGGAGTATAGATAATGTAGATTCTCCATCGATGTTATGTTCTCTCCGCTCATTTTTATTTATCTACTATAATAAAAATAAATAAATATTTTTATTTATCCAATTTATAAAATAAATATAAATTTATTACTTAAATTTTTTAAATTTAATTTAAATTTTTAAATAAACCTTTGTGCCCTCTGTTTTATTATGTTTAAGCTTTCAGATTTTTAATATAAGTTTGCTTTTAAATTATTATTGTTTTATTATTTTTACATGCATATGTCAAATCAAGATTCTCCGTTTCAAAAATAAGCAAGGCTTTTAAATTTATATGCATCTTTTAATAAAATTACTCATTTCTGTAGTTAAAATATGTTTTCAAATTCCACTTACCCCTTAATAAATTTCTTGAAAATTTTTTAACTCTTTAATATTTTTTAATTATATAAAATTTTGTTAATTTATAAAATTGAAATACTACTAATTCTCCTCCAATTATATAAAATATAATATATCATTTATTTCTTTGACGAAAAAATTCGTGACATAAGTAAAAATATAGAAGGAAGAAAGTAGCCAAAGGGTCTACACATTCTACACGTGCATGGGATCCGTTGTGAAAACAAAAATGGCCCATCGATTTTTGTGTTTAAAAGGAATCTTGTTTAGTCTTTACAGTTACTGTCTAATGACACAGAAAGCAAGGTGAGGAAACACTGCCATGTCACCATTACCTGTCCACAAGAATCATCAGAATTCCTCGAGCTCCCAAGTGTGAGGTGCATAAAGCATCCATGTTATCTGGATTTTAAAAAATACGTATTTCAAGAGGGATGGAATGATGTATTATTTTAATATAAATATTAAAAATTATTTCCTCACGATTTAAATTTATAACTTATAATTCATATATAATAACTGTATCATTATTTTAAAATCTTTTCGATTTATCAAGTTTTTAATTATATAGATAAAATATTTATATTGACAATGCAGTTAAATAATGATGCAGTATACTTCATGAAGTAAGATTTAGTTTAATATTCTTTAAGTTTTCATGTCATATGGTATCGAACTTTATACGAAAGGTTACTTGGTCTAGACTAAAGTTAAACTGAAGGTTTGTAAAATTTTAAATGTATTAAATGTAGATGCAAATATCATTAAATCTATATATGAAGTAAGAAAATTATAAAGTGAACTTATAAGTTATACCTAAAGAACTCATAATTATGGATTATCTATAAGTTAGATTTTGATGAATAAAGTTCATAAAAGACAGAATGAGGCAATATATAACTCCATTGTTATTAATTCCTAATTAAGATAAGAAGAGTTTTCCGGTAATAGGAATGTCTGCGAGAAGCACTTTTGCACATATCTTACCATTCCGGCTTTCGTGCAGCTACAATGCCTTTGTTTTTTTGCCTATTATTTCAAACTCAAGAAAAATTTTAACCGAGAAATGCGCTTAACTACCCAATCTGCATGTGGTTTGGAGGGAAACGAGATTTTTTGATCTATTACAAAATGAATAGAAAAAAAGTGATTTTTTAAAATTTCTTATGAAATATATAAAAAATTTCTTGTAAAAAAGTCATAAAATTAAAAAATTGTAAGTTACCTTTTAATGTTTTATAATCACATTTTGCAACTAAAACACCAGTTAAAAGAGAGCTCATGAGTTCTCTTTTTCTGAAAAAGAAAGCTAAAAAGTGATCTCAACAGTATCTTACTAAAATATTGTTCATTTTTTGTAAGATATCTCATTCAGTCTTTTTTTTTTTTAAGGAAAAAAAAAACTGAAAGCAAATTGTTAAGTTTTTGCAGCTATCCACTTGACATTTTATTTCAATTCAATGATTTATACAATCTAATATCCTCCAATCCACACTACATCAAGATTAACTTTAAGGTACTTCAAAATTGAATTAAAAGACATAGAAATCATAAGTTATACTATTCTATTTCAAATTAATTTTCATACATTTAAAAAACACTTAATAATTCTATCAAATTAAACCACCATAAAATATATAATTTGGTTTATTTAAAACAATTCTAAACTTCAACGATTTAAATGTGTGTTTGCGATGCATCATCATCCTCATCACTATAAAGCTCATCTATCAGATCTTTGTATTAGTCTACAAAAACACCGATCCCTTTTATAATTTCAAGTCTCATCCCTACTTAATCAAAATTAATCTTATTACATATCAACTACGATTTATCTACACGAATTTCATAAAATTTGAATTTATTAAACATATATTTAGTGATAATTCAATTTTCTTTTTCTAATATTATTGCCTTTCAGATTTAACACTTGATTTTAATTCTAACTTATGATTTTATGCATTTAATATAGCCTACATATAAAAATACTTGGATGTTTATTATTTTAGAACCGAATTGTAATTTTATAATCTTGAAACAATTTTTGAATTTTATTTTTTTAAAATAATTGATTTCAAGTTAGAGTTTTTTTCAATTTTAAGTTCAAAATTGATTCCTGCGTTCAAAGATTGGAAACTTCAATTCTAAATACAAATATAATAAAATTATTGAAACTAGCAAAAGGTATTTAGTGCCATAAATACAACAACATGCTCCTGATTATGCATTTCTCTTCAAGAAAAAAATTTCTATTTTTTTTCCAAAAAAATAAATTAAAATTGAGAATCTAAAAAATAAAAGGAGAAAAGAAGATTTAAAAGTAAATTAAAGCTGTTAATTAATTCTTTAAACTAGTAGTATTTTAATTCTTTTTTTTTTAAATAATATATTTCTTGCATTTTTCTCATTCACAGAATAATTTTTTAAAGACAGTCAAAAATAATAATGCCGCATAAATGAGTATTATTGGTGAATGTAGTATTTACTTTCTTTATCAAAAATCAATTAAACGTGATGAATATACAATGTTAGGACCACACGCGCGAGAAATTATGGTTATTCCTATTATATATTAGTATGTTATGGTAGGCTTGGCAGATCATTTGAGGCAGTGATGGAGACTCTGCGCCTCTGCTTCCACAATCTCTTATCTTTCCATCTCTCCATCATCGCCACCTCGGTGGTTAGTCTCCCAATTACCCACCATCAAACGCCGCTCTCTCTTCGTCCCCTTCATCGACGCTTACGTCTCCCCTCTTATTCCGTTTCTCCAACCTCTCACCATGCATCCTGATTTAGATGAGCACACCACCATCCATTTCTGGGTCCCCAATCACCGCTGTCTCGACAAGCCCAATCTCGTCCTGATCCACGGTTACGGCGGCGACGCCAAGTGGCAGTTCATGTACCAGGTCCGATCATTGGGTCTGATCAACTAACCTATACATTCCGGATCTGCTATTCTTCGGAAAATCGTACACGACTCGGACGGAACGGAGCGAGGAGTTTCAGGCGAAATGCGTGAAGGTTTGGAAGGATTGGGAGTGAGAAATTGCTCGATGTTTTCGATTAGTTACGGGGATATGTTGGGTATCGAATGGCGGAGATGTATCCGAGATGGTGGAGAAAGTGGTGATACTGAGTAAGTGGAGTGGGTGCTCGCAAGATCAGAAGGAAGAGCAGTTGAAAAAGATAGGGAGAGATCCGGTTGAATTGCTGATACCCTCAAAACCAGAGGATCTGCATGTGCTTGTCAACTTGTCTATTTACAAGTATAATCCTTTCAAGTGGGCCCCTGATTACTTCCTCCAGGAATTCATTGATGTGAGTCCCTCCTGATTCTTCATAAAAATTTCTCCCTTCCTTCCCTTTTTAAGTGGTTTGATTAATTTTTGTTAAAATTAGATTAATTTAATATTCTAAATTTAATTATTTAAAATTATATAATAATATTATTAGTGTAAATTTTTTTGTATTTATAAGATGAAAAATACTTTTAAAAGTGAAAGACAAAACGTATTAAGAAAAGAACGGAGTAGCAATTTACTAAAAAGTACTCTCTTCCCATTTTTAACCTTAAAGTTAGAACATTATTCCAGCTTTGTTTTCCCATTACAAGAAATGGGGCAGCAACCACCCTGTGCTTCAATATTGGTTTTGGTACCACATTTCTGGTAAATAGCGTATTTCTGTTATTTTGTTGCATCAATAATTTATTTGTACTTGATGTTTACATCAAATAATATTTATTCATCATAGTTAAGCAATTGAGTAAGGTTATATTAATTAATCATGATTAGTTAATAAAAAATTATGTACTTATTTATTAATTTAGTGTAAATTCAAGGCGCGTGGTACATTTTACATGCATGGAACATTCGTTTACTCCCTCTTTTTCTGCTAAAGTATTGCTTTATATCATCAAGGTTTATTAATGAGCAATCTTTTTATTTTATCCTTATTTGAATGAAGTGAATTTTATAAACTAATAAAAAGCTATATTAAGGTAAATTAGTAAAATGTATTTTAATTTTTAGAAATTTAATAATTTCTGCCGAGCCGTCCAAACTAAAAACAATTCACATATTTTTAAAATGGAGGAGTATTTTGAAAGGACTATCTTAATGACATATACAGAATTTTATATACAAAATATTTTCATTTTTATACGTAAGAAATCTGAAAAGTTATTTTATTCTAATTAAATTGTAAAAGAGCAAGAGACGCCATTTCCACGAAACTTTGTGGGTGTTTGGTACGAAACAAAATATTTTGGTGAAAAGATAGTTTCTTTGATGCTCTTCCTGTATTGTTTGAAGATGATAAGTAGGAGTTACCTGAAGAGAAGCAAGAGCTGCGAAACACTTGCTGGCAGACCATACAGATTCCAAATTGCCCATTCTAAATCAGGTCAAACTCCTCGCCCTATTCTTTAACCAATCACCACATTAATTGCAAAAGTTTCATGGTTGTACAATCATTATATTGACTGTATAATAATCAGAGTTTTTTTCTTAAATTTAATTTGTGGCTTAATTTGGTTGGTACAGGAAACTCTGCTTATTTGGGGTGATAAGGACAGAGTTTTCCCTCTTATGTTTGGCCACCAATTGCAAAGGTACTTCTTTGATTCTATTCTCTTCATGAAACTAAAGTTTAAATGTGGACTCAGAGATTCTCAGTTCTGAGTTTGTATTAACCTGCAGACATCTGGGACCAAGAGCAAAGTTGGAAATAATCAAGAACACAGGACATGCCGCGAACATTGAGTCTCCGGATAGTCAATGCTTTGATTAAAGCGTTTATCTTTGCAGCAAAGCAAAGACTTGAATGCTTGAATCTGATCGACACTGGAATTAATCCTGTCAATGGGGATCGATAATACTAGGCTTAGCTGGGGGTTCTTGCTCCCCATTTTTGCTACATATCTCTGTTACTGCCTCACTGTTTGTAAATAATGAACTACTAATGGGACTTTGAAGCATTGAGAACTCTCCTAGATGTTATAAGACAAGTTGATATACTGTACTTCCAATGAATAGCATCAACCTAAATGCAATCAGTTAATTAATTGGGATGTATTAAGGACTCTCTAAACGATAAGAACCTCCGCCACCCATCCTCCGCTCTTCGCTGCACAAGACTACGTGGTAGTGACAACTGACAAGTAGCGCCGGAGAAAAGTAGGATTTGCTTGTCACTGTAAGTAATTGAAGTAGGAAGTTCAACACATCTGGCTGTGGGTTAATCAATTTATTTATCTACATCTATTCTGTTTAGGCGCATGATCACATAATTGCTACGATATCTTAATAATTTTTTGACTTGTTGCTCTACAAGTACACTAATGAAAACAGGTCTAACATGGTAGGAAGATACCATCCATGAGGAAACACACTTTTGATTACTTGACAGTTCATACATCCCTAAAATCCAAAAATCAAGTTACTCTAAATAGCTAAAATCTTCCACAATGAGCAGAATGAAACTGGCTGCCCTTTCCACCGTAGATCCACACAGCCATCTTTCTCGTCCACTCTCATCTCCCAATTGCTGTCGTACTTCCTCAACAGCCTGAGCTCCGTCAATGGCATCTTCCCCAAACACCTGTTTTACAAAACCAACGCCTCCTCATTCTTTCACACCATTTCTCTTCCGTTCATTCATTTCTTCAATGTTGTCAGTTGCTGCTTCTCCTTCCATCATCCTCCTTTCTTCTCGCTCTCCCGCCCTTGTAGGCCACACTCATGGAATCCAGAAAAACCTCCACAAGTACTCCACTCGCCTTGAGAACGTCGTCGCAAAGTCCCCGCAGCTGTTGCAGCTACACTCTGTGTTGTTCTCGCAGAGAACTAATCCTTTTGGGTCCAAACTCTTCAATATCCTCAACAACTCTGTTCATCATCCGGGTTAGTATGATTCAAATTATGCAGTCTAAACTGAGCACAGATGACTAAGGATTCATCAGAAGAAGAATTTATGACTTGGGAATTAAGATTCTGAAGAGGGAAATTGTCCAGTCTGTTGATCTGTAGATTAACGTTGATAGCCTTAGCAAAGGTTAGCAGTTGCGAGGAAAAATCGTAACCAGGTGGGCCGATCACAAATGGAGTGTCTCTCAGTTCTCCGTTTCCTATGGTGGGCGTAACAACTGTTAGGCGAACCAGTGGTGGCGGTCCACCTGATCGCCGAGTCAATTCTTCAAGTAGAGTTGGCCACTGAACACCATGAGAGACTCCAATATCAAGGATGTGAAGGTTTTTTAGCCGATTCTGTTCCTCAATAATTTGGAGAACGGATGAATTCGCGATGCTATTGGGGATTCGAAACCAGGGACTGATGTCGTTGAAATTGATCAACGAGTCCCTGAAGAATTTACGATTGGCAGTATGAAATTGGTAAGTCCAACAGATGTAGAGGATGAGCCAGGGAAGACAGATGATGTGTCAACGCTCGGAGTCCATGAGCAGCTAGCCTGTGGTTCGCGTCGCCTGTGAACGAGGCCAGCTCATGGAGAACGTATAACAGATGTTGCACGCGGTTCATGTTACCGATGAGGATGGTTTTCGCAGCACAAGGGTTGAGCAAATGCTCTGCCCATCGTCCTTCTTTTTGTTGTTACTGTTATTTCGTGGATTTTGTTGTTACTCTTTGGGTCCTTGATCTTCTCCTTCGTTGCACTCCTTGGTCCACAACAACATTACAATTGTCTTCCTCATTCATCTGATGGTTCTGATTCTTCCTTGACGCCTTTGGATTATGATCAGAGCCAGTTGTTTTCCTTTTCTTGGACAGATCCAAGGGCTGCGGATGATCCAAAATGATGGGCTCCGAAGGGATATTACTAGTGGCGGTGTTGACCGGGGAGCTGATGTTGAATGAGTTACAAGTATTGTTGATGATTATGTTGTGATTAACGATCTGATCATCTTGATTTGGAACCCACCATGAGTCCGCGCAGAAATTTAAATCATCGGTGTAATTATAGGATTCGTCGAGGAAGGATGGAACATTGATAGCACTTCATAGCCACTCTGAGATGGGGTCGTAATTGGAATTAGGCTCAGGTTCGTCAATGGCCATAGTATCAGAAAACCAGGAAGAATTGTGATGAGAAAGGATGTTTTGGTGTTTGGTCATTGACTATGCTAATAGAGAATAGTTTTTGATGTGAATTTGTTGTGTTAGAATTGAAATAAGTGCTAAACAAATGGTAAGCAATATTTTTTCTTTGCGGAACGAGACAGAATGGGGCATATTTAAGGGGCAAGCTTGCTGTTATTTTGGATGTTATGCTGTTGTATTCAGATAGTACTAATATTTTTTAATTAAGGCACGGGTATGAAATTTAATTAATTTTTTAGGCCTCATACAAATTTTTAAAAATTTAATCGTTTTTTATAAGATATTTTTATTTTTATACGTAAAGAAATTTAAAAAGCTTCATTTTCTTCTATTTATTTTGTACTGTCATGAGATCTCATTTGCTCGTAATCTTGTCTGCTGTTATTTAACTTTATTTCTGCCGTGTCCCGATTGTGTAAGAGTGTCATAAATAACACAATTGGAGACAACTAAAATATTTATGTAATTTCTGGGATGGTGACAGTTTTTTGAGTTAGAAATTTCATGGGACGGCAACCTCTTCGTTACCCTGATTAATCTAATCTTGTTTTTGTTTGATATTGCAATTCTTATAGGCTATTGGCTTATGCACTTTTGCATTTTTCTCAAAACCAAAAATTGACTCCTAAAACAACTCTAATAAGAAAATAAATGTGACTTGATCTTACCAAAATTTTATGAGAATGTCGTATCACTTAAATAGTAAAGAATTTGTATGAAATTACATATTAACGTATTTATTAATTTAATATAAACGGAAGATATTATATAAATCAAAAGGCAAAAAGTGACAGATTTTAATATGACAAAGCATAGTCGCGCTTTCAACCTCTCACAGTAGATGTAGTTTAACCCAAGAATTTTTGCACCTATTTCAACCCACTTATAGCTGGCCCATTTTTACTTAACAAGATTTTAGTGATATTATCTTAAATCCACTATATTAAGTATTAATATTTAAATATTATTATAATATTAATTTTAAATCATTATAGAAACGCATAAACTAAAAATTCCGATTCGTTGGGGGAGGGGATATGTACTCTGACTTCTACTTGCTCTTTGTACCAAGCAACTTTCGTCATAGTTGGAAAAAGAAAATGTTATTCATTTCAAAACAACAGAACTTAAAGAAACATAAAAACACAGCACTTACAAAATAAATAAATCAACAGACCCAAATTACAAAAAAAAAAAAAAAAAAAAAAAATCCAATTGTCAAATAACAGAAAGAAAAAAGATTAACAGCTAACACAATGCAATTGTTGCTTAATGCTTAGTTAGTGCCTCCAAGGACACCCCTTGAGTTTCTTAATTGTGGCTTCATCAAGGAATGTGGTGGCCCCCACCAACTTAGTGGGCAAATCATTAGCAAATAATGCAAAATCAGTTATCTGAAGTCCAGGATTAGAGCTGCTAAAAAACACAAAACCAACAGAAGTGTATCCAGCATCACTCACTTGAAAATGCAATAATCCAGGAAATACCATTAGATCACCTTTTTTAAGTGTCTTTAAGTAAACAGCGTTTGCTGAAGAACAACCAGCAGTAATTGAGCCCTGCACCACAAGCAAAATTTCAGCCACCAGGGTGAGTGTGAAATGGGATTACACCACCCAAATGCTTCCAAACAGGTTTAAGTTTCAAGCCCACAATCCCTGGGTATTGGGCCGCAAATGCTGGGGTGACTGCCGCCTTGATAATGCTTGCCGTGTTTCCAGCAGCACTAAGCCCAGAAAACACGAAATCGTCCACTGTTACATTGGCGACACTTTTGCAAGAATAACCAGAAGGTGACTCTGGCGCTTTTAGGTCTGCTACGCAGAAATCTTGAACAGCGGCATCGCTGCTCAAGATGAGGATAGAAAAGAGAAAGAGAAGTTTAAACATTTTCTTTATTAAAAAAAAATGCTTTTTGTTATTGTATGAAGTTTGTGAGCAAGAAGGTTAGTTTGTATGTGTGTATATATAGAGAGAGATTGAGATATTTAGATATTGAAGAGGAAAAGGGAACATTAAGTGCCACTTGAATTTCGATAGGGAATAGTAACCACAAGTTGTGTGATAGGGCTATCGTGAATGTGGTTTGTCATCCCAGTAGAAATCTTTCTTTTATCCCATCTTTAAAACATATTTACTATTATAGAGTTTTATATTTATGATAAAGCTTATTTAAAGATTCACTGTGTGTTATTGACATTACCAAAATATTTATAGTCACCGAAGCTTGCATGCTAGCTAGCTTCTACTTGTGTTTCTTCAAATTATCTTGAATTGGTAAAGCTTCTCGAACAATGAGCAAATGTGTCTAAAATTTTTTTTAACATGATATGATATTATTCGCTCACTTAAGTTTAAAACATAGTTTTCTCCGAAAAACATTAAGCTATTAAAAATATCTTTACACCTTATGTGTTGCTTTAATTTATCTTTTTTTTAAATTTTATTTTCATTTTTTACTATGGACCCATCCAACATTTGTCAGTTAAAGAAATTGACAAAATCAGAAGAATAGAAACAAGGAGTATCTTTTGGTGTTGTATACATTATTTGTTCATTAAGAGGTCATGCTATTGTGGGATATCTTGATTTCCAATTTGATAGGTCCCATTTTAATCATCAAAAAATCATTACAGAAAGTATTGATCGCTTAGTGCATTGTTTTATCATGGCAATATGATGTTTCTCTTCTATATTTTTATCATAATGCAAATGATTTTGGAGTATCCTTATTTTCAATTTGGATAAATTTACCTTTTTGGCAAATTAAAAAAAACTAGCCAACTGAACTATTAGGGGCATAATTTAAATAGCGACCACAAAAAGGAAAGTATTGCAAATGCCCTATAAGGTGAGGGAGTTGAATTAATGAAAGTGGTCCTAATTAAGGGCACATGGTGGGCAAAAGGTAGGAAAAGGAGAAGTCTATAAGAGGACACATATTGACAGCTCGAATCAGAAAGGCATCCAGAGATAGTAGTGCAAGAGTGGAGCCCGATATGATCGATATATATAATAGATGTAAAAATTGCTCTGATTTTATATTTATATTTTAAAATTTTAACTCCGTCACTGAATAATAATACTATCAATATATGCCTAATGCAATATTGTGATCAATTCCTTATAAGCTAGAAAAGGAATTATGTGGACAATAGCAACTGTCCTTCCTTCCACCTAAAGGATTTATACACAAGGCAAAACTATGGAGAAAAAAATTTTAGCATTGATTGACGTCTGATACGGTGCAAGTTCGAATTTGAGTTTACGGGTTTTAAATTCTAAAAAAAAACATCTTAATAGATTTTGGAAAAATAGTTTGTACATATTTGGTAAATTTTAGATACAAATCTCAAGCTTGTATCAAAATTCTTGAATTTTACCACCTCCTATGAGCAGAAATATAGCTCCACCCTGCCTGCTAATGAAAACTATGACACGACAATACCTTCTATTATTCATCCTATTTCTGTAGCACATGATTCTCAACTATTTTTCGGATATACTGTTGTTAGTCATAAAATTACATATTTTATACTTTAGCAGTTAAATTTATGCCTAGTGAAATCTAATTTCTTTAGAAATTGAATTCATGTCTGATATAACTTTTTGTAGAATATTATAATATAAAAATATAAACTTATAATTCAAGTAATAAAATTTATTGCTATGACGGACAAAATTAAGAACCGGCGGCACAAAATAGGAGCAGCACAAATTAAATGACTCCGTAGAATAATATTCTTTGAGGAAACGTTGACCTACCTTTTCAAAAGTTTTTATTAAAGGAAGTGTGTAAGGAAAGACAAATGGATAATGGTACTAGTTATTAATCTAAAATATTTTGCACAATAAACGTAGAAATACTTGAATTCTTTTTGTTTGTTCCAAAAATGTGATGTCTAATATTAACCATAAATTTATAAGTCCTAATAAATGGTGCCATAGCAGATGAAATTAGATCTTTCTTTAGTTTTTACAAATAGAAACTTCTCTCTACACTACCAGATGTTGTTTCTTCTTCCTTAAGAGTTCTGATAGACCTATATAATGTAAATTTGAGGATTCCATATAGTGGATTTAATTTATCTTTTCACACTGGAATTCTATACAATTTCCTTCTATAATAATCCTGATCCCAATTAAAAGACGACATTCAACACAATCAAACTGCACCAATTGCGTAGATATTATTGAGTTATCCATCTTTTTCAAATATATATCATATTCTTCAAACCGAAGCAACTAAATATCCTCGACAGTCGGACTTATATAATATGGATGGATCAATAAATCCAACTTGATCTTATAATCCACACATCACAATAAATAAATATCATATCCATGAAATACGATGTCTTAGCGGTAACATGGTCTCTTGTAAAACTGGCCTGGCCTCAGGCCTTAGTTGAGGAACTGGTTTGGGTTAATAACGTAATACTGTGTTAGTAAGTGCTAAAATCCTAAAAAGATTATCAACACTGGTTATAAGTTGAATGATTTGGAAAAATTAGATATAGCTTAAATAGCAGGTGGGAAGCTGGCCATCAGATGCAATTCCTACCTAATGAAAGGCAATTGGGCTACCCATCAACAAAGATTCCCTGCCAAAAAGAAATGTGTCATTATTCGCATGAATACCTCTATTTTCTAATCTGTTAAATCTTTTGGAGTGTTCAGTTTCAGAAGATAAAAAACTCTAAAGTTATGCGGCGGCAAATAGATAAGGTTTGTATTATAAATTTTCATTAAATGAGCAACATGAACAAAAATTGAACACGTGAGATACGAGGGGAAAAATATTTAACACCTGTCACTTTTAAGGGAAATCCGTGCAAAAACTTGAAAAGAAATTGCCAACAAACGAAGCCCAAAGCACAACCCCTTTGAAACTCAACAGACCATCAATTTGCATTACAAGTCGATTCAGAAAAGGAAGAACAGCTTACTCCTCAGGGAATGAAGTAGTTTGACATATAATTAAACTCAAATATGCAACAACAAGGATATCATGCACAAAAGAAACAACGAATGACTAGTCTTCATATTAGTGCAAATGAAACATATTTATCAAGATAAAGAGAACCAGTATTTAGTGATGTTTATAACTGTTCAAGTCTGGTACATTCTATATAGAGAACCAAATAATTCTGCCTGTTTTTAGTTAATAATATCAAAGACAATATCAGGATTATATTAAATCCATAAATAATTGGTACAACAAATCAGTATTACAGCTCGACAATGACAAGTCATGTATCCGTGCCTCACAAGGTCTACTAACAGACAGAAAATACGTAATCTTTAATGTCCTTCAAAACAAATCCAGTCCAGTTCCTTAAAAATGATAAAGGAAAAAAAGTGTCATCTTAATAGTTTCCTTTATGACCTACAATATGAAAATTAACAGTCAAGAATCGGAACTAATAGTTTAAAAATACGCTGCCATAATCCTCACTAATAGTTTATCAAGAAATAAATGCAATTTATGTTTCAGTTGCAGCAAATGTCAAACTAACAAATTACACACCCCTCATTCTGGGTACAAGGCTCGCATTCTGGTGAAGTTTAAAAAGGATTATTTCAATTCCAGACTGAACATCTTCATCCATTTCCTTAACTAGCAAATTTATGAATACATTCTTCCACGCCTTTCTTCTTCTTCTCTTTCTTTTTTTTCTATTGTTCATCTTCGCATACATTTAACTAGCTAATTCCAGTAAAATAGATGCAAGACTTGACATGATCCTGAATCTAAAGAAATCAAAAGATATAGCTTCATATAGAATAATGATTTAAAATCAGGTTTCAGGCTAAAATCAACACTTTTATTCAATATATTTTATAAGAGTAGAGACGTTAACTGTACATAAAGATAATGCAACTGAAAAACACGATGCTGGTTGAGAACTTGAAAATGATTCTTTCATATAAGCAATGAAGTACTATAAAAGAAAACTATACGCCGCTTCACTATATTTCACCAAAGTTTCACTAGTTCAACTTAGACAGGCAATAAAGAATGGCAATGGCAAATGAATTCAAGAAATCACAATAGATTTTGAGAAATTGCAGAACAAGCCTCACAGACAATATATAGAAAGTATTCTCCAAAAATGAATGAACATCTCAAACATGTAACTTTAAACATATATCTTCATAAATTCAGATCACTGGTGGAGTCAATCATTACTTTAGGCTTCCAATAAATAAAAACTTCACCAAAAAAACAACAGTCTAAATACAAGGAGGAATTCTAAACAACGGCACAGAAGAGAAAACATCAATAGGCCTTAGATCATTCATGAGTCAAAAAGAAAACCGTAATATTCACAATAAAAAGTCAGAAGGAAATGGACATAATCCTCGAAAGGAAAATTGCTAATAATGCCAAACAAGAATTACCAATTTACAAGAGCAAAAACAGAAATGTAGACACCGATCTTCTGCTGAAACCTTAATTTTTGTAATCCATGGAGTGCCATGTTCATTGCCAAATCTGTTGTCAAAGAATCTCAATCTGTATAACTCTAGCTATATAAAACATGCTCCGCGAGCTAACAATAATTAGTCAAAGAAATGGAAGCCAAAACAGATTCAAATGGAAATGTGTCTTCAAAATCTGGAATCTGCCTTCAACAATTGCCTTCTCTTGATTATCAAAAACGCTACCTACTTACTATGACCTGGTAAGATCGCAACAATACCCACAAACATTAGCCCGAGTCTCTTCCCCATTGTTTTTCCTTTGATGGTGGGCTTAATTTAAACATTAATAGACTTATGGTGATCTTGATGGTGGTCTGAATGTTCCTCTTCCGAGGTTTTGCTCTTCGGATGAGGTGGTGGAGGGGCTTTTTGAGTGGGCGGAGGAGGTGATATTTGAATGTAGAAGGCGGGGAGTGTGAAAAAGGCGGAGGTGGAGGGGGAGGTGGTGGTGGCGGCGGAGGCGGCGGCGTTGATTTCTCAGGCTGCGGCGGCGGAGGAGATGATGGAGGCGGCGGTGGTCGTAAATTGGGGGAATCAGCATTTCCCTGTGACTGCAGAGGAAGACCAAATAAACATAAGAAGACCCACAATGTGAAGATTAACCGAGTCGACAATGACCGATCCATACATGGGCAATCAAATCTCAATAAAACTAAGTCCTCCAAGTCTCCTGTCATCTGGGTCGGACTCAAATGCCCCAAATATTTTCCCCAAATCGACGCTCTCACAAAGAACTAGGGTTTACAGCCGATTGCTCCCCAGGTATTTTGTTTTCCTGATCTTGAAGAAACAACTAAAATGTTCCAAAAGAGTCACCCCAAAAGTGCACTGGATAATTGAAGAATCTGTTTACGGATGACTACGTGGGAGGTTGATTAGGCGATGAGAAGATCGATAGGGAAGATTTTTTACCTCGAGATTCACAAAAGAGATTATAATGCGGCAAATATCTTCTTGTTGAAGATTGTTGACAAGTTTCTTCCCAAAAAATGGTCGTAATCCCCCGCCAGAGCCTTCAAAATGGCGAAGATGAGAAATGGGGGACACAATTAAGGGAAGAAAGAGAGAGAGGAAGAGAGAAAGAGAGAAAGAGAGATGGAAAGCGCAGGCGGGGGATTCAACGGTTGGTCTAATTTGGGAAACCAATCCACGTTTTCATCGGCTGCCACTGTTAACTCTTTAACCCTGTAAAACTCCATTCTACATTGTACTTGCTCATCTTTAAAAATTATTAATTATCTTAATTGGGACGGTAGAAATTTATACCTACTTTATATCAAATGGATATATAAATTTAATCATAATTGATTAGTACATATTTTAATTATATTAAATTATTTAACCAGAATTAAATTGAATTAATTTGATATAAATATTTATCTAAAAAAGAATATGTTTTTGTCCCTATAGAATGATTGAACATGAATAAAATAGTTAGTACATTTTGTGGGGTCGCACTACAATGGTTATAAGACATAAAAGATAAGATCAGACACTTAGCTTATGATACATCTCTTATGACATTATATGCAGAAATTAAGCATGATGATTGGGCTTATCTGGCGTACTACCTATTCCACCTTCTATTTTATAAAATAATATATAAATTCTCTCATAACTTATACATATATTAGGCGATGCAACTTTAAATCAGAAATCAAATACTATATTAATTTTATATATTTATTGAATTGAATTGAAATTGAATTGATAATTGAGGTTTTTTTATTTATTTTAATTTAATATTTATATAACTCATCTAAATCAACCACCAAACGACTTTAATTTATATTCGATAATAAACACTGTATTTCTACCTTAAATTTTGAGTTAATTCACACAAGAAAGCAAAAGATAAAGAATTTCCAAAAAGGGTTTGGGAAAAAAATATAAAAAGAAATATCCTAATTTTAAAATAAAAATTACACTAAAATATAACAAGAATTCATATGATCGAACTGACGAAAAAGGGTGTGATGTTTCATAATAAGAAAAATAAGAACAAAGGTGGTGGCAAAATGCAAATTGGACCATGATAATGGAACATGGGGCTTCCTAGATTCTTGTTCCTCTGATTATTGTTGGAGGAAGTAATTGAATCACAAATTGATCATGACGAAAGATTTTGGGTTTAAAACTTTTCAAGAACAGAAAAATTTTTATATTATGATGCGTGTATTTAAATTTAATTAAATTTTAATTAAAATAAATATTCTATTTGTTTAAAAATAAAAAAATTCCAAAAAAGAAAATTAAGGTGGAAAAAGATACTAACCTTTAAAAGTAGATAACATAAATCCACACTTAAAAATCCTTCTAATCTTACTATGTCATGAAACTTTAAATAACTAATAGACGTTTGATTTTTACGTAAAACTCGCATTGCTGAAGTGAAATGAGCCGATATATTATTTGATTAATGGGATACAATGCATGTAATAGCTAGGGACTTATGCTTTATTTAATGAAACGTAAAACGTAATCTTTTAAATGTTGGCATCCATACTATAAGAATTTTAACAACGATTTCTAATTGAAGGTTAATTTATTTATTTTAATTACTTGAGATCAATTCTCATTTTTGATATATAACCCATATGACTATATTTTAAAATTTTTAAATTCATCTTCATATATTATATCATAGAATAAAATATATAAATATAGACGTATATATAGATAATAGCCCTTTAAATAACAAATTACACTCAAAAGTAGAACACCTCATCACATCTTAGCATTCAGGTGTAGCAAATGATTAATAAAATTGTATAGAATCATTTCAAATTTAGCTTTTATTAGATATAAAAATATTAAATAATTTTTTAAAATTCATTTATGTCTTTGTGAGCAGAATTACTTAATATTTATTCGATTAAAAACAATAACTAATAAAATTAGTGTAGATTCACGAAAGAGTCAGCCCCTATGGTCCAATCTCACCAGATCTCCAGTGAATTAACAAACAAAGTATAATTTCCAGTAAATCTGAATTGTGCAGCACCATAACGTCTGCCAGGGAATCCAATATCTCCAGCCCCACATCCTATTAATTATTTCACCTGCTATTATATTTCTTTTCAATCAACTTATTACTTACTCCTTATATTAATTTATGCGATATATCTATTAAAAATATAAAAATATTTTTATTTTTTTTATTTTTTTTATTTTTTTTGTTTTTTGAAATTTGGTAAATTGTATATTTTCAAAAAGCTATATTATTGTACTTTTAAAAATTTATTAATATTGAAATTAAATTAGAATATAATAATATTATTAACTTTATTAAATAAAAAAAGTTATGTCATTTGTTTCAATACTAACCAAAAGAAAAACATGTCATGCAAATTAGAATTGAATCTTTTTATCTGTATTTTCACCACTCGCCATAATGATTTGAAAACTGCGATCTAAAATTAGTATCTAATTGAAAATAAAAAGGCTGCTTGTCTAAAGGTACACCAACATTGCAAAGAATAATTGCACACACTTAACATTCAATTATTTAGGGTCCATTATTTTAGCAGTCTTATTTATTGAGATCATTCACATAAATATTTTATTATCGAATAAATTTAATTTTTATATTTAAATTTATTATTTTTTAATGTTTACTTTTTGAAACTTTAAGTAATAAAAGAAATTACAAAAAAAAATCTTAATAATAAAATAAAATAAAAATTAAAATCGCAAAGTAAAAGGTAATTCACAAAAGATAAGTCCAAGGTGGAATACTGTAACATACCATTGACTAAGCATTTGGGGAGACTCTCCCCGTCTTGACGCGATGCAAGGGCATAAACCCGTTTAAAGTTATGTCTCTACCATGCTTCAACGCACAATGCTTACGCCTAGACTATATAAAGTGGCACAAGTTGGCGCCACAAGGTAAAGATGTCCAAGACACAAATTATGCCACAAGACAGGCTGTGAAGCATATAAGCCATGCGTGAACGCAAAAGAAATTGAGCTTCAATACATAAATTATGCCTTCTACGCGCAAGTTATATCCCAAGACAAAAGAAATTATTCCCAAGGTGTAAGTATAGTGATTACGTTATGCCCTCGGGGCGCAAAAGAAATTAAGCTCAAAACATAAGTCCAAAGTGGTACAAGCTATGTCCAAGGCGCGCCAATTCAAAGGGAAATGAATTATACCATGACATAATTAGTTCAGTTGACAATTAAGTTATGCCTATATAACTCTAAAAGTTTTTCGTTAATTAAATACTATCCCCGTTGTTAGGACAAGCGTTGGCAATTTACTGCAGTTGCCGATCCTAACGCTTGCATCGAGCCGTCGTTGCTTCGATTTCCCAAGAAAGAAATATTGTCAGGAGGAGGCAAAAGTTGGAGTGTGGATTGCTGCAGAACACCAACATCCTCGCTAATGGCAAAGTGCCCACGGCGGTTCTCGCGCTCTGATCGAGCCGCCATCGAATACGCATGCTGCTGAATAATGAAAATAAAGTCACACCTTACTATCAAATATAACTTTGGACAATTTACTTGCAGTTGTCATCCTAATAATTCAAAGGTAAATCATCTCAAAAAAATCTATCTTGGGAAATTAATTTTTCAATGTAAATTAAGTTTATAATTAAAGATATCATGGCTCATAAGTTTTTTTAAATAAATAAACAGTAAAATTAAGAATAAAAATCACAATTAAGAAAATAAAAACTTAAAACCCCCAAAATAAGAGAAGTCCATGGAAAAACTTGTATTTGTTGTACATAGCTTTTTCTAGCAAGTTCTACCAACCAGAAAGCCTTAAATGTACTAGGACTACATACATATATATTTTTGCAATGAGTCTCATTTTAATTTATTGCTTTATTCTATCCCTCTACCCCTCAAAAGACGCAAAAGAAGGCGGAGAAAGTGTTTGGTTAAGTTTGGATTATTATTATTTATAATCAACTAACCTAAATTAATTCTTAAAAAATTACATATCAACGCATAATTACTTTATTTCTCCATTTTAGTCCCAAAATTTTGTCAACAGATCTATTCTGGAAAGAAAAAAAAAAGTAAGAGGATGATGGACGTGTGTGCTGTTCGACAGCTATACATGAAGACAATTATTGGTCTGATCATACTACACAGAAAAATATTCTAAAAAATAATATAATTAAAACTACCTGCAGAGGATGAAAAGCCCACTCATAATCAAAAATTAAATATTGACTTAATTCTTGAAACAAAAATTCTTGCAACCTCTCCTAAGGGCCCTACATTGTTCTATTCACTATAGCAAATACCATAATTTTTGATAGATTGTTTTGGCTTTTTTTTTCCCTGGTTAAGTATATAATTTTTGAAATCTGCATCGCGAGAATTTATTAAAAAAAATAATAATATTTAGAAAAAAAAATTAACGCGTAAATTATTTTTTTTTGGTTGGTTTTTTGTTTTTTTTAATATTTTATTAATTTTACATTTTTAAAATTTATTAAAGTTAAAAAAAATATATGTTAAATAGTGGTATAATTTATATTATTTTCATTTTTTTCTTTACTCAAAGATTCAAGATATCTCCAAACGTATGGAAGTAATTTGCTGGAAATAAATATTTTCTTGTAAAATATTTTATGTGGTACTAAAAGAAAACCAAATCGGAGATTGATGGATTAAGTGGCAATGCGCCAGCAGAGTGGTATACTGGGCCCAAGACCGAAGAATTGTTTGCAAGAATGAGCCCAAACATTTGATTCGGTTACTGGATTTAAGCCCTAAAACTAGCACTTCGTGAGGTTGGCCTTGTTTGTTTGAAGCTCTGAAGTTGTGCTCATATGACACTCTAAAATTGCCCTTGAATTTTAATTTGCATTCTTGATTGGTTCAGATTAAATGATTTTATTAATATAACTTAACTCTGTCAAATCTATATGTGTAATAAATAAATATAGAATACTTTAGTTGATGGTTAATCAACGAAAAGCATGAGAAAGAAAAGATGGATGAAGACACTTCCCTATACTAAGTGACACCAAAGTATTCTTTTTTAAGCAGAATTTGAAATATAAATTTTATATTTTTATTAAAATAAAATATAAAATTAATCTCAAATCTAATAATGAATAAAATTCTAATATTGTTTTATTTCACCACTAAAAAATAATTAATTGGGAAAATGAAAATAACCTTCAAAGAAACATGAAGAAAAGAGAGATGTTGGAATTGAAGAGACAGATAATACCTTTTATAGAAATTGGTACAGTATTAACTCGCGATATAGCCATTGTGGGCCTACATAAATGGGGCCCATAGGCATGTGGGCATACTGTCGTATCTTTCAAAACTAACAATACACCAAAAAAGGCATTGGGAATTGTTGCTTCAGAGTGAATGAGTGTACGACCCCGCCAATACACAAAATCTAAACAACTTGCTTTTCCATCTCTACTCCAGTAATTACCTCTACTGTTAAAAACGGAGTTCAAATTTCTAGTTTAGGATTTTGAGTCATATATATTATTATTTTTGTGGGATAGAATATTAATATATATTAAATAAATTTTTTAACATAAATATAAAATTTGAGTCAAAGTTAATTAGTTCGATAACGATAGCTGATTTCGCCCCTTATCAATGGTGAGGGCTTGCAAATCATGGTAGATGGATATTCCATTCAGAGGGAGGAAATCGCCACAGTCTTATCAGAGGTCATCAGCCCTGCTCCATCAACTAATGTAGAAAGCTAACAAAAAAAAATTTAAAAAATGATAACTCAAATAACAAAATAAAAATATATCAAACAAGTAATAATTTCTTAATGTGCAGCTTCGATCAATTGACCTACATCAATAGAAGCGAAATGAAAATTCATTATATAAAAGCCGAAGATAAAATAACGAGAAATAACCTTTAAAATTCACTTAGAGAAATGAGGTTACATAAGTGATAAGGTAAAGCTTGCGGCCACACAAATTCTACCCTTAAAGAAGACTTTCAAAGCGCGCTCTTAGGACTACATTGTGGATAGGTATCATGTGTAAACTAATAAACAAACCTTGAAATACAATAAATTGACAATAAAAAAACATACTAAAAGAGACACAATAATTTATTATAATTGTTCTATATCTACAGGTGAAAGATGAGCAATTCATTATATAAAAAAATATAAATATTAAAAAATAACCTTTAAGTAAATTTACTAAGAAAAGGAGATTCACATGGATAACATGCTAACACTTTGTGTTTTATAAATTTCTAAGACTTTCAAAATCGTTAGGATTATATTATAAAATTTTGTCAAGTGAAAATCAAAAACCTCAAATTATAGAGTTTATAACTTTTTTAAAAAAATAAGAGCCTGCTATGAAGTAATTGAATAATTTGTATTATTGTTGTGTAATGTTGGCTTTATTAAAATGTGGATACACAACTTTTGTCAAATAGAGTGGGAAAAGTTAAAGGGACACAGAAAAACTGTCAAGAAAAATCCAAATCTGAAAACCCAAAAATGGTGAAAGGCTTAAACACATGAAAAAAGGGCAAAGAATTGAAGGCCGTCACGTAAGTCTGAATGGAAGTATAAAGATGGATGCATGGGGATGCTGCACCACCAGCTGGGAAGAAAAAGAGAAAAAGCTTTGGCGGTTTGTGTAAATATCACTATTTTCATTTAAAATGATCCATTTGAGCTGAAATTTTAAATATTTGCTTTCATTAAGAAAAAAAAAATTAATAAATCTCCTAATTACTATTTATATAAAAAAATATTTCACAAGCAATTTAAATTTAAATAAATTAAAATATATAATTTTCGTAAAACTAATTTTGGTGCGCTTATTACAACTCCTAGTACGTGATGAGCATAGATTGCCTGCAGATTCTTTTGGCTTGCCTTTTGTACATTTCAAGAATACATTCAGAAAATTCCCAGCTTGTTACGCCCGCTTGAGGAATGATCGGCATTTGGTGCCCTACTAGACCTGTAATCGTCAGATCACCGACCTAAGCACTTCGATGCCAAACTCGACTCTGACTGGATTTATGAAAAACAACTGGGAATATATAATCGCTGTAATACAAATTTCCCATCCGACAAGGCCTATAGCCACCAGGGAATATAACAAATACCTGCAACAACCGAACATGCTTTTAACCTTGGCTGCGCCGACGCGCCACCACGCGTACTGGGCTATCACTAAAAAAAGTAGAATCAAGTGCTAAACCGATCTCGTGACCGACAAGGTCACCAACCGACAACCGAACAAGGCCCCACACGCATCATCACATGCAAAACTAAAAATATACACACCCCACACGACTGCAGACAACTAATCACAGGGAATATACAATCCGCAAGCCTCTAAGAATAATAAGATGGTTCCGGACAGGCCCCTACCTACTCATAAATTGTACAAACAAAAAGTGCGTAAACCTTGGGGCCGTCAAGCCCTCAATGAGGTTCGAAGACCCGCACATTACCGGAACTACGGTGGATCTCGCTTCCGCATATGAGTACCTCAGCAAGTAATGCAAACGCCCCCCAAAATGGGCGTCAATACCACTGTACCGAGTATGAAAAAGCAATAACCGAAAGCAAACAATAATACCGATAGATACTCGAAGTAATAGGAGACGGCCTGAGACCGACCAAAAGAGCGTAATCTCATCAAGCAGAAAGAGTCATACCCGATAACATGGTGGTCTACTTCTACCTATTAATAACTAACACAACATAGCATACAGAACCTTACCAGCCCCCACAAGCCGTAAGGTACCAACCAACACACAATCTATATACCCCTACCCAGGTTATACCACTCCCACTTAGTAACCATGAGCATCCGCCCGCCCGGTATGCAACTTGGGTCACGACCCCGACTATAGTTGTGATTCCGAGTCCGGAGGACTCCCGAAATTCGAATTACACTCGAGCGCAAGCACTCGACAAGCGGTGTGGTATAGTGTCGATTAGCCATGTGGGAATTCGTGATCCCATTCGTCCGTCAAGTGACGGCATGCCACTCAGTAGCGACGTATCCTCACCCGCGGCGAGTCAACACAACTATTAACCTCGGGCTGGCCAAGGAAGCTCTAAGGGTGCCCAACATTTTAACAATCATGTCTCCACGCATAGCAATAGACACATGTAATATATATACCGGATCTGACACATGGCGTTCCTCGTATTCTCGCTTCAATCTCATATTGAAATGTACCGACCCGATACGAAATATACCGAATCAGAATAATATTTCGAAATATTTTGGTCGACTTATACTGCTTACCGACTTCATACGAACACCGTATTATATTTCTAACATGCTTACTAAATTTCATATCGAGCATAATATACGACTTCTTAAACACTCTTACCGAAATTCGTACTATTTTGCTATACTAAACTACTACTTTGCCGAATAAACGGCTTTACATACCTCAACCGCCGACTTTCTGATTAACCAGCGTAGTCTCTACTAGTATTTAGCTATTTCTCTCAACCGTATTCATATTCATGAAAGAAATAGAATTAGTTCTACTTCATTATTTTGGAAAGAAACCATATTATGGCTATACTTACTGCCTATTCTTCGACTTATCGAAGAACGACCGAAAACTCGCTATTTCTGGGGTCTAAAGGAGAAATACTCACTTTAATGCCGGGAGTATATTAACACTAAGTTGGAGCAATCCACTTGCCTTAGCTCTGACAGACCATCTGGTGCCTAATTTCGCTGTAAACCAACTCCGCGTAATGCTCTGGCAGCCTTTATGCTTAACTACCCGAAGATAATTTGAGTTTGGATCAAGGTTTCGAGGTGTAAATCTTGAAATTTTTTTATTTTTTTTGTTTTTTGAATTTTGAATTTGAAAAATGAAAGATTGAATTTGTTACACCTCGTAAAATTCCGGCACATAGATGGCCTAATTCGCGTGTTGGTTAAGAGTATTTAAAGCCATACATGCTAGAAAAGACCCGGGAAAGATCGGACAGCGCCAAGTCGGCGCTGTCGCAAGGCAAAATGCTTATTTTATAAATCGCATTCCAGAATGTAAATTTGCAAATGCATTCCAGGAATGTGATTTATAAATCGCATTCCCTGAATGCGATTTATAGTGTAGCCCCACTGGTTTTTATGACATATATCATTTGATATTTCCAGAATTCGTAGTAAGAGACAAGAGAGAAGACGAAGGAGGTAATAAAATATCATCCGACACTGCCAAACGTAGTTCAAATCTAAATTAACTGTGTACCGAGGTATTTAGCAAATAGAGAGCATTTTTACGGATTTTGTTTCGCAAAATTCCGCCGACACCCGAGCTACCGACCTAAGGTAAGTAGAATTGCTCCAAACTAGTGTCTATGTGCTCCTAGCCGTAAAGCATATACTTCCCTCCTCTCCTGGACTTCTAAAATAGCAAGTTTCTCGACCGTCTTCGATGCTTCAAGTTTAGGCTATAATTATATCGAAAGTGACGTCGTCCTTTCGTAATAGTGTTGTATTTAGTACTACCTATTGTATATGAATGCAGCTAGGAGAAATAGCTGGAGTAACCGACCGAGCCTCGTCCTACAATGGGATAACTCGAGGTTAAGGTATGTGAAGTAGTTTTCCTAAGAAGTTAGCAATTACCGTATAAATCATAGTAAACTCCATATTTGAGTTCTCGAGTTGAATGTTGAGTATTGAGTAAGTTTAGTAACTGGGTTTGCGTTGCCATATCGTACTCGGGCCCGAAATTAGTAAAGCATGCGCCAAAGGGCGAGTTAGCATTCCATTCAAGATAGCCTATTGCATGATCGGGCAAGCACGTTGTAGAATAAAAGAAGCAAACATTTTCGTATCAAAAGTTTCAAAGGTAAAATCAGACAGACAGACCGTGATATGGCTACGTACCAGCCAATCGCATGCATGAGATATCACTGGGCGTATTAGCCATTCGTACGTATAGTATCCTGCCACGTATTAGCCAAACAGCTAAATAAAGATTAAGCGTAATCGCAGATAATCAGAAAGAAATCGCATAGTACGTAAAACACATCGTAATAAGAAATCGATTTATAGTCTTTTTCAGCTTATACATGTCATATTTATACGTATATTTGTTTGCCGAGACTTCACGTGGCGTGAGGCCCTTTATTGAGCGTCCTCGCCCCGGATTGCAATCGTGTCGCCCACTGAGCGGTGAGTTTACGTCACCTGCTGAGTGGCGTCCCCGCCTTGGATGAAGATGTGACGTAAGCTTTCCTCTATAATCTGATCAAGACTACTAGCATCGATGTTCTGCTGAAACAGCGTGTCCTGTGGCATCACCCAAGATGCATATTCCCGTTGAGCTCAGGTCTGTGGAATGTACAGCTTCCTCTCGTTTCAGAGTAGCTCCTGAGTTTAGGTCTGGGGAACAGACTTATTCATATGTACGTACATGAGTCCTCCTGACTCATTACGCTATTTATATCGAAGGCGGCCCGAGCCTGAGACCCAGGTCAGAGAGAGCCCTAAAGGGAGCGATGCATGTGGAGTGACTTATTTTGGCCGATTTTGACCCGGTAGGGTATATAGATTGTTTTGGCTGGGCTTGGCGCCATCCGGCTTATGGGGTTGGCACGTCTGCTTGCTACTTGTATATCTATTTATGCTATATACTAGCGTTAGACAAGAAATGTCAGCCTACAGTACGCCTCGTTCATCAAGCATTTAAAGCTCGATTCGCCTTTTATACGCCTTCTTCAGATTCACTATCTCCTCGCTATACACTGCTAGTTATGCCATTCTTATATTCGCTTGTATTCGCTGTTTTTTTTAGTTGCTTTGCATACTCAAGACACAGACCGAGCCGCCAGCCGACGTCGTGGGCATTACTCGTCGTGTGTACTACTGACGAGGAGGCGATCCCTGTGATTCCAACATGCACTATCGAGTCATCAACTCCCAGTATCCGAGGTCCGATTTCCTGCAGTGTAGCTCTTCCTTTGATGTACTAGATAAGTGTGCCTGTGGCCCTGTCTCGATCATTTCTTTACTCATAGAGGCTATATTATCTCCTGTACGCTGAGCCTGGCCAGGTGAGGCCGTGCGCTTGTTATAGTCAGTTAGTATTTCGTTTATATTGGCCGTGTGGGGCCATAGTTTGATAGTAAGTAGACCTTGCCTGGCCACGTAGCCTTACGCATTCATTTGTTAAGTTTCAGATGACTAGACAAAGATTAGCGCCTTGTTTACCCGCATATAAGCCTGACATTTAATGTTTCGGTTAACCGTTGATGCTTCACAGTGGCTATAAAGCCATGGGTCTGAGGTATCGTGTTTACACTGCTATATACCCTTTCGTTTCCGTAAACCTCAAGGATAGAATGCACGCCACCAAACGAAGGTTTGTAGCCACCAGCTAGCCAGAAATTCAGCCCTACTACAGTGCACTGCGTGTCAAATATAAATCCTGCATGGCGTGACGCTTTATCACCGGAAATTATATGAAGGAAAATGATTGAAACGAAGTGAGCCTTATATACTGGGGGCCTTTAAGTCGGATTTGTCGAATGCGATTTATAATGATTGCCTTGCGACGCTCCGACTTGGCGCTTGTCCGATCTCTTCCCAGCTCTTTTCTCGCACGTATGACATTCTAAACTATTAAACAACATGCGACAGCCAACTAAGTTCCTAAAACTTACGACAGAACATCGCAATCGAATCTATCCACGTATATTCTCTCCTTTACACTAGTCAGTAGTTAAAACTGAATTTTAACTTTTCAGTATACATTAATTAATGGTTCAAAAATATACCCATATATAATTAACTATAAACAATTCATAACTATGATAAAATACTATAATAATCTAAATAAAATAAATAATAAATAGTAATAAAAAATCAAAAAACAAACACCTATGAAAATGATACTATAATTACACACTACTATAGCATGGATGAGAAAAAAAAATAACACACTGTCACCTACTATTATAAAAAGTTGGATATATGTTTTTTTTGTTAAAGAAACATGAGATGGCTTCTCTTTTTATCAGAAGCAAAAATGTAAAAGAGAGATGAAGTAGTAGAAGTTTTTGGCAATGGTGTTTGTTGTTTAGTGAAGGGTCAAATTGTAGGCTGGGTAGGCTGACGGTTGAAATAAATGGGGGGAATAAAATCGGTATAGGAGAAAGTATAAAAACTCCCGCGCAGTGTCACATGAAAAGAGAAAACCCGAGAGGGACTTGACATGAAGGCACGCATATTAAGGCAAAAAGTCTTCTTCTTTCTTTTCTAAATATATATAAATATTTAATTATGAATTTTATGATAAATTCAAAATTCATAAAAGTGAAAATCTTGACTCTTCATTATTACTGTGATATAAATTATAATTTATTTATTCATTTTACAATTCTAAATGTGGATACAATTGAAAATATTTTAAATCACGTGATTTCAGTAGCAATTTGGCTGTAGTGCAGGGACACACAACAAAAACCCTAGATGCTATTCTTTTAACCGACATCTCTAATTTGACTTTTCTCGCAAAAAGTTTGGATCACTTCGCGCTTTTTTATATTTTTAATAAATAAAGATGCTTTTAATTTTAATATTTTTTTAAGAAATTATTTATTTTTGAAAATAAATATATATTTGTTAATTTATTTTTAATAAATAGTTTGAAAAAAATATCGCTTTTTATAGTTTATAAATTTTAAAGGTAAAATTAGAATAACATTATTACGCTTTCTTTGTAACGTGGAACATTATTTATTTAAAATAAAAAAAAATTTATAAAACATCACTTATTTTAAATAAAAAATATGAAAATAAAATTAAAAATATATTTAAATAGTGTATGGCAATATCCGACAGAGTTGTTGTGTTTAAAACACTGCTCTTTCACATCAAAATTTGACTTGTACAATCGGTGGATTCCCTTGCGCAACTATCACATCGATTGTCGTTGATTCCCGAATGAAAAATTAAAATTTAAAATTTATATATTTTAAGATTATATTAACTTTTTAAGGGAAACACTAAGTTCGGATAAAAATTACTATTAGATTTTACTGCCCTCAAATTAGACTAGTTTTCTGGTCCGTGTTGACAAGTAACTGTGTATATTATACCACATGAAATAATTTGCATGAGGTTACAGTATAAGCCAATATAGATTAATTACTTACATTTGTAATATGAAAAGTTGTATAGCATCCAAACACTTAAAAAGTCATTGTCTTAATTTTCATAAATAAAATAGAACAAATTAGGCGTTATTACAATCTTTGTGTTGGAGTTGAAATAAGTTTGGGAAACTTAAGTTGTGTTTTTGACCAAAAAAATTCAAACTTTTGATTTCAACGCCATCGCATTAACATCCAGAAACAGTCGAAACATATGTAAGGCATTTTAGAAATCAAGATTTCAATTTTTCTTTGATCTAGGGAAGGAAGATTTGGGAGTAGGGAGGGAGCTAGCAAGAATAATCTCTAGAAAATGTATCATCATTCATCATCAGAGGTTTGCCCAAGAGTCATATTTTGGTATTCATTTTTTCATTGGTTCCATAATGCAAACATGGGAACTGGATGAACAAGGTCCATATTCCCAATTCGGCCTGAGCTCGGAGGATTATCATCATTTCCTTTGCGTCCATCTTCAAACTTGTGATCTTGGACCTGTACGGATGAATAATATGCCTGGGGATACTCTAATCCGACCCCAAAATCACAGCTCATTTCACCAGAGCCAGAACCAGAGCATTTGGGACTTGGGGCACTAGAAGAACTCCTGCTGTTTGATCCTGCAGCAGCCATCAACGGCGCCATGTCCATGAATGAATCTACAGGCTGCTGCAATTGCTCCACATTTGTTATGGCCAAAATGGGCTGGGATGAAGTTGTGCATGAATTATAGTCCTCAAAGGAAGACGGGCAGACGAGAGAATCTTTTGATGGGGAGCGCTTGGCAAGGTCTCCAGCAATTAAAGTTGAGCTTGAGCAAATCCGTTTGACATCATACCTACTAATATCAAAATTGGTCACAGCGCTTGTCCCCCTGAACTTAATTGCAGCAATATCATAGGCTTCCGCTGCTTCCTCTTGCGTACCTTAATTAAGAAACATGGCTAAATAATAAGGTTATCTATAATCTGCCACTTTTTGGTTGAGAATATTCAGTACAAATTCCTGTAAAGTTGAGAATTTTTGGAGATAGGATAGCTGATTCCAAAATTATGAATTCCAAATGGCATGTTCCGACTTTGAGTTTGAGTTTATAGAGGCTAGAGCTAACTCCATTTGTCCCACCAGATGCAGTGGTGAACTTTTTGTGAAATGAGAGTATGGGTCACATTTACAGCTGCTCTCAACCATCCATAAAAATATGTTACAACCGAAATACACATCAGAATCAGAGTTTTCAAAACTTCAAGCTGAAGTAGTTGCAACAATATGACTAGAACTTGTATTATAAACATATGATTAAATTTTCTGTTGCTATAAGAGCACGCCATTAAGTTTTTGGCTCAGGGCAATAAAAGATAACTACTACTACTCCCTCTTATCAGTTTTAGTTGGGAGCTTATTAAAAATAGCTAGTCAAAAATACTAATAATCATTTTTAAAAATGTGGACAGAAATTATTATAGTGAAAAAGAGAGTAGCATTAGATTATGACCAAAGAGTAAATAAGGATAATTTAGTCAAATTACCCTTTGAATTGATGTTCTTTAAAGGCTGGGCAAAAAAAATTATGACAAGTAAAATGGACTAGAGAGAGTACTACATTATTAGACCATCTCCTAACCAACACCATTTCTTACGCCATGTTGGTGTGTGAATAATGTTACACCAAATTCATCAACACCATTACTATTCATCAATATTTTATTGTATAACACCTTTAATTTAACATATTATAAATTTTAATTTTTTCATTGTAGGTCCCTAATATACCTAATTATTTTTTATGTAA
>JACEIK010000666.1:245546-261359 GCA_018107945.1 Datura stramonium
TATATATATATTATAATATAAAAGAGTCTGAGAATTGAAGTAGGCAGAGCAGAGAGAGTGTGTAGACTGTGGTTCTTTATAGAGGTGCCTCGATTTTCGTTCCTCCCTTTCCTTTCCTTTCGTTTCGTTTCTCAGTTTTGTGGCAGTGCTGAAGGCCAGCAGCAGCAGCGTCAGGTGTGGACATGAGAGAGAGAAACCCCTTACATACACCATTTTTGTTTGTTTTACCCGCAAATGCACTGTATGTATTCAGCGACTATATCTAATATTCAATTCATTTAAATTTATATTAATACTTCTCAATTAATGCTCCATTCAAATAAACTAGTACTGAATCAACTTCAAATTTGGGATTATTAATGGAAAATATGTGTCTCATCCTTCATCCTCGTTGAGATCGATGTGCTTCATTTTTGACTACCATATAGCAACTCAATAATTAAGGTTTTGACTCGAGAAAGTCAAACTACATAATGTAAGTAACATACAAGAGTCTATTACGTTGGATCTAACTAAACTCCACTTACATGTCGTCAGTTTCACACTCGATAGATGAGGCGGTGAACATGATGAATCCACATAATATTGGTAACTCAAACTTGTTTTGAACCAGGTCATAGTAATTGTCGTCGTTGTTTGATCTAACCATGTAAGTAGGCACACATAAAAGCTAGTTACCATATGATCTCAACTCTCTTCTTACCAAGTTTCTGCAGGAAAGGACCTATTCCACTGAGGTCCTTGTAGCTGGGCTCTAGATTAGTTTGAATCAAACTTGGGCCTACTTTTAGCAAGACCAATGGGAAGCTAGCAAAGGAAACAAATGGGCTTTCAAGTTTATAACTTGAAATTCTTGGACTGCATTTCTTTTTGAGTTCTGTTCCTGGGAGTGGTCTCAAAAATAGCCTCAAGGCGAAGAAAACAACTTTTTCGGATGATTTTTTGTTAAAATTAGGCCTGAAGTTTGAACTGCAAGAACTGAATGTCTCGAAGATCAAAGAAGCAAGTCTCTGCTGCTCTTTTTAACATGTGACTGCATTTAAAATACTTTGCTAACACTGAATATGTTTTAAAATAGGCAGGTGGGAGCAGAAGAAGTATGCTAACTATACAGAAATCACTGGGTGACAATGGTGGGAACAGAAAGAATTCTCTGAACTTCTGATATATGGAAGACATACATCCTGGTATATGCTTCACATGATGATGTTATAGTACTTTACATTCAGGATGGGCAACGTTAATCATAGTCTACAAAAGAAATACATTATACTCCCCACTTTCAATTTGTTTGTCTTGTTAAGACTTGGTACAGAGTTTAAGAAAATAAAAAAACTTTTGAATCTTGTGGTATTAAACTAAAGATACGTAGAATATAACCAAATGTCCTTTAATCTTGTGGCCTTAAACATGGCACATGAAAAGTTAGAAGTAAAGAGTTGTTAAAAAGGGAAAGAGATATTCTTTTCGAAACGGACTAAAAATAAAAGTAAGATAAACAAATTGAAAAGGAGGGATTATTAACCAACAGCTCTGACATAACTGCACAGAGCTACTGATGCCTCAATTTTAGGGACCTATGGCCTGCTTAAACAAACAACCAGTATACGATTCTACCAGCAGAGAAACAGTTGTGACCAAGATGAAGCAATTTAAGAATGAATATAGGTAAAATAGAACTACAGATAAAAAGAGGGAACGAGCTAGTATATAGAAACTATATACTATATGAGCAATTAGTGAAAGAATGAAACAATTATAGAAACTATATGAGCAACTATGATGACTTTTTCATCGAGGGGCAATCATGATTTTTGCAAGAAATTAATGTTAAACGAGTGATAAATGTGTATACGCTTTTATCACCTCTCAAGCAATTTTGCCACCTCTAAATGCTGATCATCAGAATTCACTATATTTTACTTCTGTATCCTAGAATGGAATCGATGAGGGAGGGGTCTGGGTGCTCTCTGCTTTCTGTCATATCCTCTCACACACATAAATCCTGCAAAAAGATCAAAGTTAAAATACATAAGACAATTTTCCTTTGGCAATGAAAATATTTCTTGTCATTTTTATCCATCTACACATAAAGGCGATTGTGAATTATGTTGTGATATTTTATTTGACTTGGCCTTTTTAAGAAACTTACCATCATCAAATCCAACACTAAAGGAGAACAGGGTTAAAACGCCTATGAAAATGCCTTTTCACAGTCATTGGAGTAATAATACTTGGCCACTAAGTTTAGACCAAACATGATATTGTACTTGTTCCCGTTAAGGTTTGCCCTGATTGTCTTACGTTTCTTGGATTTGCTTATATGGAAGGAAGCACAAAATATTTACCACAATTGGCTAATCCTTTTCTTGAGGAAAAGGCTTTGGACCTCTATAACTTGAGAATCTTTCTTCTCACTTAACAACATTCTGGGGGAGCTCCCCTTTTGGGTTGGAGATTTCATGTTCTGGGGCAGCTCCTTTAGGGTTGGAGAGTCATGTTTTGGGGAGTATTTATTCTTTTGATATTTTTGTAGCCTTTAATTCAGTATATTCAGTATATTGTTATTCTCATTTCATATGGATGTAGTTCAACTGAAAAACCACATTATAAATATTATCTATTGATTTATTTCTATTTTGTTTCTGGTTTATCGAAGTTCAGGATTTCCTTTGCTAACTTCCGCATAACACTTTTGATTCCAACACTTCGTAGAAGATTTCCATTTTAATTGTACCTTATATATTGTCCAAAGGTAGGGGTAAGGCCCGCATATATCCTAACTTCCCACCCTCCCTAGACCCCACTTATGAGATTAGGTTTGTTGATATATATNATATAGTTCAAAGGTGGGGTAAGGTCTACGTACATCCTATCTTCCCCATATATTGTGCAATCTGTTTTAGCCAAGACTTAATTTCAATAATTTCACTAGACTTGACCATTCTTCATAATTCTATTTAGTACATCAAGTTCAGGATATGAAGGTATAGACATTCTCAAGAAAAAAGATATATGAAATTATATAACCTCATAAAATAGCAACATTTTCTTTCAATTTTGTATATACAGAAGAAAATTTCCATACCTCTCCAAAAACAACACTGAGTGTCCTCTGTTGATAAGCCTGGTTTGATATTATGAGTAACATTAGTATTTATAACGCCAGGTCTTGATAAAACATAATCAGATAAAAGTAAAATATAACAAGCAACAATATATTTTCTACCTTTAAAAATGGCCTGAACTGTAGTTCCACAATATAAAGTTTTTCGTCTCAAATGCCATATTAACTTCCTCGCAACTGGAATTGGGTATTCGCTCGACTCATAATCAGCAAAAACCTGGTGTACAATAAATTTAACTTGTGAGTTGACTGTAACACAACATACTAGTGACCCTTCAGCAAAAAGGAGGAGTTTATGGGAAGACAAATCACATGATCTGATTACCTCATTAACTTGAAAGTATGTCCCGTTAAGTGGAAAACTTCCCCTGTTTGCCGTTCGACATGGTATCTGTCATGGTTGTACGTATCATATCCAAATGAAGAATCTCTTAGGAAACAGTACGAAAGGAAATGTCATGATTCACTTACCAAAATAGTTCCATAAACTATTTCATCATTTTGGGAGTCACTTATACTGCCCGAGCATATCTCTGCATCATAAAGTTCTAATTCCTTGGAGCTAGAAACTTTTCCAACTTTTTTCTGATTTTTCATAACTTGCTCTAAAAGTTACAAAATAATAGTCAGTTCAAATTGCATCTGGTCAGAAACATTATTAGGAGAGAATTTTTATAGTAAAATTCATACAAGAGTCCACAAATGACAAATATTTTTTACCTGTTAGACTGATGGCAAGAAGGTAAGGGCAGGGGTCATCACGCTCCCGTTTCTCAAACTGTAAAGTAATAAACACTAATGATATAGTTGCATCAAAGAAAATTTGATAGATTAAGATATATAAGAAATTACCCCTCTCAAAAGAGGATGTGAATCTGGAAGCTCATACCTGCAATAGAATGAGGAAGTGTTAGCTTTTATGAAACTTCTCTAGATATGTTCTCACACAAGGACTAAGCAATATGCAGCCAGATGAGAAATTTGTTGTTAAAAACATCAAGTCCTGACATCCTTAATAATCAATCAAATGCTCTATGCCAAAAGCTTAACCAATATACCAATTGCACATGTTCAAAATACATGTGGGACATACTATTTGCTCATGTTAGAAGCATATAAATTAAGTAACTTGACATATTTGATGTGCAAAAAAAGATGGATCAAGTATTATTACTTACACTGAGTGCTCAGTCCTTGATCGACTCTCACTCTTCAGTTTACGAGCAGGATGTGAAGCAAATTGTGGATTCAAAAGAACCAAGGCTTTTGACACTTCTTCATCTCTATGCAATGTACTGATCTCATCAACAAAGCTCAACACACTTTCTTGAAAATCTTTAGCATTGGACTTGTCGATAAAGTTCAAAATATTTTCTCGGAACTCCTTAGTGTTAAGTTGGATGGTAGGTATCTTCTGCTCATGATCCACCTCATAAAGGAAGTCTTCAATGTCTTGTTCCAATGATTCTAGAGGTATGTGCTCTGGAGATTCTGGCATTTCTATGATAGGCTCACAATCTTGAGTCTGGAAGCTGGACTCCAAGAAGCTTTCATTAGAAATGGACAAATTTGGTAATGGCACACACATATTTGGGACTTCAACTCCAACAGGCTGCTTAGAGGCGACCTCTCCTTTCTGCTGTGGTCTTGGGAGGCGAAGCCTAGTACTGCATAATGCAAATTTATAAATATTTTAATGCACAAGGATGAATTTGTCAAGGTTTCTTGGAATATTGAGTATTCATTGTCGAAAAATCAAGTGTCTTATTGGAACGTCAGATATTTCATATAATAAACAGATTATTGTAAGGCCTAGATATCAATTTCATCAATTTTTTTTTAGTTATTATTAAAGTTGAGTGTAATCTGATGCAAACCTTGCAAATGCACTAGCAAAGTGCCTGCATTCGGCTCTCAATGGGCAGGCATTACAGTTTGGATTTCTCTTTGTACAAAAAACCTGTGTGAAAATTGAAGAAAATTCTTGCTGTTAGTGCTCTCTGAAGAAATAATAAAGCTCAAACTATGGTATGATTCACTGCTAAGTGCAAATCTGACCTTCCCAAATGTGATCATGTGATAATGCAATTCATATCTGCCACACATACCAACTTAATGAGCAGAAGAATTTCCGGAATGATTTTTCAGTTACTTAGGATTAAAGGTAACAAATAAATCCATTGAACAAGAAAACTCTAGAGAAAGTGGAAATTCTTACAGTGTTAGCAGATCAAGGTTGCATAGACGTGGCCAAAGGTACTTTTGTATGGAACTCTCCAGGGGGTACCTAATTAAAAAGAAAATCAACACTTAATATATACTAGCTCGAACTTAGCAACACGAAATAGAATTTATTCGATACATACTTCTCCAAAAGATGCATCTGGATCCCATCAGGTAATGGTTGCAAAGGGACCCATCCTAGACGTACTGCTATCCGAGCAACATTTATGTCTACCTTTGAACCAAAAAAGATAGTAATAAGAAAAACCCAGAATCTTGAGAAGGTCAAATGAAAGTGGACAACCACTCCATGCTGGAAACTTACAGGAAAGGCATGATGCCGAAGTGTCAAAAGTCGAAGGCAATCCACGCTCTTCGGCCCAAGCCCAACGATACTCAACAAGTATTCTCTGAACAGAAGCAGATAATAAGAGTATGCTCAATGACATCTTAGCTTTAAATATCACGATGACCATAACTTTGACTAAATAGTTTACGTTCTTACTTCACTTTGTCTGTCGGGACATCTCTTAACCACTCAAGGTCAATGCTTCCATGATCTTCAACCAATCGATTAAGAAAATTCTGCAAAGTGCACCAACTAATTGGTTAAGAGACCTTACTCCCAATGTGGTACATACACATTATAAATCATTCAGCTATATAAAAAGACCATGCATATATATTAAGAAATTTATTTAATATCTATAAATATTTGAATGTGAACCCAGTATTATTATATTATCCACTTGATTATTATAAGAACCTTTAAACTTCAAATATTGATCCGTTTTTGGTGGTGACCAACACTTCAATTGAATTCATTGTACGAACATATCAAGTTGAGATGACAAATGCAGGGTGATAACTAACAACGATAAGAAGAGAAACAAATTTGTGATGATAAAAAGGGATAACAAAAGCTGCATTAGTTCTTGGTCCCTGGTTTTTATTGGTCCATGAAACAAATATATGGGAGAATTAATTGGTATTTTATTCCATGAAGTAGTAATTATATATACGTGTATATAGAATCCTAACTATGGAAATAATCAAAAAGGAAATCTTACAGATTTGTTACAATTCCTATAATTATGCTATCTATATTACAAGGAATATCTATATGTATTCTTTAACAGTCCAGTACATAATTATCTTTCCCCTTGGACCCTTTAGGTATTTTCCATTGGTATTTGCTGATAGAGTTCTAAATTTTCTCGCTGTTATTTATTTTTATATGCTTTCAAAGTAACTAAAATGTGGAAGCGAAAAATAGAAGCCATTAAGGGTGTAATTCTTTTAATCAATTTTGTTGGATTGTAGACATGTAAGTAACATTTTCTTTTCTTGCTCGTCTTTTTTTTCTGGTTAATATAAACAGATCAATCAATCAACTATACCTCACTCCCAATGTGGTACATACACATTATCAATAAAATGAGAGAACTGAAAGCACTACAGTGTACCTTAATTTTTGCAGCAAGAACATTACCCTGACCTCGAGATTTTATTGGCGCAACGATCTTTTCAACATCTGCATGTCTAACGGCTTCCCAATTAACAGAATCTCTACTACTTTCAGCAAGACCACTAGATCTTCCAGTAGAAAAGGTTTTCCTCAATTGGTCCCAGTCAATTTTACTTTTTGGTAATTTATCTTTCTCTCTCGATATTGTCTCGGGCAAATTGACTGCTTCATTTCCTAAATTGCCATTCTTAGCAGAGGTTATCACTTCTGGGCTACAAGAAGTGACTGAAGCCTGACTTCCACAACTACTCTCAGCTCCAAGATTTTCTTCCTCTCGAGTTCCTTGCAATCTCTCATTTATGCAGTCCACCGTGTGAGGTAAGTGGCTATAAGATGTAGGCAAACATTCTGACGTATTTCTATCATCTACCGAAGAAGATTCATCTGTGCTTGATCTACATGTGGATATTGGACTACAAGAAGAACCAGTAAACCCAGGATCTTTCTCATCGTCAGACACTTCTCTTTCAAAGGGATCTGGCATTCCCTCGGTAAGCGCTAGAGCTTGTCCTTGCAGGGTAGTCATTTCTTTCTTATTTTGAGGTGGGAATGCTGAAGCAAGAAGCATGAAGGCATTGCTGCATAGTGGGATACAACAAGATTATTTACATTCTACATAAGGAGAAAGAAAAGGACATGTCACACAATCAAATCTACCTTGAAAGGTAATCTGATACATTTTGTGTAAGGTAAACGCCAACCACAGAGTCTACCACTGACCCTTTCCATTGGGAAAAACGCCTATCACCTGGAACTTTCCCTTTAGCATAAGAATAAAAGCATTGAATTACTTGTAAGACATAAATGTTTGAGGTGTACCTAAGACAAGACGCATGCGGGCAATGAATGAGGCAGCCCTTCCTTCAAACATTTTTCTTTGCTCCTCCCACCATATCTCCTTCTCTTTATCCAGGTCTTCATCAATTTCACCTTCATTTTCTATGAGTAGTTTCCACACTCGCAGTGACTCCGTATCAATATCAACCCTGGGCAGTTTATTTCTCAAGGGTTTGTCCTTTTCCTTGTGAATAATTACTGGAGCAAAAGGATCCCGCATGACAAGCTGACCAGCGTTGTTACTGGTTCTTTTCTTACTGGTTGATATTCTCCTGTTATAGGTTTTCTTATCACAAATTCTTATATTTTCTAACCTCCGAATAAGTGATGCAACCAAGGATTCCAAGTCTGTCGAACCTGCAAAATTGTATTAAAGGTTACACAGTACAAGTATTATGATAAGTGCAAAAAAGATAAATTAAGGTCTCAAGTAGATTACTCTCTGTTCTAGGCCACAGATCATCATGTTGTGGGCATTCTTGAATTTCATTGCAAGCTGATTTATCTGTATGAGGCCAAAGATCTTCATGTTGCGAGCATTCCTGAATTTCATTGCAAGCTGACTTATCTGTAGAAGATTCAATCCCTTTGATTGCACTTATTTCTGACTTAAGGCAGAGGCAATCTAGAATAGCAGTTGATCTTTTGCTATTCTTAGATCTTTTTCTTTTGGACGCGACTAGTGGAGACAAAGTCAAGGCAAGACTTAAAGGTTCTACATCTGTATTTTCTTCCCTGCAAGCAGACTTGGTCCTCTTAGGATGGATAGATCTCTTCCTTCGAGACTTCACCATAGGTAACAAGCTAAACACACATCCAAAAGATTCTGGATCAGCCATTGCAGTTGTAACTTGATTTTCGTTAGGTAGAACCTCTCTAACAAACTGTGATCTTAATTTTTCTTTGTTTGTAGCTCTCTTTGCACATCTTCTTCTGCCCCTTCTCTTTGTATGGGAAGTCACTTTACACTTCATATGCATTTTCAATGTATTCCAGTATTTGTCTGCATAATCAACATTCAAAAAATTGGAAAATACAAGTGTTTTTCTCCTTTTTGTGGTCCTTTCCTTGCAGATTTTTGGAGTTTCTGGTTTAAGCTTTCTACTAGTCTTTGAACAAACATTAGCTTCATTTCCTACAAAAGAGATAGTACTGATGTTATCTTTTTTCACTTTTAGAAAATCAAGAACCACCTTTGTCTGGGGTTTTATGGTCATTCTGGGAGATAGCTTCATTACCTGCCAAAGACACGACACCAATGTTTCCTCTTGTCCTTCTTTCATAAACTTTCACAAAATGATCACGACAACCAGTTTGGCCAGTTGTTCCATGATCTTTCTGATAGATATTACCTTGATTTCCTGCCAAGGGAATCAAATCTATTTTAGTAGTTTTATTCCTCCTTTTATAAACTTTCAGACATGCTCTCTGGTTATCCTGGTAGATTCTACTAGCTTCATTTCCTGCCAGAGACATGGTGCCAATGTTAATTTTTTGATTAGTGGGATAAGTAACAAGAGTTCTTTGATTAAAAAATTACCAACAAAAAACAAGTCAAATGCAAATGAAGATTGGTCACCTTGGTTGGGCTGGGAAGTTGACTCTGCCTCTAAATTATCTTTTAAGCAAATGGAGTCATTTGTATCAATTGCCTGCTCATTAATACTGTCCAATGAATTTGTCAAGAATTTGTTGAAACTATGTGTTACATGATCTCTGGCCACTTCTGCAGCTCCCACGGTAATAACATCATTTTCATTTTCCAAGCTGAAATCTAGAGCTCGTCTACATGACTTCAAATCATGTCCAAGATCTGTAAGAATATCGTGCTCAAGCTCTGGTGGACTTGTTGTTGGGATAGCATGCTCCAGAATTTCTGCTTGAGGAGTAGAAACCAGTAGGACTAGAGATTCGGGAATAGTTCCTGGAATCTTATTATTAGGTGCTTGCATATCAGCATCTCCTGATAAATCATCTGAAACTTTGTCAAAGTCCTTCTCTAGTTTCTTCTTTGTCCTGGTACTTGCCTTAGAGTTGCCTGGATTTGGAGTCAAAGGCTTTATCTTAGGCTTTGGAGTCTTTTTGGGCTTACTTTCATCAAAGATTTTTGGTTTGTGTTTTCTCTTTCTTGGTTTCTTCTGTGGTCTGTCATTCAAGCCTAAGCTACCACTTTGTTTCTTCCTGGTGTTCCCCTTACTGCTAGGAGTTGAAGGAGCCATTGACACAGATTTAGAATCACCATCCAGATGTCGACTTAGAAATTTGCTACTCCCTCCGATCACAGCAGAAGCCTCCTCATCCTTTTTTTGGGTGTTATCTGCAAAAATGTTTGCATGCTGATAAGTGGACTTGACTTATTGCAGATCTGATCATGGAATATTGACAGTGATTTAGTTAGTAACTAATTAAGTCAAATATTTTAAGTACATTAGATTTGGTTAGTTCGTGATCCTACTGTTTAGAAATACAGGGGAAAAAGAAAATGATCAAGAAGGAAGGCACGAGTAGCATTATTCAATTAAGCATCAGTAAGTAAAATCGAGGAACCAAGTGCACTATTACAGTTAATTCTACCATATTAATGCTACTCTTCTGGTGGTTATTGTAGTGAATGGTAACATGAGGTTTGGTAGTAGTATCTTTACAGAGCACTCAGGTAGTACTATTCAGTATCACCTGTTAGATAGTTCATTATTAAGCATTGTAAAAGCGTGACTTGAATGAAAAACCCGTTCCTTATTCTTACTATTTTCCTCCCTCTCACTACACAACAACAACAACAACAACAACATAACCCGTGTAGTCCCACCAAGTGGGACTTATTTTGGATGAGCTTCGATTGTAGCAATTGCTACAGTTATATACTCGTATTCAACTATGATCACCAAGTTAATCTAACTTCTTGTGAATCTTAAAAACAACTTCCAAGTGTTGCTATACTAGATGCTGCAGCAACTTAACCAACATTAATGGAAATTTTGCTAAACTGCTTAACAAAATTACATCATTGATAATTACATGTAATTACCAAAAAGCATTGTTATACAATGTGTTGCGTTTATGTTGAGAAGGATATACAAAAACTGTCAGTTATTTGCACAGTAGGAGCCATTTATGTGCTTGGAAAAATATGTTCTGTAATCTATGGACGCAATCATAATGCAGAAACAAAGTATCAGGATCAATCTCTTAATAAAACATGAAAATCCCACCTATAAAACCTGTGGTACAGAAATTAAGCTATGCACTGACCATTTAAATTTTTTAACACAAGTAGGTCATTTTAATGGCAACTACCTCCTATAATAAGTTAAACTACAGCCAGTGGGGGAGCTAGAGGACTAGATCGGAATCTCTCTCAACGAGTCCATAAGAAGTGATCCCATTTTTTTCATCGGGTCCAGATAAAGATCAAAGATCTTGAGCGACCGATCCGGCAGAAGGGTCGAAAAATCACACTACACATAAAAGGTCAAACTTTTTAAAAGTATATATTAGATGATGAAGTCCCTGAGTGAAATCATGCCTCCGCCACTGGCTACACTGTATAAAAGATAACTGCACTGTCGCTGTATGTAAGTTACTTACCTGAACTACTAATGGAACAAAAGTTGTTGGGTGTTATTGGTGTAAAAGAAACTACTTTCTCCAACTGCTCCGGGGCTGCATTGCCCAATTCCATCTCTACTTCTTTTCCTATTTCAGTTACATGAAAACCCAGCAAAAATTATCAGGATTAAACCAAAAAACAGTAACGGAAATTGAATTAGTCATTAAATAAGATATGGAAGTCAAAATTAACCAAGAAAAAAAAACTTCCAGTCATATACTATTTTGGATTAGTTTCAAGTGTAGTGATTTCTACAGTCAAATCCTCATATTCAACTATGATCACTAAGTTCAATTAACTCTTTTGGCTATCTGAAAAACTACTCCCAAGTGTTGCTATAATAGAAGCAGCAGTTACTTAACCAACATCAGATGGAGATTTTGCTAAACTGCTTAACAAAATTACATCATTGTTAATGTCATTCTTTTTTATTATTACATCAGGTAGCCAACCACATATAATTACTAAAAAGTGTCATTATATAACGATACTTGTACAAGAACTGTAATTTAATCATGCAGAAATAAAATCCACTTTTTCTCAAGAAAACATTTTTGTTCGTACCAAAATCCAGCCTGCTGAAACTGTGACATTAAAATTAAGTAATGCACTGACTATTTTTTTAAAAAAAAATTACAGAACTAGGTTACTCATAAAGGTGATTACAATTTACAGGTCAGTTTCTACGATAAACTTTAATCGATAACCTGATAAAAACGGTAACTACAACTGTTATAATAGGTCAAACAAGAGTGATCTTGTGAAAATATTTTACACTGTATATAACTTACCTGAACTACTTGGGGACAAAAAATTGTTCAAGCCAGCATTGATAGAGTTATATTCTGCTCTTGCTAGCACGCACTTGTAGGGTGTTATTGGTGTAAAAGGAACTACTTTCTCCAACTCTTCCTGCTCTGCATTGCCCAGTTCCATCTCTATTCCTTCTCCTGTTTCAATTGCATGAAAACCCAGCAAGAAATCTTCAGGATTAAACCCAAAAATACAGCAAAATTAAGAGATCGAAGCAAAATTAACCCAAGAAAAAGAAATTCCGTCTCTGCAATAATTCAATTTGCTATGTTGGCCAAGAAGATCAAAAAAATTAAATTTATTTCTATTCACAGCAAAATTTGTAATTGCAAACAGGTTCATGAAATTTTATCCAGTTCCAGCAGGAAAAGATGGAAAGAAAAAAAAAAGCAGAATTGGTAAAAACATACCTGATTTGCACAGCAAAAACAGATGAGGTGGTGAATGGAGCTGTAAAACAAGTAGGGTTAAAAAGAATTTTACTTATAGCAGGATAGTAGAAGCTATGCCCAACGACTAATTGCGATGTATAACTGTACAGCCTGAAATTAAGTTGACTTAACCAATAGCTTCGTGAGACCTCCCCTTTGACACTAAAAGATTTTATATATTTTTTTATTATTTTTCATCATGTATCTGTTGCGTTGTCTGTATTAAGATATTGTTAAATTTAGATTTCTTATTGGCGCTAAAATAATTTTTTTATTTTTCTCTTTGATTTTCTGTGTTACGTATCTGATACCTGCATTAAAGTCCGATTAAATTTAGATTTTATTATCGGATAAAACATTCTCAGACAAAAACGATTTCATATCAATGTTAACAATTGCAAGTATATATTATGATTAAGTGATATATATATTTATTTTAATTACTAAATTAAATTTTTTAATTTGACATAAGCACTTGTTATTTACATTCCTCAATTTTTTCTTCGTTATTTTTATATCTAATTTTACGGTTTTTTTCAACAAAAACCTTCATCTTTTTTTTTTTAATATTAAAAATCCATAATAAACGGTCGCAAAGAGTTAAATGATGCAACAACATCAGTTATAATTCAATTAGAAAAACTAAAAAACCAAGCAATCTTATGCAATAATAAAATAGAAAATTTAGCTAAATTGTGTAACGTATTCCAAGATCTACGAATATGTACAACATGTACTTCATCAAATGATCTAAAAAGCATCCACATATCTTCATAAGTAGTCTCTATATCCCATGAAACTTCATTTTTCTTAATTATCATATTCACCACATTTTTAACATCAAATAATATTTGCACCTTTGATTATCCATTTCCCATAACGTTTCTAACGCTTCACGAATTGCTAATATTTCAGCAGTAATGACCTTCCCAACAAATTGAATTGGGTTACCGAAGGCTTGAAGCAAGTTACCATAGCTATCCATAGCCGCCACTCTAATGCTTGTCATCATTTTCTCTTTTTGTAAGCTAGCATCTGCAAACATAACAACACCATCTTGTGCCACAATAATATTTCTACTATTAGTATATTTAGGCGCAAATGTAGGAAAAAAAGTAATAGATAAATTATTTTCATACTCGTGAAAATCAAAAAGATGCCTTATTAACGACTTCACTGGACTCGCAAATTTCTCTATTAAAGATCATAGAGTTTCTTGCGTTCCAAATTTGACACATGATAGAAACACTAACCTTATCAAGATCACTAACATCATAATATTGTTTTGTATTAATAAAAATATCATTCCGCCATCTAGCAACATTCATTGTATTTTCTATATTTTGCCAATTAATAGGACATTTCTCAAACCATTTGTGCTTTAGGGCATCTAAACAATAAATGATCAATTGTTTCACTTTTTATGCCATATACCTTATACACATTACAACTATTTATTAATCTTTTTTATAGTACATTCAGAATATATTTTCAAATAAAATGTCTACATTTGTTTTTAATTTTCATAGACCATACAAAATTTTCAGAACTCTTTTGAAAAAGATTGATAACTAGACTGAGGGCTATCACTATTAAACTCTTGACATCGGACAACTTCTCCCCCAATCATAGAGATTAAAATAGACACTATCGCCTGTATATCTTCCATACCAAATCATTTTTAAATATATAGTATCTTCCAAGTGGGGGTGTTATTATCTATAAGGTTACTCACTTTCAATGCTACATCCATTTGGGTATTGATAATAACTAGGTTTCCACCAGAATTAGAAATCCAAGCATCCGTCCAAACCTTAATATTTTCTCTAGTTCCCACCCTTCAAATAATACTCTTCCATATCCAAGAGCTAGCAGAAGAATATGTTGCTTTAAGAAAGGATATGTGATGAAAATATTTACCTTTGAGAATTCTAAAAAGGAGAGAATTTTCTTGTGTCAAAATTCGCTAAGTTAGTTTAGCCAACAAAGCTTGATTAAACGATTTTAGCTCTCTAACACTTATTCCCTCTTTAGATTTTGCTACACAAAGGTTTTCCCATTTTTCAAAATGCATTTTTCTTCTATTCTCATCATGGCTCCACCAGAAAATTTAAAAATATAGACGTGATCTCTTTTATAAATCACTAGAGAATTGAAAATATTATAAGGCACAAGAAGAAATAGCAGATAAGACAGATTTAAGCATCACTTCTTTTCCAGCAAGACTTAAAAAATTATTTTTTCATCCTTTTATTTTAGACTTCACTCATCTTTAATATATTATAACATTTTTTTCTTCAACCTTCTCACTGCCGCAGGTAAACTCAGATGCAATTCTAAATTATTTCTCTGTAATTTTCTAACTCCGCAATGATGCCATCCTCATCAAGTTAAGAAGTATTTTTAATAACAGATTTTGCATAATTCACTTTTTGACAGAAATACTCTTTATAAATGTTTTAACAATTCAGATATTTTAGCAGCATTTTGGACAGTAGCATTATAAAAAATAAAGAAATCATCAGCGAAAAATAAATGATTTACTGTGGGTCCACCTTTAACCAAACTTAAACCTTGTATATCCCCTTGTGATTCAGCTTGATTTCAAAGTCTCGAAAGACCTTCAGCACATAATAAAAAATAATATGGAGATAGAGGATCTCTTTGCCTTAATCCTCTAGTAAGTTTCACTTCTCCTTCTATATCCCTATTAATATTAAATCTATAAGTCGGAGTAGTAATACATTGCAAAATTCAAGTGATAAACTTCTCATGAAAACCCATTTTAAGGAGTAATTTTTGAATATAAAATCATTCAATTCGATCATATACTTTGGCCATATGTAGCTTCAAAGCCGTATATTTTACTTCCCAAGTCTTTTATTTTTCAAAAGATGAATAAATTCATCAGCTATGACCATATTATTCACAATTTGTCTTTTTTCAATAAAAATAAATTGATTTGAATAAATAATATTTGATATACGTGGACGAAAACCTTCATCCAAATAGTAATTCATACTTGCATTCCTCAAATTTTTCTTCTTTATTTTTATATCTAATTCTAAGTGTTTTTAAAAAAATCTAATTCTACATGTTCTTTTCTACAAAAACCTTCATCTAATAGTAATTCATACTTACATTCCTCAAATTTTTCTTCTTTAATTTTTGTATCTAATTCTACAGATTATTTTTCAACAGAAACTTTCATCTAGTAGTTAATTCGTTAAGTTCTTGTATATTA
>JACEIK010000666.1:327866-339671 GCA_018107945.1 Datura stramonium
GTGGTATTTACAAATATTTCACCAACGCCAAACAAAATGGAACTATACTAGTTGACTCAACCTGGTATTATTCATATCGAGGTGAACACATCCACAAATAAAGATGACTTTGATGATTTGAGTTCTACACCCCCGTGGTGAGTATCAAAAGACCCTACCAAGATGTTGGTCCTGTTTCAGCCAAACTTTCAAAGAAGCCAAAAACAGAGGTGGTGCACAAACAAACTCCGAAGAAGTATACAATTCAGAAACCCGCATCACCGATAAAGAAAAAAGCAGGCACAGTCTTCTAAAGTTCTAAGGAACAAGAATGTGACACCAAAATCACATGATGACACAAAAGAAAAAGCAGAGTCAAGTCGAAGTGAACAAGATGAGCTTGTATTGTTGAAGCAAGATATAGATTTGCTCAAGAAGTTGGTATGTAATTATTTTGATAATTAAAAATTAGTATTTTTGTAACAATATAAATGCAAAAAGGTTTTATATACTCAGGAAATTGATACATGAATGAATGATTTGTATGTTGAATCAAGGATAAAGGAATCTGAAAAATGTATCTAAATATGACACATGTATCAATGATTTCTATTTTCTAACAAAGGTATAGGAAACTGATACATGTATCTAAATCTAATACATGTATCAATGAGTTTTATTATCTATCAAAGATACAAGAAACTTGTTACATCCTGTAAATGGTAATGATTAGTAAGCGTACACGTAAATTTGTGACGAGTAAAGAGAGCTTGACGCATGGAGGAAAAGCCTCGGAAGCAGGGTCAGGCAAGGCTAAGCCGCGAAAGGCCAGCGCGACGCGCCAGTCGGCAGGGCACTAGCCAGCGTGGCGCGCCAGGCTCATTGGCGCATGGAGAGGCGCGACGCGGTGCAAACTTGGCACTTTGGGCGTCACGGGGCAACCCCTTCCACCGCCCTATATATATATATACACACCATCCTAGTTCAATTCTAAGTCATTTCAAAAAGAGTCCCTCGGCCAAAAACAAGTGAGAACGCAATTTTCTATATATTTTCGCTCGATTACGCTACCAAAATGCCTTCCAATCTCAAATTAACTTCGGGTTACAATTTTCAAGACTACGAAAAGCATTACTATGGAGTTATTTCTCAAAAATTCGCTCGAAAAATTAAAACTCCACCGAGTAAAAGTTGTCAGAATTGCTCCAAATTAATTCTTACATGGTCACAAGTATTAGGTAAGCATTTCTCCCTTCTGAACTCTCAAAAAATTGTAGATTTTCGACCAAGTTATTCGAAGTTGGATTATAGTTAATTCTATTATCGAAAGTTATCAATAATTGCCAAGTTTAGTATTGAAATTAGTTATATTCTCTCAGTATAAAGGTTACAGTTGGAAGGAACTGCAGTTTGCAAGTTAAACCTCGCTAGTTAAATCAGAAATCAGCATTCGAGGTATATTAAGGCAAATCCTTTGGCAAGTTGTTCCTGTCATGTCATAATACGACCTAGACTCTCGTAAGAACGCTAGAAGCATGATTATTATGGTTAGCTGTTGTTGTTAGTCTGAGATTAGTGATGTTTGTTCAGATTGGGATTGGCCGTGCCCTATATAGCCTTCCATGACCAACCCCAGGGTTACTAGCTGTGTCGACGATTAAGAGAATATATGAAGTTGCTCCAAGGAGCGATATGTCGTCCCAAGGGATGATGCAAAGACCCTATTACAGTCCATTCCATGACTGGACTATTATCTTTATGTCGTATCGACATCACTGACCCTCTTCGATCCTGGTGCCCAGGGTGCAATTACAGAAGTCCATCGGACTTAGACACAACTACAGATCGGGAGCCGAGCGGGCTCAGCTGCAGACCCATGGGACCGATAGGTTGTCTATAGTTACCTGTTGATGCATTTTGACCTTGTTAGGGGTATATAAATATGAGTGTGCTCGCCAGGGCTTATGGGGGCCCCAAGCGGGTTATTCTGTGTTGGTTGTACCTTTCAGGCTTATGGGGGCCAGGTAAGGTTCTTGTTTGCACTAGTTATTATTAGTTGTACAACAGGTTATAAGGTTATATCAGGTTAACTCTCTATCCCTCCTATTGAATTGTTTCCGTTTCATCATCAGTATTATTCATTCATTTTCATTTACTGCCTTATATATTTGGTACATATTGTACTGACGCCCATCTTTGGGGCGCTGCATTACTTGCCTGCAGGTATGGATAGACGCAGTTCAGGACCTCCCTAGTCATCAGCTGAGTCAACAGTCTGCTCAGCTCCTTTTTCCTCGGAGTTTTTAGTTAGAAGGTTTGTTCTTTTGTTGTACAGTTTATAGGTAGGTCAGGGCCCTGTCTCGACCATTATTCCACTCTTGGAGGCTTGCAGACTACAATTTTTTAGTGTTAGTTTTTTTGTTGGTTCTGTGGGGCCTATGTATGTTTTCCTTGTATGATGGCCGTGTGGGGCCTAGTATAGCTATTAGTTAGCACCTTTATCAGCTATAGTATAATTTTGTTTGATTGTTTCCATTATGAGATAACTAGACTGCATGGTGGTTTTGTCGGCCCGCATAGGATCCCTTGATACTACTTGTTGTTGGTTAGCTATTTTCTTGTACAGGTAGCTCTGTGGCCTTATTGGCCGGAGGCTATGTTTACAGTCGAGATATAGCTCATCATTTCTTGAATTGAAGAGCAGGCATGCACCAGAGGTGCATAAGCCCAGTCAGGTAAGTTCAGATCCCAGTATGGCACTAGGTGCCAATCATGCCTCCCAAAGTGGGGCGTGACAAATTTGGTATCAGAGAAGATCGTATCCTAGGGAGTCTGCAAGCCGTGTATAGTAGAGTCTTGTCTATGGGTGTGTTGTGCACCATATTCTTTAGGTAGGAGGCTATAGGGCATACTAGTGTGGTTGCGCTTCTTTCTTCTTTAGTCCTGCTATAGAGCTATGTCACATAGGGTTGAGTCCCTAAGCTTATATTATTCTTCTTATCTATAGAGAAACACGTGACAGACTACGACCGACTAGAAATTAGATACGCGGCCGGAGAGGGCACTAGCAGGGTGCCTCAGTCAAACCCATCCCGATCTGAGGGAAATAGAGAGACTTCATCTCGGTCTCCTCAGCAGTCTCCGCCATGCCAGGAGTCTTCCAGGGAAGCAGACAAACCAACACCACCTCTAACGGCTCCTATACCTATACCATCAGATCAGGAGGTTAGGAGCGTTGTCTATATATTAGCCCAGATGATGGCCGCTCAGCGCTAACCTATGGTACCAGTGGTTGCTTAGTCTTCGGAAGGACCTGGGAGTTCAAGGGTCTGGGAGTTCCTTGCCCTGAGTCTCCCTCAGTTTATAGGGACGTATCGGGAAGAGGACCCTCGGGACTTCCTGGACCAGTTGTAATGGATTTTCAGAGTGATGCATGCTATGCCCGTGGAGTCGGTTGAGTTAGCGGTATTTCAGCTACGAGACATAGCATTGTTATGGTATAAAAGTTGGGAGAGGTCCCGAGACAGAGATGCTCCTCCTCTGACTTGGTCCAGTTTTTCAAAGGCCTTTCTGGATCACTATTTGCTGTGGAAAATTCGACAGGCTCGAGTTGATCAATTTTTGCACCTAGAGTAGGTCTTGATGAGTGTTTGGCAATATGCTATGAGATTTGATTCCTTGGCTAGATATGCACCAGCTTTTGTAGACACTATGTCAGTTAGAGTGCATCAATTTATTATAGGACTGCTCCCAGAGTACGTGGAAACTTGTGTTACGACTACTCTGCGGGAGGACATGGATATCGCTCATATTTAGGCTTTCGCTCATAATATTGAGGGGATCAAGCAGCGACAACGGGACGTAAAAAGTGCAAGTCAGGAGCAGCGTTGTAGGGACAGTCCTAGTGATATACAGGTAGAATTTCAGGGCGGACCTAGTCCACGAATATCAAGCAGGCCACCCAGGCCCCCACCTCCACAACAGCAGCAGGGTGGTAGATCAAATCGCCGGGGGAAGTCAGGACCCGGTGAGAGCTTACAGGAATCGGGTTCTCAGCCGCAGAGGGGATCAAATTAGAGCAGCCCTACTATGCCACGTTGTGCCATTTGCAGTCGACGTCATCTTGGGACATGCAGGTATGGCTCTACTGCTTGTTACACCTATGGACAAAAAGGTCACATGATGAGGGATTTTCCAGCAGGGTCACATGCCCTAGCACCTTTAGTAGGGCGCAAGCCCTCAGTTTCAGTCGGCAAAGGCCGAGGCAGGTCTGGGGCATCTAGTTCAAGCAGCGTCCCAGATCACACTTATGCTTTACCGGGGCAACAGGAGTCAGAGTCATCGCCGAATGTTGTGACAGGTATGTTGGACATTTTCTCTCACCCAGTTTATGTTTTGATAGACCCAGGTTCCACCTTGTCCTATGTTACCCCATTAGTGGCCCGGAAGTTTGGTATAATGCCAGAATTGCTTTAGCGACCCTTTTCAGTGTCTACTCCCGTTAGTGATTCTATTATAGCTAAAAGGATCTACCGCGGCTGCACGGTAGAATTTGTTGGTCGCCGGACTTTAGCAGATTTTGGTGGAGCTAGAAATGATCGACTTTGATGCAATTATGGGTATGGACTGGCTAGCACCGTGTTATGACAACGTAGAGTGTTGGACCAAGAAAATACGATCCCACTTCCCAGGGGAGGTAGTGCGAAAGTGGAAGGGTAGTGCAGCTACGCCAAAAGGTATGTTCATATCCTATCTTCAGGCGAGAAAATTAATAGCAAAGGGCTGTGTATATCATATTGTCAAGGTTCAGGATATCCAAGTAGAATTTCTGACTCTTTAGTCCATTCCAGTTGTCAATGAATTTCAGACGTGTTTCCAGATGAACTTCCTGGTATTCCCCCAGAACGAAAAATCGATTTCTCTATCGACTTGTTACCAAGTACTCAACCTATATCCATCCCTCTGTACCGAATGGCTCCAGCTGAATTGAGAGAACTGAAGGAACAGTTGAAAGATATGTTAGATAAGGGCTTTATCAGGCCGAGTACATCACCGGGGGGTGCGCCAGTTTTGTTTGTGAGGAAGAAAGATGGCTCCTTCTGCATGTGCATAGACTACCGACATTGAACATGTTACTGTTAAGAATAAATACCCACTTCCCAGGATAGATGACTTTCTTGATCAGTTACAAGGGGAAAAATATTTCTCCAAGATCGACTTAAGGTCAGGGTATCACTAGGTACGAGTTTGGGAGAAAGATATCCCAAAGACAACTTTCGGTACCAGGTATGGTCATTTCGAATTTCTAGTCCTGTCCTTGGGGTTGAAAAATGTCGCAGCGGTGTTCATGGATCTGATCAACAACATCTTCAGAACGTATTTAGATTAGTTTGTAATAGTATTTGTTGATGACATCTTGGTGTACTCCCGTTCAGAAGCAGAACACAGAAATCATTTGTGGACGGTGCTTTAGGCTCTCAGAGATCGTCAATTATATGCAAAAAATTTTAAATGTGAGTTTTGGTTGAATTCTGTGGCCTTCCTGGGCCATATTGTATTAGAGGCTGGTATTCAGGTTGATTCGTAGAAAATTGAGACAGTAAAGACATGGCCTAGACCTACAACTCCAACAGAAGTTCGTAGTTTCCTGGAATTTGCCAGGTATTACTGGAGGTTTGTGGAAGGATTTTCTACTCTATCAGCGCCCTTGACTAAATTGACTAAGAAAGCAGCTAAATTTCAGTGGACAGAGGACTGCGAGTGGAGCTTCCAGGAGCTGAAGAACAGATTAACGTCACCGGTGTTAGCTTTTCCAGAAGAATTAGAGGGTTATGCTATATATTATGAAGCTTCAGGCGTTGGGTTAGGATGCATCCTGATGCAGTATGGTAAGATAATTTCTTATGCTTCGAGACAGCTTAGGAAGCATGAAAAGAACTATCTCACTCATGACCTAGAGTTAGTTGCAGTAATTCATGCCTTGAAAATCTAGAGACATTACCTGTATGGGGTGCACGTGGACATTTTTACTGAGCATATGAGCCTCCGGTACATCTTCACGCAGAAGGAATTGAGTTTGCGACAGCGTTGTTGGTTAGAACTGGTTAAAAACTATGACGTAAACATTTTGTATCACCCAGGGAAATCCAATATTGTAGCAGATGCACTTAGCCGCAGATCTATGGGAATCTTGGCACATCTGAGGCCAGAACAACGAGAAATGGCTCGAGAATTGCACCAGTTAGCCAGCTTAACCGTCCAGATTGTGGACTCAAAGGATAATGGGTCTGTGATACAGAATACTGCAGTATCATCCCTAGTAGTGGAGGTGAAAGAGCGGCAGTATGAAGATCCTAACCTGGTACAGCTCAGAGATAAGGTTTAACAAGGAAAGTTAGAGGCATTCAAATTGATAGAAGCTGGGGTCTTGAGATTTAGCTGGGGTCTTGAGATTTAGGGGTCGCCTCTGCGTTCCAGATGTGGCAGGACTTCGCTGGCAGATCATGACAGAGGTACGTTATTTCTATTCTCTTCACCCAGGCTCGACAAAGATGTATCATGAAATAAAAAAATATACTGATGGTCGGGAATAAAAAAATGTGTAGCAGAATTTGTAGCACAATGTCCTAACAGTCAGTAGGTAAAGGCCGAACATCAAAAACCTGGTGAATTAACTCAGGATATAGCAGTGCCTATGTGGAAACGGGAAGCGATCAACATGGACTTTGTAACATGATTACCCCGTACTAGGCGCAAATTCAATTCTATTTGGGTCATTGTCGATAGATTAATGAAGTCAGCTTATTTTTTACCAGTCAGGACTACCTTCTCCCCCGAAGACTATGTTGAGTTGTATATTAAAGAGATAGTCCTACTACATGGTATCCCCACCTCTATTATTTCTGACAGAGGGGAGCAGTTCACAGTTAGATTCCTGCAGTCATTTCAGAAAAGATTGGGTACACAGGTTAATCTGAGTACATCATTCCATCCTCAGAAGACGGTCAGGCAGAACACACAATTCAGACGCTCGAGGATATGTTACGGGCATGTGTGTTAGATTTCGGAGAAAGTTGGGACGAGCATTTACCCCTTATCTAATTTTCATACAATAACAGTTATCACTCTATAATTCAAATGGCGCCTTATGAGGCCTTGTACGGGAGAAAATACAGGTTCCCTATCGGGTGGTTCAAGGTAGGGGAGTCCGAGTTAGTTGGACCTGATATGATTCACCAGTCAGAAGAGAAAGTAAAACTCATTAGAGAGCATTTTTTAACAGCCTAAAATCACTAGAAGTCTTATTCTAATGTACGACGTTGAGACTTGGAATTTGAGGTTGACGATTGGGTGTTTCTTAAGGTTTCGCCCATAAAGGGCGTAATGAGGTTTGGTAAGAAGGGCAAGCTTAGCCTCAGATTTATTGGCTCGTATCAGATCCCCCGGAGAATAGGACGAGTGGCATATGAGCTAGAACTTCCTTCAGAGCTAGAATCTGTCCATGCAGTCTTTCACATGTCAATATTGCGGAAGTGCATAGGAGATCCATCCCGAGTTGTGCCGGTTGAGGACGTTCAGGTTACTGAGGAGCTAGCGTACAAAGAGGTTCCAGTAGCCATACTAGATTGGCAGGTTCATAGGTTGAGAACCAAAGACGTAGCCTCTGTTAAGGTATTATGAAGGAATAGGAATAAAGAAGAGATGACCTGGGAAGCCGAGGATGAAATGAGGTCTAGATATCCTCACTTGTTCCAGGATTGATCCAGATTATGTAGTTAAAGGTGATGTTGTTATTCAGTTGTTATTTTACTACTTGTGTTAAGCTGGCTACCTCTTTATGATGAAATAGCTATTTATAGCGTCCTGCGAGGCGCCTATGTTGGACTTTTCTGCATTTCAGGTGTACAGATAGTCCATATTAAAGAGGAGACTCTATCGAAAATTTTCTAAATCTTAGTTAAGAGAGTTAACTCCTTTAAGCCTAAGGATGACATCCGAGGACGAATGTTCCTAAGGGGGGAGGGGTGTTACACCCTGTAAATGGTAACGATTAGTAAGCGTACGCATGAATTTGTGACGAGTAAAGAGAGCATGACGCATGGGGTAAAATCCTCGGATGCAAGGTCAGGCAAGGCTAGGCCGTGAAGGGCCAGCGCGATGCGCCAGCCGGCAGGGAACTGGCCAACGCGGCGCGCCAGGCCCACTGGCGCATGGAGGGGCGCGACGCCAGGCAACCTTGGCTCTTTGAGAAGCGCAGGGAACCCCCCTTCCATCGCCCTATATATATACACACCATCCTAGTTCAATTCTAAGTCATTTCAAAAAGAGTCCCTCGGCCAAAAACAAGTGAGGACACAATTTTCTATATATTTTCGCTCGATTATGTTACCAAACACCATTTAATCTTAAATTAACTTCGAGTAACAAGTTTTAGGCCTACGGGATGCATCACCACAGAGTTATTTCTCAAAAATTTGCTCGGCAAATCAGAACTCCACCGAGTAAAAATTGTCATAATTGCTCCAAATTAATTCCTATTCGGTCACAAGCATTAGGAAAGCATTTCTCTCTTCTAAACTCTCGGAAAATTGTAGATTTTCAGCCGAGTTATTTTAAGTTGGATTATAGTTAATTCTATTATCGAAAATTATCAATAATTTCCAAGTTTAATATTGAAATTAGTACTATTCTCTCAGTATAAAGGTTACAGTTGGAAGGAACTGTAGTTTGCAAGTTAAACCTCATCAGTTAAATCAGAAATCAGCATTCGAGGTATGTTAAGGTAAATCCTTCGGCAAGTTATTCCTGTCATGTCATAATATGACCTAAACTCTCGTAAGAACGCCAAAAGCATGATTATTGTGGTTGGTTGTTGTTGTTAATATGAGATTAGTACTGTCTGTTCAGATTGGGATTGACCCTGCCCTATATAGCCTTCCGTGACCAATCCCATGATTACTAGCTGTGTCGACGCCTACAAGGCTATATGACGTTGCTTCAAGGAGTGATATGTCATCCCAAGGGATGATGCAGAGGCCCAAGGGCCATATTACAGTCTATTCCATGGTTGAATTATTATCTTTATGTCGTATCAACATCACTGACCCTCGTCGAACTTGGTTCCTAGGGTGCAGTTATCAGGAGTCCATCGAACTTAGACACAGCTATAGATCAGGAACCGAGAGGGCTCAGCTGCAGACCTAGGGGATCGGTATGTTGGTTATAGTTACTTGTTGACACATTATGACCTTGTTAGGGATATATAGATTGGAGTGTGCTCGCGAGGGTTTATGGGGGCCCTGGGTGGGTTATTCTATGCTAGTTGTACCTTCCAGGCTTATGGGGGCCAGGTAAGGTTCTTGTTTGCACTAGTTATTGTTAGTTGCACAGCAACTTATAAGGTTATATCAGGTTAACTCTTTATCCCTTCTATTGAATTGTTTCAGTTTCATCATCAATATTATTCAGTCATTTTCATTTATTTCCTTATATATTTGGTACATGTTGTACTGACGCCTATCTTTGGGACGCTGAATTACTTTCCTGCAAGTATGGATAAATGCAGTTTGGGACCTCCCTATTCATCAACTGAGTCAATAGTCTGAGCAACTCCTTTTGCCTTGGATTTGTTAGTTAGAAGGTTTGTTCTTTTGTTGTACAATTTATAGGTAGGTCGGGGCCCTGTCCCGACCATTATTCCACTCTTAGAGGCGTGTAGGATATAGTTTTTCAGTGTTAGTTTTGTTGTTGGCCGTGTAGGGCCTATGTATGTTTTTCTTGTGTGATGGTCGTGTGGGGCCTAATATAGCTATTAGTTAGCAGCCTTGTCGGCTATAGTATATTTTTGTTTGCTTGTTTCCATTATGAGATAACTAGATGGCATGGTGGTCTTTTCGGCCTGCATAGGATCCCTTGGTACTGCTCTTTGTTGGTTAGTTGTTTTCTTTTACAGGTAGCTATGCGGCCTTGTCGGCCGGAGGCTGTATTTATAGTCGAGATATAGCTTGTTGTTTTCTTGAATTGAAGAGCAGACTTGCACCAGAGGTGCATAAGCCCAGTCAGGTCAGTTAAGATCCTAGTATGGCACCAGGTGCCAGTCATGCCTCCCAAGGTGGGGCATGAAAATACTGATACATATATTTAAATCTGATGCATATCAAAATTATGTTTTGTATAATTAATACTTTATACTATATGAGATAACTACTGGCACATCATAACATTTATTTAATAGGTTGATAATCAGTTTATAGATATACGTAATCTTATCAATGACAACTTTGCAAAAGTTATGAAAGCTATAAGAGGGAAAGATCATTCTGATACGGAGATCCTTGATTCAAAGGTAATTTAATATACAGTACACACAATTTTCTATACAATTTTATAACATATTATTTATTAATAAATAATTTAATCATTCAAAGGGTGTCAAAAATGAAGTCCCTACAAACACATTGGATAGGTCTAATGAAAGAAAATGTGAGTAAGATTTTGCACAACAAAGCAGCAACTATAGTTATGATACATCAAAGGCCGACTCAATAGAAGATATGNCAATAGAAGATATGCATCTAGATCATGTTTCAGAGGTATCACATTTTTTTACTTTTATTTTACATTAGTTTTTTTTTATTTTACAAAATAAAGTTTTGGTAAATTTTACAAGCAGAAAGAGAAATTGGGAGAAGATCCAACCGGCATTAACTTGCAACACATTGTGAATCAAGACAACCAAGCAGGATGTTCCCATTTCATTAAAGATGCAGAGGTACTTGAATTTTTACAGTGTTTTGACTACACAAATGCAAAAATTATAGTATTCATATATAACTTTAACATGTATATAATTAACAGAGTTTGATACATAAGATATACTTGAATTTAATAATTTTGAAAAAGTAATTTTTTAATTTAGTTAAATTATATTATTGATACAGATAGATATTGATACAAAAATTAATCAGGTATTACATGTTGTTAAAAATTCAGGCCAATCGAACCATAAAGACACAAAAGGTGATACAATAGTGGAGTCCAATATTGTCACACATCCTGATAACGTATCCAACATTGTGCATGATACACCTGGAGAATTTGAGATACCTGATGATCTACTTTCAAGCCAGATCCCATAAACCAGGATCGTAATACACCGCCCGACTAGCCTAGACTATGCCATGCCAATCCATAGAAACAGGCAACCTGGCCCCTAGAATAGGTCACCATATCTCACTAATTTTTGGTCTGCATCTACTACTTCCATCATCTTGACCCCCATCATGGATAGGAAACACCCATTTGAGAATTCCTTTATAATAGGGTCGCACAACAACAATTTGATTGAATCATATGCAAAATGAATTCAGGATGGGTGGTTGAAAAATCATACCCAGAAGTAAGTCTATTTATTTTAAAAAATTATCGATTTACAATTACATCTTTTTTATCTAAATTTGTACATTGATATAAATATTTTACAGGAAGGATAAGATTGAACACTACTAAAAAAATTATCAATGCTTCCGATATCATTCGACTTTGTCGTGAAGCTTGTTGAAAAATTGAGACTTGTTCAAACTTGATGTTGTTAAGAACCACCCACATTCTTCAAATACACACTGAATGGTGTAACTACAAATATTTGAATTTTTGATACAAACGATAAAATATTGTTAAATCTAAATAATACAATTAAAACATAAAATGAATTTCATAGAGAATTTTTTTCATATGTTATTTTTCAGTGTACTCAAATTTTTCTATTATTTTAAAAAAAAAATCAAATGATAGCAAAACAAACTAAAATTCATAAATCCATTGTAT
>JACEIK010000667.1:9286-52823 GCA_018107945.1 Datura stramonium
AAATTAGGAAACAAACTCCCAAAATCTTCTTTAAATTGTTGTCTGCATTTTTAGAGTTAGAGTTCATTAACACTTGATTCAATTATTACCTTGGTCCAGTTCCTGTGGGATCGATACTTGGCTTACTTTAGCCATTTTACTATTTGTTCGACCATGTGCACTTGCGTGTAGTTATCAATAGACGCGAACAGGGAGCATTATTACGAATTTATGTTTGTGAAATTCGCTCGGGGAATCGTAACCCCGAAGAGCAAAAGTCTTCAGAATTGTTCCAAACTGATTTCTATATGACCACAGGCTTCAAGTAAGCATTTCTCCCTTCTGAACTCTCGGGAAATAATACACTTTCGGCTGTGTTTCGTTAATTTAAAGTATAGTCAATATTAGTAATAAAGGTTATTATTTTACGCCGAATTTCGTATTGAAATTAATCTCTTTCTCCCAGTATAACGGTTATAGCTGAAGAGAGCTGGCGAATACAAGTGGAAACTTGGCGGTTATTCAAGAAACAACAATCGAGGTATGTAAGGCTTAACCCTCGACAAGTATTCTCGTCGTACAGTGATAGGACTTAGGTTCTTGAATGGGAACGACGGTTCCATAAGTTGTAAGTAATTGCTATCAGTAAATTGTGGTTAGGTATGTTGTGAAAATCTGCAGTTGGTAGACTATGAATATATATGTTGTGGTTAGCTGCTAGAAATGTATATAGCTTATACTGTAGTGTCCCTTGTCGGGAAAGAACATGTCAAGGGTAGTACGCGCTAGAAGCATCACAGAAACTCTTACATCCCCCAGTTCGTTGTATTAGTAGAGTTGTATATTTTGTTGTTAGGCCTATACCTTAGAAGCTTGAGGATAGTATTGGACCTGAGTAGTAAGTTGAACAGCATAGGTGTAACTAGGCGATAGAACTACCAGTTTGGCGCCTGGGTTTCCAGGAAAGCACGCCCAGAAGCCATTAGCATATCTCTATGCCCCAGGGTCAAAATTTTAGATAGGAAGGCCATGTTTTGGAATCAGCAGCCTAGGGTTGTCTAGTGAACTAAGTGACAGCCTACCACCCTATTAGCTAGTACCAGATATTGTCAGTCCCGGTTGACTTAGCATTGTCATACAGGTTTCCCAGGAAGTTAGCCCAATCGTCCAGGTCAAATAGACCCGTGGGTACCCTAAGGAAGGGGACCTTATCAGTAGTTAGAGGTCGAGCCAGCACCCCAGCCAGTTCTTATAAGTATTCTGGTACAAATTGCCAGGAATGGTTAAGTTTATATAAAGTTGTCTATAAGATTAAGAATCGCCCAGAAAAGTAATATAAGATCCGAGTAGACCAAGATAAGGTCTAAGGAACTAGTAGTACCACGTTAGTAAGGTAATACCCACAAGCTAAGAATGTCGGTAAGCTCCCTGTGAAGGATTAGGGGTCGATCGCACAACAACATGTTCGGCCAGCACCAGCCCTATAGTTGTTCTAAGTAGAGGAACTAAGTAGTTAGCCATTCGCGATCCCGCAGTTGTTTTTGAGTTATAGTTGTCCGGGAAGGACATTTAGAGTTATGTTAGACCACTCCAGATCTTGCCCTATACAGTCTAGATCATTAGAGATCATGATCACTTTTAGGATCCTCTGATCAAATATAGGTGCATGGTGTGCCTGCGAGCAGCCTTACAGACTATCCTAGGGGGCGAGCAGCGGCGGAGTTAGGCCGAAAATGATAGTTATGCCTTTTGAATGGCTAGGTTGAGATGTTAGTATGACACCTTGGTTGGGGTTGCCCTCACTTAGTAGCCTTCCATAACCACCCCAGGGTTACTAGTTATGTCGACGCCCGCCAGGGGGGAGATGACGTCGCTCTACGGAGTGGTATCCTGTCTGTGAGGGATGAAGATGGGGTCCCAGGTCCTCATACAGTCTATTCCATGTCTGGACTATTATATGTCATATCGGCACCACACCCCCGTCAAGCCTGGTGGCCGGGGCGTAGACAGTAGGAGTCCACCGGACTCAGACACAGCTACAGTGCAGGAGTCGAGCGGGCTCAGTTGTAGACTCAGGGGACTAGTTGGTTGGCTATAGCACCAGTAGAGTCATAGAAACCTTGATAGGGGTATATAGAATGAGGTGTGCTCTCTAGGGCTTATCGGGGCCCGAGCGAGTTATTTTGTGCTGGTTGTACCTTCCAGGCTTATGGGGGCCAAGCGAGGTTCTTATTTGTATTCTTGTCTACTAGTTATAGCTTATGAATATATGATTATGCGGTCATAGCTCATGTATGTTTAGTGTTTGCTAGATGCAGATTGCGAATAAACCAACTTATAGGTTAATCTTTTTTCCTCTCCTTTCTCTCACTTCAATATTTCATAGCTTTCATTCAGATTATTTACTTCCCTACATATTCGATACATATTGTACTGACGCCCAAATATGGGGCGTTACATTACTTTCTTGTAGGTTTAGATAGACAGGGTTTAAGATCTCCAATAGCAGTTGTTCAGAGTCGGTAGTTGGGTCAGCTCCTTTCATTTGGAGTTGCCAGGTTGTAGAGATTTTTGTATTTCAGTTATATAGCATTTTAGGTAGGTCGGGGCCTTATCCCGACCACTATTTGTATTCTTAGAGGCTTGCAAACTACAATCGTCTGTTAGTTATATGTTGGCCATGTTGTGCCTTAATCAGTTATGCTTCGTGTGTTGGCCATGTGGGGCCTAGTATAGTAGCTCGTCTTTATTTTTGTTATAACTAGACAGCATGGTGGCCTTGTCGGCCCCCATAGGATCCCTTTTGTTTCCTATGTTGGTTAGCTATTTTCGTTTACAGGTGGCTATACGGCCTTGTCGGTCAGAGGCTATATTTACAGCCGAGATATAGCTCATTGTTTTCTTGAATTGAATCGAAGGCTGGCACCAAACGTGCATAAGCCTAGCCAGGTTATTTAGTTGTCAGTGTGGTACTAGGTGCCAGTCATGCCTCCCAAGGTGGGGCGTGACAAACTTGGTATCAGAGCAGTTAATAACCTAGGGAGTCTACAAACCATGTCTAGTAGAGTCTTGCTTGTAAATATGTTGTGCACCACAATTTATAAGCAAGAGGCTACGAGACATAATAGTATGGTTACCCCTCCTTCTTCTCAGATTGTGCTATAGAGCAGAATTGTATAGGGTTGATTACCTAAGCTTTCCTTGTTATGTCTATCTAGAATAATGTTTGATATACGACAGACTCCAGCTAGATGCAAGCTAACTACAGCAGCAGCAGGAGGTACCAGTGAGGCGCCACAGTTGAGGGACTATTACCCCAATAGCGGAAGTAGTCGTCTTTTACATTTCCCCATTACCCTCCCAAGGTACTAGGAACCTCATAATGTGATAGACATGCCAGTGTTATCCCCAGTTCTCCCTATAACCTCATAATAGGAGGTCAGGAGTATAGTATATATGTGCATATGAGTTGTCTTACTTACTAGATGTTTAGAATTAGCTAGGGGCAACAGCTAATATTGAATTTTCTGAGAGGTGCGAAGAAGGAGGAAATTGAAAGATTCCTACCTCCAACTCTTCGAATATTGTAAGGTTTAATACCTCAGTCCTACCATAGTAAGATAGGGTTATTTTCCACCTCCTAGCTTGTTCTTCCAGTACAATAGAAAGCGTAAATATCAGTGTTATGGTGCTCAAAGCAAATAGTAAAGGAGGCTAGAATTGTTGTCTCCAAGAAGGATTAGAGAGTGGTTGAAACCCTTAGTATTTACAAGTTATCTAGACCCTCACAGTAGTAATTTGGGAGGGGGGGATAAGGTTGCCAATAGAATTCAAGTGCGTGTGAGAGGGTTCATCAGCGATAAACCCCCAGCAATAATAAAGCTCAAGTCAGAAAAAGGCTGATTCCTATCATGCTAATGACGGCAAGGCATACCTACAAGATAATGGTTATGACCCTAGTTCTTGATATCGAAGGACAGGGAGATCATATGAACAAAATAAGCCCGAGTGCGAGTTAGAAGGGATATAGGTCAGTAGACTTGGTCGGTAACATCCTTAACAATATGAGGTAAGAGGCACGAACCTTAGAGCTCAGTCCAAGGGAGCAAGAGGAACGACACAAGTATCTAATGGGGGAAAAACAGAATCACCTCCAAGTTGATAGAACATAGGACCACCACAAAATATTGAGAACTAAGCATCGGACTAACAGTTAATAGATAATAAGGTTGTAGCATAGAATGTTGCAGTATCCCCGCCAGAGGAGAAGGTAAGGGAGTACCAACACAGAGACTCTAACCTAGTACAACCTAGAAACAAGGCCCAGTAGAAAGTTATTGGCCCTCAAGATATCAAAAGGCGGGGTCATGAGACCCGAAAGTCGACTTTGAGTTTCAAAGGTGACAAGACTTCGTTAGTAGACCATAGCCAAGGTGCACATGGTCATTACTCTTTCCACCCAGAATTTAATGAAAATGCAACAGGTCAAAATGAGAGACCTACCGACGACACGAAAAGACAGAAGATATTGTTGAACCATAGCGTGGAGCTCCAGTGACCGGCCAGAGAAGATGGAATAGCAGGAACTGAGTAGGCCAATATAGGGAATGCTTGTGCGTGCAAGGGAGTGGAGAGTAATTAACATGAATACAATCACAACTTTATCTCATACCAGGTGTAGCTTGACCTTATTTGAGTCAGTATGGAAAGACTAATGAGATCAATTCGTGTCTCTCCGAATGAAATTATGTTGCAGCTAAAGCGTATGATGAGTTAAATGTTTAAGAAGTAGTCTGGTTACGTGGAGCCCCAGTGTCTAGTAAACCTTGACAGAGAGACACGACTCCCAGCCAGGTTATGGGAAACTGTTAGAACAGATTGGAGCACATGTTAATATGAGTAAGACTTCTTATCTCCAAGCAAATAACCCAATAGAGCACTCAGGTCAGACGTCCGGTGGTCTATTATGAGTGGAAGAAGAAGCCCCCTAAAGTAAATTAAAGGTAGTTGAACCAGGGTATATTATAACAAACAAACTTAAAAATTAAATTTACCAAGAAATGGGTACCGATAGCCCAGGGCTATCAGGAGTCCTACCCTAAGGTACGACATAGGTAGCTAAGGGTTGAAGCAACAGTTGGATATTTCTAAAAAAATTTGCCAAAGAAGGGCATTATGAGATTAGGTAAGAAGAACAAGCTTAGGCCTAGATTTATTGGCCCATATCATATCCTCCAGAGAATAGGCAAGATGGCATACGAGCTAAAATTACCTCCAGAGCTAAGACCTACCCATTTAGCTTCCACATGTCAATGTTGAAAAAAGGGTATACGTAACCCATCCCTAGTTGTTCCAGTTGAGGACATTCCAGTTATGGAGAAATTAACCCACGAAGAGATTCCCGTCGCCGTATTAGATCGGCAGGTTCGCCGGCTAAGGACTACCGATGTGTCTCTATTAAAGTATGGTAGAGAAATAGGAATAAGGAAAAAGTGACCTGGGAAACTGAGGATGACATGAGGTCTAGGTATCCCCACTTATTTCAGGATTATTATATAGTTCAAATAATGTTACTACTCAACTGTTATTTTATTGCTTATGTTATCAGTATTGTTCAGTCGACTACAATCTTGTTGTGAAACAGTTGTGATAGTGTCATATGAAATGCGTGTGTTCGACTTTTCTGCGTTTTGGGATTTTCAGATAGTCCATACTATGGGGGAGACTCTGCCAAAAATTTTCTGAGATACTAGTTGAAAGAGTTAGACTCTTGTAAGTTAAAGTTGACATTCGAGGATGAATGTTCCTAAGGGGAGGAGGATGTTACACCCCATAAAAGTTAATGATTAGTAAGTGTACACGTGGATTTGCTACGAGTAAGAAGAGCTTGACGCATGTGGAAAAACAGTCTCGGAAGCAGGGTCGGGCGAGACTAGGCCGCGAGGGGCCAGCACGATGCGCCAGCCAGTAGTGCACTGGGTAACGCGGTGCGCCAGGCTTGCTGCCTCAATGGGAGGTGCGGCGCGCCAGGTTGTCAGCTTCAATGGGAGGCGCGGCGCGGCAAGGGTTGTGGTGCTTTGGGCAGCGTGAGGCGCCCCCCCCCCACCGACCNATATATATAGCCCCTCTTAAATTGTAATTCATTTTCCACATTTTCTTTCGGCTAGAGAGAGTAATAAATGAGGTTTTAAACAGTTTTTCATCCGATTATGCTACCAAATACCATTCAAATTCAAATTAACTTCGGGTATCGAGGTTTAAGCCCGCAGGGAGCATTACTACAGAGTTATTTTCGTGAAATTCGCTCGGCGAATCGTAACCCTGCCGAGCAAAAGTCGTCAGAATTGCTCCAAACTGATTTCTATACGCCACAAGCTTCAAGTAAGCATTTATCCCTTCTAAACTCTCATGAAATAATACATTTTCGGCCATGTTTTGTTAAGATGAAGTATAGTCAATATTGGTATTAAAAGTTATCGTTTTATGCTGAATTTGGTATTGAAATTCATCTCTTTCTCCCGATATAACGGTTACAGCTGAAGAGAGCTAGCGAATACAAGTGGAAACTTGGCGATTATTCAAGAAACAACAATCGAGGTATGTAAGTCTTAACCCTTGGCAAGTATTCTTGTCGCACAGTGATAGGACTTAGGTTCTTGAATGGGAATGACGGTTCCATATGTTGTAAGTAATTGCTATCGGTAGATTATGGTCAGGTATGTTGTAAACATCTGTAGTTGGTAGACTATGAATATATATGTTGTGGTTAGCTGCTAGAAACGTATATAGCTTATACCGTAGTGTCCCTTGTCGGGAAAGAACATGTCAAGGGTAGTACGCGCTAGAAGCATCACAGAAACTCTTATATCCGCCAGTTCGCTGTATTAGTAGAGTTGTATGTTTTGATGTTAGGCCTAGACCTTTGAAGCCTGAGGATAGTATTGGACCTAAGTTAGTACCACGTTAGTAAAGCACTACCCACAGGCTAAGAATGTCGGTAAGCTCCTTGTGAAGGATTAGGGGCCCATCGTGCAACAGCATGTTCGGCTAGTACCAGCCCTACAGTTGTTCTAAGTAGAGGAACTAAGTAGTTAGCCATTCACAACCCCACAGTTGTTTATGAGTTATAGTTGTCTATGTAGGACATTTAGAGTTATGTTAGACCACTCCAAATCTCGCCCTAACCAGTCTAGACCATTAGAGATCATGATCACTATCAGGATCCTCTGATCAAATACAGGTGTATGGTGTGCCTGCTAGCAACCTTACAAACTATCCTAGGGGGCGAGCAGCGGTGGCATTAGGCCCAGAACAACAGTTATTCCTTTTGAATGGCTAGGTTGAGATGTTAGTATGACACCTTGGTTGGGGTTTCCCTCACTTAGGAGTCTTCCATGACCACCCCAGGGTTACTAACTGTGTCAACGCCCTCTAGGGGCGAGATGACGTCACTCTACGGAGTGGTATGCCATCTGCAAGGGATGAAGATGGGGTCCTAGGTCCTCATATAGTCCATTCCATGGATGGACTATTATATGCCATATCGGCACCATACCCCAGTCAAGCCTAGTGCCCAGGGTGCAGACAGTAGGAGTCCACCGGACTCAGACACAGCTACAATGCAGGGGCCGAGCTGGCTTAGTTTTAGACCCAGGAGACCGGTCGGTTGGCTATAGCACCAGTAGAGTCATAGAAACCTGGATAGGTGTATATAGATTGAGGTGTGCTCGACAGGGCTTATGGGGGTCCAAGCGAGTTATTCTATGCTGGTTGTACCTTCAAGGCTTATGGGGCCCAGGCGAGGTTCTTGTTTTTATTCTTGTCTGCTAGCTATAGCTTATGAATATATGATTATGCGGTCATAGCTCATGTATGTGTAGTGTTTGCTAAATGCAGATTGCGAATAAGCCAGCTTACAAGTTAATTTCTCTGCCTCTCCTTTCTACTCACTTTCAGTATTTCACAGCTTTTATTCAGCTTATTACTGCCTTACATATTTGGTACATATTGTACTGACGCCCAAATATGGGGCGCTACATTACTTGCCTGCAGGTTTAGACAGACAGGGTTCAGGATCTCCAGTAGCAGATATTTAGAGTCCACAATTGGGTCAGCTCCTTTCATTCGGAGTTGCCAGGTTGTAGAGATTTCTATATTTCAGTTATATAGCATTTTGGTAGGCCGGGGCCTTGTCTCGACCACTATTTGTATTCTTAGAGGCTTGCAGACAATAGTCTAGTCACTTAGTTGTATGTTGGTCGTGTTGGGCATTAATCAGTTATGCTTCGTGTGTTGTCCGTGTGGGGCATAGTAGCTTAGCTCGTCTTCATTTCTGTTATAACTAGACAGCATGGTGGCCTTGTCGGCCCGTATAGGATCCCTTTTGTTGCCTGTTTTTGGTTAGCTGTTTTCATTTACAGGTGGCTATACGGCCTTATCAGCCAGAGGCTATATTTACATCTAAGATATAGCTCATTGTTTTCTTGAATTGAATCGCAGGCTGGCACCATATGTGCATAAGCCTAGTCAGGTCAGTTAGTTGCCAGTGTGGCACCAGGTGCCAGTCATGCCTCCCAAGGTGGGGCGTGATAGCTTTATAACATCAAACTGACTCGAATGACTCAAAGATGAATTATGACATTTATAAAAAAGCTGAATACTGAGTCAAACCTTACTTTTAGATCCTGCAAGAGTATATAATAGCTATGATTAATGAATATGCATAACTAAATCATATAGAATAATGGGAGACTCGTCACTTAACCGACATACCACGATAGAGCTTACGTGGTCCCGACTGGCACACTCAAGTGGGGTGAGCCGTCCAAAGCCTTGCCAGGGCTAAGGACGCTACCATGATATAGATATCAAGTTGAAGACCCATTCGGGCAAGGGGAAGCTCACAAGGGAGGTCCCAAGTGATATAATAGTATGAACCTACGTTGGCGCATAGTTCTAGGGCATAAGGTGATCGATTCTTAGCCCTCTCGGTGCTAGACTCTTCTCCTAAAAAAATATGCATATGCTCTACATTGTATATAATGAATCACAACATCATCTATTGACGAATCTCAATGATAAAATACATCTCAAATACAAGATCATGCATATGAGAAGCTTTAGTTCAAAACATACCACAAGCTGAAAACATATACGGGAGCCTTTGCTCTAGAAACCATGTGGTAAGCTATGCATAGGTAGACTTAACTCAAAACATACCACAAGATAGAATATAAATTTGGGAGTCTTCCCTCCATAACAATGTGGTAAGCTTAGTTCGGGAAAATCATCATTTAAACTTAACATATGGGCATTGTCCAAAGCCTTATCATACTTAGAAATACTCAATTCTCATCGAAAACATAATCATAGACATGGGTAGCTTTAAATCATGCATTTTATCATACTATCTCATCATTATCACATTTCTTTCACAAATCTCACTTTTCATGATCATATCATCAGTGGGCTTCCACATTCATAAGGCTAGAAATATAAGTTTTAATTGAAAATCGTTATAAAATCAGCCCATGCTTCACAATTCCATAATAAAATCATAATCTATTCATACCCATGTAAAGAAATTGAAGATTCATGCATTTGGGTAGAAACCCCATACTTGATCATAGGAAATTCTCATATTTAGATAGAAATTGGGCATGGGTGTGAAAGAGGACACCCACTCATAACCCTATATACCTGGAAGGGATTGATTCTACCACTTCTCTGATTGCCCAAGAAGGATTTGAATGAAAACCTTGAATAATTGCTCTAGATCACCTCTTCAACCTCTCAAGCTTGCATGCATGAAAGGAATAACTTAGAATAGGTTTTCCCCTCTTAAAACCCACTAAAAACGAGCCTTAAACGACGTAATATAGGCTTTAGTAAATTAGGAATGACGAAAAGGTCCTTACTAAATTCACAGGAAATTACTACCAGGTGGTCCTAACGGACGACCTGACGACTTATCCTTAAAGACCACGATTCGTTACCTTGCTCATCAAGTACACTGCCTCAATCTCAAACTTCGAACTTCCAAGCCTTCCAATGACTCACCCCACAAATCGTTAAGGCTTACAATGACTCGTGGGGACTCCCATCAGGTACACTGCCCATATATCCCTATATTTTCCTTCCCCACGGCTGACCCAACGACTCGTGAGTCCTGACCACGAGTCGTGGCCTCACCCATAGGGTCTCAACTCTCCCAGGATTCCTACTCAATACTCAAGCCTTCCCCACGAGTCACTAATGACTCTTGGGCTTTCCTCACTAGTCGTGAGACTACCCATTCTGTGACTGCAACATCAACTTTTTCATTTTCCCCGCTTCAACTTCTGGGTCCGATCTTTGAGCTCCCAGGGTATAACATACAACGGATCGTTATTACCACTCATTGTCACTGAAGGAGATTTCTGGGAGTCCCAGCTAATGACTCACACCACGAGTCATTGTATCACACGAGGACTCGTTGGTTGAGTCGTGGGCTCCTGAAAAAGGAATTTTTGAGCTAGGGGCGAACAAGTGACAGGACGACTTGTTATTTCTCACAATGGGTCATTTCATGTCCCGTTGGTTCCCAAAGGACCAAGGCAGGGCTGGCCACAATTCAAACAACGGGTCGCTAGAGCTGACCATGACTCGTTATCTCGATCGTTTTGAGGCAAAATTCCTGGTTTCTTCTAGATTTTTCTTGTAAGGTCTGAGTTTGGTCTAGGAAATCTTTGGGGTGGTATAAAATACTGGTTGTGTAAATCTGAAGTTTACTAGTAAAATGGTTAAGACTACAAAGAATTGGAAGATTAAATATCTCCAAATTACTATAGGTAAGATACCTATATGAAAGATTACTTGATTTGCACTACAAATATTAGCATGATGAAATTACGTACTATAGTAAACCAAAAGTTTATTGATATGAAATTCATGACATAGTAAAACTGAAGTTTACTAAAATAAATAACGCATATCATGGTAAACCTAAAGTTTACTAGTACAAATTACTTTATCAGTTGACATGACCGTTTTGTTCATCTTGATATGATGTGTTAATTGAGTATTCAAAACAATTAAAGAACTAGAAGATTCTTCAAGAAATCTTTTGTGTTGCTTGTTCGCATGATAAGTTGATCTTATCAGCTAGTATTGGGACCGAATCCACAAAATCCTGAAAAGTATAAAAGGTGAATATGGGCTCATTCACCTATTATGCGATGTCTTAAATAGATGCATCTATAAAATGGTCACATGTGCGTTTGTCAATCTGTGTTTGACATCCACAAAATTGTTTGTTCAATATTAATTGAGTTAAAAGCATAATTTTTAGATTGTGTAATCAAGACAAAATTCATCTTGATAATGTTGGTTTATATCTAAGTTGATAGTTGAATCATTGCTTATGAGAATAAAGTTTAGTGGGTTGGTCTATAATACGATATATTATATACAATAACACTTGTATGTTGGCTAGCAGCTCAGTGATACTCAAAGGCTTCATTTTGTCTTGTTTATCCATCGATATTTGTGCATTCTCATGTAATTTGTAGTTAAAATGTGAATTTATACTAACCAACATGATTAGTGTTGTTTTGCAGGAAAAATGTAATTTTAGGAAGCTAAAATGCATGTTAAGGAGAAATCATTAATGGACTCGGAAGCGAGCAATGGAAAGGGCCAAGGAAATGCAGCAAATTAAGGAGGCTCGGGTGGGCCGTGTCCGCACTTCACCATCGCGAAGCATTCTGCCCCGGATGGTGCCCAAAATTAGCTTAAGTTCAGTGGAGGTCCGCGTTGCCTCCGTGGCACGTTGGACATAATTACCTGGAACATGGAATTCCGGTGAAGGTTCGCGTTGGAGCCGTGGCACGTTGGCCAAGTTCCGCGTTGCATACAAAGTGACACGTTATGGGCATAATTACCTGGAGGACCGAGGATTCCACTAAGGGTCGCGTTTGGGCCATGTCATGGAGGCAGTGCTCGCGTGCACTCCGTGACACGTTGCTATTATTCGGGAAAAATTCCCACTAGTATAAATAGCACACATAGAGTTCATTTTTAATTATTCACAACCGTTGAGCAGGGCGTGGGTTAAAGGCGATTGAGGGACGAAAATCCTTTCTTCTCTATCTCTTTCTCCTTTATTTCAATTGTTTGTATGATTTACACTCATTTTGATAAGGTTTAATCCACAAATGGGTAGCTGGTCACTTCTTGCTGATTAAGAACAATTGTAGTGGAATGCAATTGTTGATCACTTTGGTTTTTCATCTTTTCTTCCATGGTTGTTCTATTAATTCTTGTTCTTGTTGCATTAATGTGTGGCCAATGTTAATGTATATCTAAAAAGTCGGTTTCATCTCGAAGAAAAAATTGGAAAGTTGTGGAGTAGTAGAGATATGATCTCTTCTTGGTTTGGGAAAATTGAGAATTGATTTACCTTCGAGGATAGAAATATACCTGAAAGTCGTATTAGTCCAATTACGGAATCGGTTTTGTATGGCTTAGAACATGAATTTCTTTTTATAAATGTAGGTGGAAGATTCATGATTCTTAAGTTGGGTTAAATACGAGAGTTTTAATCCATAGGAAATAATTCTTGACTAGCAACCGAAGGAAAGATTAATCAAATTGTATCGATGAATTACTTCCCTACATGTTTACATTTTAGCCTCGGGCATGCTCATAACATAATTGGACTTAAATTGTACATTTGTTTTAGATTAGTATAAATTAGGAAACCAACTCTCAAAATCTTCTTTAAATTGTTGTCTGCATTTTTAGAGTTAGAGTTCATTGACACTTGATTCGATTATTACCTTGGTCCGAGTCCACAGCGGGATACGATACTTGGCTTACTTGAGCCATTTTACTACTTGTTGACCACGTGCACTTCGTGTAGTCATCTAGACCAACGAACAAGTTTTGGCGCCGTTGCCGGGGTGGCAATGAAGTAAAATTGTTTTCTTAGGTGTTAGTTTACAATTTCTATATTAGTGCTGACAACTTGGTCTTAGCCTGTCTTTTGCAGATGAGATTACATTTGAACAACGGCAAAGACAAAGGAGGCTGGTGGATTCATACTTAGGCTAGGAAGACAATTCCATCGTCAAAGGAGAGAAGCTCTAGAAAGCTGTAGTTGCTCGAGCAGATAATCCTGGAGCAACCCTGATCCACCACTTGTACGACGTGTTAGTGCCCGAAATGGCAGCTAGGCCGGTTCGCGAAGTGGCAATCCCACATGCTAACAACGTTACATCTAGCATTCGCAAACCTGAGCCAGGAGGTTCGAGCTTAAACAGAATATGGTGCAATTGCACACGGCGGGTGCAATTCCACAGGACTCCTACGAGGATCCACAACAACATCTCCAAAACTTTTGGAGATAAGTGGCACCTTACATCCCGCTAGAGTGTCATCAGGTGCGTCAGGCTTACATTGTTCCCATTTTCACTTTTGGGAGAAGCAAGAGGTGGTTGAAGAAGGCCCCGAGCCACCTAATTCCATCACCACTTGGGATGATCACACAAGGAAATTTTGATACGGTTCTTTCCATCCGGTAAAACAACCCAGGAACTTATAATTCAAATTCTAAGTTTTAAACAAAGAGGAGAATGTTATCAAGCTTAGAGAAAAATTTCAAATCTATGTTGCGGGATTGTCCTCATCATCACCAATCAATGATGTGCTAGTGCATACTTTAATAGAGGGGTTGGAACCCCACACCAAAAATCTTTACTAGACTTAGCAGGTAGGGAACAAGCATTAGGAAAACTTATGAGCGGCGATATACTTTGTTAAATGTCGTATTTCGCAGGAAATCCAGTGGAATGCGGACTCTTCAAGGAGGAACAAGGAAAGCGGTGAGTCTTTGAAGTGGATAGTTTTACAACTATCACTGCACAGAGATAGGCGTATTACGGACTCAACTCAACACCCACTTGAGCAATATGAGCTTGAATCGGTCTCAAGCCCCGGTGAATTTAGTGCAGCAGATTTGGTGTGAAGTGTGCGCAGTAATGAACACTCGGCTAAGTGTTGTGGAGGGCGAATCTACGATTCGTGAACTTTGTTGGTAATGTACGGAAGAAATAATCACCAACAATATGGCAACAACTACAACTCTAATTGGAGGAGTCACCCGAATTTCTCCTAGGGTCATGCTGACCATCAAGGGCGAGTTCTAGTCGGGGTCACGCGAGAGAAATCAAGGAGGCAGCGGGGAGCTATATCGGTCGCGGTACGAAAGCAACAATGCACCTCCTCCCACCACCCATCACCGACGTGAGAAATGTTCAAAACGATGATAGCTAACCAAGCTCAATTGCAGTGACTATGTGAAATTGGCGGCCGATGTAAATAATTGGTTTAGCTACAAAGGCACTGGAGTACCGGTTTGGGCAACTGGCTGGAGCTCAAAACACCAGGCGAGAGGAGGACTTCCGAGCTGACACTAACCCCAACCCCAAGCAAGGGAATGCAATGACCACAGAGTGGTTACAACAGGAGGTGGAACCCGAAAGACCACCTCGGTGGTCGGGAAGCGGCGGATAATGAGAGAACACGTTGATGAGGGGAAGAAGAAGGAAGCTGAACTGGAAAGACCACCACCCCGTTCCCTCTAAGATTAAAGAAACACAAGGAGAGGCGTGTTTCTAAAAGATCATGGAGGTGCTTAAGCAGGGACACATTAATTTACCTCTTGTTGATGTTTTTTTTTTTTTTTTTGCGAGGGGAGTACCAAGTACGCAAGTATATCAAGGACATTGTGGTGAACAAAAAGCGGGTTGGTAGTGCGCTACGGTGGCGCTTATGGAGGAGTGCACTCCCAGATACAAAACGAGGTTGCCCACAAAGCTCAAGGACTACTGGGAGTTTTACAATTCAAATTACAATTGGGCGAGTATCAGGGCTCGCGTATTATGTGATTTGGGAGCGAGCATTAACTTGATGCCGACATCGGTATTCCAGAAGTTGGGGCTAGGAAGTCCTAGACCAACGACAGTGATCTTGCAACTAGCGGATCGTTCTTTGGCTAGACCAGATGGCATTGTGGAGGGGCGTGCTGTTGCAAGTGGGCTCCATATCTTCGGTAGACTTCGTTGTCTTTGGTTTTGAGCCGGATGCGGAAGTCCTATTTATTTGGGACGTCCTTTCTTGGCGACAGGAAAGTGCTAATTGATGTAGCTGCGGGGCAGCTAACCATGCGGGCACGAGAGTGGAAGTATTTGATGTACAAGGCATGAAGCTTCCGGGGAGGTATGCAGGGAACTCTTAGTGATCAACGTGCTTGATCGAGAGGGTAGGCTCGGTGTTGATTCACGAGAGCCAGTCGGAATACAACCGGTGAAGGACCCCCCAAAGCTGGAGTTGTGGCAAGAAGATCAAGATACCCTGAGTCGCAGTTGACGGGCATCGGTGTAAGCATGACGCTAGGTGAGTACATGTTCGAAAGAAAACGTCAGTCACCCTAGGGAATGATTGAGCTTAAAGACGTCGAGCCGCGACGGTAAACCCGAGCGCTACACGGGAGGCAGCCGTGAGAAATTGTTGTATTTGACAAGTAGAATTAGTTAGTTAAAAGAAAAAAACAAAAAGAGAAAAAATATATATAAATTTAAATAAAACAAAAATGTGTGTTTGTGTTTAAAACCTTTGAATTCTAACAATTTCTTGTTGTGAGATGAATTTCGGAGTTGAACGAGGAGGATAAGTAGGATCGCAAAGGAAAAATCGAGTAAGAAAAAAATAAAAGGTGGCAAAATAGTGAGCCACGTGATGGCTCCGTGTCACGGAGAGTGCTTTCCGTGTGCCCTCCGTGACACGTTGAGGGCTATTTCGTCGGGTCACGCCGGGTCACCGGGTGACCCGCGCGCTCCCTCTTTAACACCAAAATCGCCTCATTTTCCATTTCCCACTCCCCCCTCCCGTGACAAACCCCTAAAATCCCTCCTTCCTCAACATGACAGGACCTAGGATCAAAAATTTCTACAACTTTTCTTTGATATCCTTCGGATTAAGGTATGTTCTTGAACTCAACCTCAATTCTTGCTAAGTTTCAATTTTGAGCATGTGAGGTGAGTAAACCTTTCACTAAGTGTAAATTGAGCTTAAATTCAATTAAGTTATTGTTGATTGACGTTCGTAGTATCGTTGTGATTATATGAACTCGATATTACATGTTGGATTGAATTTTCTTGAAATTGCTATAGAGGTTTAGTATGTGAACAGGAAGAAGTTAAATTGAGTTTGAAATGTGAAAATTTTTTGGGTTGTGCATGTTGGGTGAGGTGAATTGTGTTGTGCTTAATGTGAATATGCTAAAGAAATGATGGAATTTTGGGAGAATGAAATTGTTGAAATTGCATAGAAATTGGTGGATTGCATAGGTTGTTGTTGATAGAAATTTTTTCTAAGTGCTATGTGATGAAATGGTATCGATGGTGATATTGTGATTAGCTGTACGAAGTCTGAGTAGTACATAGAATTTATTCCATCGAATTATACGAGATACGAGGCATGTTGTTGTTTTTTATGTAAATTGAAGAGGATTGATCTTGCTGGAATGTTGTAATTGTGGCTAAAGACAAAGTGTGGGGTGATCTAACCAACCCAACCTTAGTCGAAGCTAGTTTGATTTGAATAACATTGGGACTGTCTGTTTGATGTGGCAGAGGTGTGGCGGCGAGCAAGACAAAGGAAAGGGCGCATCTACATCGGGTAGCCAGGGAGGAAGAGATTAGGCGGGAGCGGCGAGTCCCCGCAGCACCAGCGGTTCCTTGCGTCTAACACCGTCAATACGCAACCCGATGGGTGACTGAAGAAGGGAAGAAGTGGTACACAAAGCATAAGGAGAACAAATACTTTCCTAAGGAGCACATTGCAAGGGAGCCACTTGCATAGGAATTCCCGGATGTCTGCCGGTTGACCTTTGCCACAGCTGAACTTTATCTTTGAAGCCCAAGGAGTTCAATCTTCACATCTGATTCGGAGTTCGCAAATTGGAACCCGACGCTCCGCAGTCACACTGTCAAGATAAGGGTGGCAAATTGTCACTTTTGAGCCCCATCACCTTAATGCCATCTTGGGTGCGGAACCGCAGTGCCCATGTACTCCAGCGGCTGAACATAACTCCACCATATCTGCGGATATCAGACCTCTGTGTAGAGCCCATTCTACAACACGTTGGAGCAGGCATAAGGAGGGGCTACCATGGGCCACTGCCTACTCGCAAATGAGCAAGGAAGCCAGTATTTGGCTCAAAATTATGTGTTCTATACGATCCACGAGGAGCATATGACAGATGTCACCCGGGATGCATTGTGTGCTTGGTCTATGCCTGATGAAAGGGCTGGAGATTAATGTTGGGGCGGTGATCATCTCCGCCATGAAGAGAGCCTGTTTGCATCAAAGGGCACGGAGTACGGGTTTGGTGGCTTGCTGACCACGTTCCTGACGGGCCTGGATATTGAGGAAGAAGCTGGACTACATCTCACAGATGGATAGGCGTGTCGTGGATGTCACAAAAACCAAGGCACCGGACACCACATATGGGCGATTCTCACACTAGCCCGAGCGACATGCTCGGGATGATATATATGGCCCATATGTTCGGGATACGGATGTTGTAGTTGCGCATAGGCGGGAGGCCAGCAAGGCGAAGATGAGCTGTGGTAGCTTGACTTGGACTACCCTTTCGGAGAAAATGTCAGGGCTCTATGCGCTAAGTGGGGCCGGCTTTGTGGGCTTTTGTGATGACGATGTCCCCACCAATGAGAGACGAGGCCATGAGGACTCGAATGTGGAGTCGAGATGAAGACGGCGAGGGCGATTCAAATATGGGGATGAGGCAACGGCACCTGGCGAAGAAATTGAATACTTCGATTGATCGGGGAGTTTTACTTCCCACCTACTTTTGTGCTATCTCTTTGAATTTTGTAGTTCTTGAGGACGTGTTCGGTTTAAGTATTGAGGTGGGAGTAGTTAGGTGCTGGTTGTTTTGTTGTTGTTTATGTTCATGTTTTGTTGTTGTGCCTGTGAAAAATTGTTACCCTGTGATTGTGTGTTATGTTTTGTATGGTAAATCGATGTGTAATTAATGTAGAGCGGTTGTTTCTTGTGTGGAGTTGTTGTTAGTTAGGTGATGTAAATATTTTGTTGTTTTTATCAAAATTATCGATATTTTTAAAAAAATTCGTTTGAATTATTTTATGATTGGGTTTCTCGCGCCATTGAACAGAAGTTGTAAATAGTGATGGGTCCCTATGATGGATGGATGACGGCCGTCTTAAAGGAAATGTAGTCGATAGGAGTAGTTTTTTCTTTCATTTTATTTTTCTTTTGTTTGTTTGCATCCCAAACGTGTCGCTACTTTTATGGTTCCGGAATTCTTGTTGCGTCATTTCACATGATATTTAGAATGCAAAAGTGATTCTTATGAAAAGCATGCAACTTTGTAAACATGTTGAGATACCTAGGTTATAGAGTTCGATTCGGTGTCAATTGAGGCTTAATGTTTGAATTCTTGTAATTGGCTGATTGAAGAATGCTGTGAATATGTCTTGAGTTGAGCATGTGCAACGGTGTGTGGTGAGTTTCGATTATTCCATGCTATTGTGAAGTGTCTAGAACTTGCCTGGTGTGTGTACGAAACGAAATGTAGGATGTGTAGTGTAGGAAAGGATGTAGGCATTTCTTTCATTTAACCGAAAGTTTTCCATTATCATACACCTTGAAAGTACATCCTAGTTAGCCCATTGAGCCTTTAGCCTATTTTTTTCTTTAGTCGAAAAGGTACAAACCGAGTTTAACCCCTTCTTTTCATTATTCATGAATTTGATCCAAAACTCTTAAGCGCTCAAGAAAAATAATTTTCCCACAATGTCAAGGAGTGAGAATTGTGAAAAGAAGAAAAGGCTAGTGGTGAAAGTAAAGAAAGGTCAAGGGCACTTGCTGGATTTAAATAAAATGAAGATATATAACTAGTCTTTGTTATTAAGTCGAGTGTGCTTAAAGAAATGGGGACAAAAATAAAGAAAGACTTCAAGCATGGGAGGATGAAGGAAGAAACAATGCCCATAATGTTGATGGGATGTATTGAAAAACACTTAAGGAAGCTAGTTGGTATTATTGATTTAGCCCGGTATTTAGTAGTTCCTTAGCTTACATTACAACCCGTTAAGTCTATGTGATCTTACATCACGCGTCCTTATATTAGTGGAGTAATACACTAGAGGCAAGCCTAAGGTTCATGACATGATGCATGTGAATTCTTTGGGAGAGAGAGCGAAATCGTCTCTATATGCCCCTTTTTGCATGTAATGTATTTGAGATCATATGATTGAAAAGAATTCTCTTGTGTTGTGAGCACATGTGACGAGATTTAATTTCGTGTCAGATATCTTGATCAGCTGATTTGCATGAGTTTGCTGATATCGAGAGTTGATTCTTAAGTCTAGGAGGTCTTGATGTGTTTAATGTCGTTGTATTGATGAGACTATGCATGTTTTCTTGATGATTTGCTATATTAAATAATCGTTATAACCGTAGCTTGAATTGTCGAGCTAAAGTAGCTATGTGTGGGCCAATTGCATGAGATGTGAGATTATTGTTAGGACAGACAAGGTTTAAGTGTGGGGTAAGTGATCTTGGGCAGAATTATATGCCGTGATATAAGGCTTCATTTCGTCTTGTTTATCCATCGATATTTTTGCATTCTCATGTAATTTGTAGTTAAAATGTGAATTTATACTAACTAAGCATGATTAGTGGATATTTTGCAGGAAAAATGTAATTTTAGAAAGTTAAGATGCATGTTGGGAGAAATCGGGAATGGACTCGGAAGCGAAGCGGTGGAAAGGGCCAGGAAATGCAGCAAATTAAGGGGCTCCGCGATGGGCCGTGTTACGCTGCCATCGCGGAGGCATTGCATAGGATGATTAAAATTGGCTAAGTTCCGAGTGGAGGTCGGCGTTGCCTCCGTGGAGCGTTGGACATAATTACACTGGAACATGGAATTCCAGTAAGGTTCGCGTTGGAGCCGTGGCACGTTGGCCAAGCCCGCGTACGTTGTGGCACATTGAATAATTGCACGGAGGACCGGTTCCAATAAGGGTCACGTTTGGGCCGTGTCACGGGAGCGGTGCTCGCGATGCACTCCGTGACACGTTGCTTATTATTCAGGAAAATTTCCACTAGTATAAATAGCACACTTAGGTTCATTTTTAATTATTCTGACTTAGTTGGTACGGGACGTGGGTTACGAGTGAGTTGAGGGGCGAAAATCTAAGAGGTTCTTCTATCTCTTCTACTATTCAATTATGTATTTACTCATTTGAAATGTTCAAATAAAATGGGGTGCTCAATCACTCTTGCAAGAGTCTTAAAGACAATTTATAGATGCTGAAATGTATTATTAATCATTTGAACATCCTTTTTTCTTCTGTGTGAATTCTTTGTTCTTCTTGCATTAATGTGGCCAATGTTAATATATATCTAAAAAGTCCGGTTTCATCTCGAAAGAGAAAGAAATTGGAAAGTTGTGAATTAGTAGGATGGAGATCTTTACTTAGTTTGGGAAAATTGAAGGTGATTTGCCTTCAGGATAGAAATATACTGAAAGTCGTATTAGTCAGTACGGAAGGATCGGTTTGTATGGCTAGAACATGGATTTCTTTTTATCACAGAAATATAGGTGGAAGGTTCATGATTCTTAAGTTGGGTTAAATACTAATCCATAGGCAATAATTCTTGACTAGCAACCGAAGGAAAGATTAACCAAATTGTATCGATGAATTACTTCCCTACATGTTCATTTTAGCCTCAGCATGCTCATAACTATAGTTCAGACTCAAATTGTACATTTGTTTAGATTTGTGTATAAATTAGGAAACCAACTCTCAAAATCTTCTTTAAATTGTTGTCTGCATTTTAGGTTAAAGTTCATTGACTTTATTCGATTATTACCTTGGTCAGTCCACGTGCATTCGATGCTTATTTTACTTGAGCCATTTTACTACTTGTTCGACTACGTGCACTTGCGTGTAGTCATCTAGATAGAACATTGACCAGCAAATTATAATTAATCCTCCCCTCTACTCAATTGGTTCAGGGTTAGGAATCAAATATTTTCATCTAATAACTTTTGATGTGCAATATATGATTAAGGAATCTATCACAATGCACATAGATAATTCCCCGAAAAGAATATCGAGATGCATGTTAGTTTTCTAACATGAGAGGAGAAAATAAGCATCTCAGAAATATATTGTGAATTATCATTAGTATGATACTCATTCAAAAATAATTCAAGTCAAATGCCAGAAGCATGTTGCTGATCCAAATTAATTTCATATTCAGCTGCAAAAGCTCTTATTAAATTTATGTACCTGAAGGAAAGAGTCCATAGCCATGAATCATTGTAGATCAATGGGTTTCTATTGCAATCATCTTTGAAAAGAAAAGAAACAAATGTTCATAATAAGGAGGCAATGTGCTCTTGAAGAGCCTATGACATAACACTTTATAAAATCTCATGAAAAGCTTAGGTACCTAAGAAAAATATTGAAAGTGATAAGATCTCAAGGAGTTAGGTCAAATTGCAAATTGATATAAATGATATAATGTCGATGATATTTTTTGATACAGTATAGCACATAATATTGTTAATGATTATGAGGATCTGAATTCTACATCTATTCGCATGCTGATATAAAAATAATCATAAAGTGAAATGATGCATCTTGATAAGCGTAAAGCTTATTGGACTTGTGATCCGGAACACTAATGACTGAATGCTTTTCTGAAATTTACATATTTAATAATGCTTAAACTCTTTCTTCTGTATCGAGGATCATGAAATAGCAAGAATACTATTTCGACGGAAAATACCATTTATAGGGATTTCAATCGAGATACCTGAATAGAACGTGGTTCATTCTCGAGTTCTTGAATCGAGTGTTGGAATGATGAATTTATTTCTTCGCCTTTTTAACAATACATTAGAATTCTCATGGAGAATAGGCGAATATACGAGATTATACTGACAGTATATATGATTCGATTAAGGTCTGAATAATTAGGAATCCTATCTTTTTTTACCATAAAAATCCAAACTAACTAATTTCTTCCTCACTTTACCAAATTTATATGAAAATTCTTGAAGGATTCAAAAGCACGAAGAATTTATAAGTTTTTACGCCAAACTTGTTCATAATTCTTATATGAAGAAAACAAATAAGAAAATAATATCGGAGTTTGTTGTCCTTGCTATTTATATTGATAATATAAATCTTATAGAAACACTATTAAGAGCTTCAAAGGCAATTACTTATCTAAAGAAAAGAATTTGAGATGAAATATGGGAAAGACAAAAAACTTTACCTTGGTCTACAAATTAAACATTTAGTAGACGGTATCTTTAAACATCAATCTACCTATACTGAGAAGGTTTTGAAACGATTTTACATCTACTAAGTACTCCAATGGTTGTCCAATCACTTGGAAGTGGTAAAGATCCGTTCAACTTCAAGAAGAGAATGATGAGCTTTTTGGTCTGAAGTACCATATCCGGTGATGTCTCTCAAATTTTACCTCGAAATTGAGATATAAAGCATTTGATGTCAAATATAAAACCCAACAAAGTTTGAGGTCAGGCCCACAGGGAATACGGATAGAACTTAAGTTAATGTGATTAGCTATTACTATCGGATTGGCCCTAAGAGCTGTATTGGGTCAAAGGCATGAAAAGATTTTTTCCATCTGTTTATTATTCTAACCAAGGCTCTAAATGCAGCTTATAAAAATTACATCGTGACAGAACAGGAGTTGTTGGCTATAGTTTTTGCATTTGACAAATTTCGGGCATAGGCGATAATGTCTTACGATCTGGAGATCTCCGCCCAGAACGAGATACGGAAACCCTCCATTTCTTGGAACTAGGTGATAGTACATACGGACCATGTAGCTTTGAGATATCGATAGCAAGAAGGATGCCAAGCTACGGTTGATTTGATCCGGTACGATGTTGCAAGAGTTCCGAGTTAGAGGTAAGATCGGAAGGGGACTGAAAACCAAAAGTGGCAGATCACTTACCAAAGGTGGAACATGATGCAGCACTTCGAGATGAGATTGGAAATAGATGATGCATGGCGTCGCCGCGCCTGAGCGGCGATCGCAAGTGTATGCGGAGTCGTGCAAGTAATATAGTGGCTCTATTAAAGAACCGGAATGTAGAACCCACAGGGACTGGACCCATTCCTCTAACTATCCATTTCAAGTGTGATCTTAAATACGAAAATGTTGGTTATAGAAGTTTTCAAGGAATAATTAAGTCTAAGTTTTGGTCAATGAAATATTCTGAAATTACTCTAGGAGCAACATAGAGTTAAAACCAGATAATCATGCGCTACTACGATTTGCAATGGGTTAAGCATGGAACTATCAATTGTTATTTCACATAACTAGAATTGCATGTTCATGGTTTCTTGAGCCTCTAAACACGACAAACTAGCCTCACTACATCATTGTGGGCGAGGATGCTAATTTCTAGTTCGCGGGCAATTAATTGTATATGTTGTAGTTACGGGGAAACGATTGGGACTTTCTTGTGTCTAACCATTTATCAATGCTCCACAACTACTTCTTCAAGTGTTGATGTGATAATCCCAAGTTGGTCTTTAATAACCCCCTTTTGTCAACCAAGTGAGGTGTTAGGTATATTTCTATCCTAACACAGAAAATTATATTGCTGAGATACAAACATGCTCCTCCTCACATTCTCATGTACTGACTAGGTAATGCTTTCTCAAGCTATTACCCAAGTTAACATATATGCTTTCATGGTGATCAATCATAAAACAATAACAATTCAGAATGCAAGACGATAACAACAATCAATAACTTGGTGCCAGCAATCATCATAAAATCACAATCATAATTCATGGCTTCAACCTAGAGGAAGGGTTCTAGCCATTCATGTTCGTAAAACTACAACTAAACTACTACTAAACTACATACTTACAAGAATTTGATAGATGAGAAGGGAATTTGCCAAACCCTAGCATGGGATTCTCATTTCTCCCTTACTCTAAGGCGGTTTTCCGAGATAAAATGCATTTGACCAAGTGGAATTAGGAGCTAAGGGACCTATTTATAGTAAATGGAAAACGTGCATAATTTGGCCTGTCGTGGAACGGCTCCGTGTCACAGGTGTATCATAGAGCACTGCCTCCGTGACACGGAGGTAAAGCGGGAGAGCTCTACAAATCACCAAAAATCGACCCCCTAGGCAGTCTTCTTTCCGCGTTGGCAGCGCCGTCAGCTAACGGGCAGCAGCGTTAGCACTCCTCTGGCGCGGAGCTGGCACGGCATGGCACATTGCTGGCGTGCTGGAGCACTGCCTACTTGCCGCATCTGCTCGCTTGCCTGGCATAGGCGCCTTTGGCCAGGCGCGGCTGCGCTGACGGCGTGGCATGCTGCACAGCGTGACCAGCCTTGCCATGGCCTACTCCTTCGACTTTCGCTCGTTGCTCCCAACTCCATTCCTCTACCCTTCACCCAACTTACAAATTAGTTCCTCAAAATCATTGAAACCTACAAAACAAGGACTAATCATGTTGTTTAGCACATATATTCACATTTATATCAAATCACATGAAAATGTATACAATAAATTAGCTAAACAAGACTAAACTAAGTTATAAAGCGTCACTCGGGCATGCTATTTTGCCCGAAATCGCAACCACACTTAAAGTCTTATTTCGTCCTCGAACAACCTTTTACACCTCATGCATATAGAGACTCACACATAACTAATTTAGCAAGATAATTCAAGTTGCGGCTATAGCCATTATTTAAGATAACAAGCTAACAATAGAGCATGCACAATTTGATAATTTGAAAGGAAATACCACTATGTTACTTTAGCAACCTCAAGAATCGACTCTCAATCTTAGCAAACTCACGCAAATCAACTGATTAAGAAATCCCACATGAATTATCCTTCATTCAACATGTGCCCTCACGAAAGTTACCCAATTTCACACGCCAAAAACAATTTTACATCCCCAACATGTGTAGGTACATGAATAAAATTACATTCCTCTCTCACAAAAGAATTCACACAACATCATGTAATGACCCATAAGCTTCCCTTAGTGTTTTACTCCACTAATTTGAGGATGTATGAATGTAAGATCAAGTAGGACTTTTTAGGTTGCAACGTAACTTTCGGGGTATGGGTAGGTACTATTATGGCCGGTAATAGTGACTATCTTCCCTAAGCGCTTTTAATACATCACGCCCTCATTTACGAACTTCCAACCACTCACTCCACCTTTTTCTCTCCTTAGTAGTTTTCTTTTTTCTCTTTTGTTGTTTCCCTTTCTTTAGGCACTTTTTGACTTATTAGTAAGGAGCTCTGTAAGTAATTTTTCATTACTTTGTTTTCTTACTCACTTACTAATAATCAACCATTTCCCCACAAGTACCTTGTCCTTTACTCTACTTCTACAACATTACTTTTCCTTTCTTTTCATTCTTCTCACTCCTTCTTTAATCTTTCAAATTTTCTTCTTTAAGCGCTTAGGAGCTTTGGATCAAATTCAAGGCTAATGAATTAAAAGGATTAAACATGTTACGCTATCAAAGAATAGGCTCAACGCTCAATGGGGCTAACTAGGATTAATTTTTCAAGGTAGGTAAAATGAGGAAAAAATTAGGTTCATTCAAGAAATGCTAAATCATCTCCTGATTCCATCCTTACATTTCGTTTCATAAACACACCATGCAAGTTCTAGACAATCACAATAGCACGAAATATTCAAAAACATACACTCATGGCATGCTCAATTCAAGACACATTCGGCGGACTCTTGCTGTTCTAATCACAAGAATTCAAGTGGCTTTAATCATATTGAGTCAGAACTAAAAGGCCTAGTGTCTCAAACAAAGTTATACCTTTGCATGCTTCTTCACTGAACATACTTTCATCTTACAATCATGTATAGCACATAACAAGAACAACAAGCATCAATTAGCTGTGAACAAAACCCGACAGCACATCAACCAATTTTCCTCAAGACGGTCGTCATCCATTCTTCATCGGGAAGCCAGTCCCTAACTAAGACTAAACATTATCTACAGACAAAAGAAAAATTTTATTCTTCGGTTCAAAGACCCCCCGTCGGAAAAAGAGACGAAAAAGAAAAACCAACGGGTGATGAAGTCATGCTTGACTCACAAAAATTTTTCAAATTTTTCCAATTTTTTTATTTTATTTGTTCCAATCAAAATTTTAGCACAAAAATTTTGAAATTTTCTCACCCCACACTTAAATCATGCTATGTCCTCATAGCATCAAATTAACATTTAAAGGGTGAGAAATACTCCTAGAAGGCCCCTTTAGGCTAGCTAAAAACATGTTTTTCTCAACTCGCACAAGTGGGTGGCCCCAAACTTTTCTCTTCTCCTTACACTAGCTTCCTCCTCCGAGAAGTACTCGGACTTCCCCTCCATCACATGCTAACTTTGCAAAAACACAAAAAAACAAAATAACCAAATCACTTCAAAAATCCAAAATTAACAAATTATACACAAGAGGCCTGCAGGTTGCCTCCAAAAGTACCTTATTACATCGTGGCGGCGTGGACTGTTGCACTGAGACATCGCATACCCAGTTTCTCTTTCGAGAACCATATCCCTCCTCTTTTGTTGTTTAGAGGAAGCTTGACCTCTCTGTTCCTCTCTTTCTCCCTTGCTTCTCACTTTGAAGCCCTCTCTCGAGACTCGAGTGAACACTTGACATTACTTGGCCGTGCACCTGTGGAGTCCTCCACCCCACATTCATCCTCTGACAACACACTAACCTAACAAAGGTTTTAACAATTGTCTTGGATGAGTTCATTTCTTAGTAAGCTTACACAAGTTGTTCTTTTACATCTGCGACCCTCATTTTACAAAGTTACTGCTTTCAAATCGATCACACATCCTCAGTAGCCAAGAATGGCCGTCCCAAGATTAGAAACCTGGTCATCAACCACGAAAATCTAAGACAATAAAATCAGCAGGGATAATAAACTTACCTACTTTGATGAGAAGGTCCTCTATTATTCCATGAGGTGTCACTGTGACTTGTCGGCCAGTACACCCAACATATCAACCTTGTCGGCCGTTTTCCCCAGCAGTGTTGAATAGGATGGAACATTTAAGATTAACTGCTTTCAATCACAAAACTCATGCTTCTCAGCTTTACCATTTGTATGGAAGGTAGCTCCACGGTCATGACTTCTTTTTGCATTGCTCTTCTGGCAGGCACGCCTCCTGCATGAATTTTACAATCTGATATCCTGTCCTTTGCACATTTTTATATCCAGTCACACTTCAAATTATTTAGCATACTTGGGCGTTCCCTCTAAGCTTCATCAATAAAGTACATTACTGTGAGGACTGCTGAATCTCTCAAAAGAACCCAGAAACATTCCTCCTCCTTGCTCTTTTTGAATTTCTAAGGGAATGGTGGTGGTGGTCTCTATCTTGTTTGCAATGAAGGTTGCATTTTTGTTGCCGGCTTTCAGTTCCTCGGTGTCGGTGGTCCTGGTTTAACCAACTCCGTCTGCACCTCTCTTCTCGGCTCTCTTTGAGCCTTGAATCCCAGCTAATTGCTTTCCGCTTCTGGGCGTGGTGATGCTGCCGGGGGGTTAGGATATGTGTCACTTGGTAATCCCCCTTGCGGTCTCATGTTACGGCGCATTTGTCTCGGCCCACTTGTTTTTCAAGATTGCGGTGGCTGCTGATTCATTAAGTCTGCGGCCATCCTCGCCTAATTTCAGCTGCTTGGTGCAAGATTATCATAATTTTCTGCCAAATGTTTCCTCAATCTTTGTTGCGAACTTGCCCATCATTACGCCTGTGCGCTGATCTTGTTGTTGAGGTTGCATACAGACCTGCTTTTGGTTCCACCCCAAGAAAATTAGGGTGAGCTCACCAATTCACATTGAGTTGTTCCCAAAATTCGGATTCCTCACACATTACCAATAAAATTGATGGATTCCGGATTGGCTCCACGAATTCCATTGTGCCCAGTATTACAACAAATTTCACACCAACTAGGAGCTTCTTTGGCCTTCAATGCGCCACAGTGTTGGTTCTTCGGTTGTTGAACAAGTCATCATCTGATGCTGGAACGGAGCTAATTGCGCTTCCAAGGCATTCATTCCATCAACCTCTATCAGCGATCTTCTTCTTTGCCCCTCTTGATGACCTACGTTGTGCCACTCACGGATTTCCTTGTACAATTGTTCAACAAGGTGTACAACTCATCTTATGTCTTCTCAAAGGCTTGCCCACACGATGCGAGAGTCTAGTAATATTTTTGTCTGTGGGTCTAGACTTTCTACAAAGAGTATGGGCCAGCACATCATTTGATTCTTACAGTGATGGGGACATCTCTCAACAATGACTTGAATCTTTCCCAAGCCATATATAAGTTCTCGTCGGGCTTACGCGAAGCTGAGTATTTCACTTCTCAACTTTGCAGTTTTGCCTGAAGGAAAGAATCTGATAAGGAACTTCCAATAGTGTTCCGCCAAGTTATAGGTTCAGTGGGCTTAGCCTTTGTACTTTTTCGCCTTTCCAGCCAATGAGAATGGAAAGAGGGTTAAGCGTACATAGTCTGTGGACACGTCGGTGAGGACAAACGTGTCATAATCTCTGAAAGCTCTGTAAGTGTGCTGTTATTTGGGTCCTCATGTGCCATTCCAGCAGGCAGCCCACTAGAGATGTGCTTTAGCTGCACCATGTTCTGTTTAAGCTCAAAGTTCCCTCCGGGCTTCGGTTTTACGGATCTTAGAGGTCATTTGTCGCTAGTGGGATGGCCATTCGCGGCGAGTATATTGCTTCCATTGACAAGCTTTGTGCTTCCCCCACGGGTGGTTGTTGTTGTTCTTGCCTTTTCTTGAAGTCTCTCTTCAACTTTTTGCTCTAGAGCTACTCCCATGTAATGGCTTTGACGTTCGGAGTTCAAGCAACGGTTCCACAAGCTCTATTTCTAGCCAGCTCGCGGAGACAACTGTCACGCAAATAATCGGACTAAGACCAAGTTTCTCAACAGGAAAACTTAAAAATCACAAAATAGATAAATTATCAAAACCATGAGTCCCCGTCACGGCGCCAAAAACTTGACGTCGCCGTATAAGCGCGTCCGCAAGTGTACGAATTCGTGCAAATAATATAATTAGCTCTTATTAAGAACGGAATGTCGACCCACAGGGACTGGACCCATTCCTCTAACTATCCATTCAAGTGTGATCTTAAATGTTGGTTATAGAAGTTTTCAAGGGAGAATAATTAAGTCTAGTTTTGGTCAACGAAATATTCTGAAATTACTCTAGGAGCAACATAGAGTTAAAACCGGATAATCATGCGATACTACGATTTGCAATGGGTTAAGCATGGAACTATCAATTGTTATTTCACATAACTAGAATTGCATGTTCATGGTCTTTCGAGCCTCTAAACACGGCAAACTAGCCTCACTACATCATTGTGAGCGGGATGCTAATTTCTAGTTCGCGGGCAATTGAGTATGTTGTGGTTTTGCGGGAAACGATTAGGGAGCTTTCGTGCGTCTAACCATTTAACTTTAACTTAGCCTCACAACTACTTTCTGAGTGTTGATGTGATAATCCCAAGTTGGTCTTTAATAACCCCCGTTTAATCAACCAAGCGAGGTGTTAGGTATATTTCTATCCTAACACGAAATTATATCGTGAGATACAAACATCCTCCTCACATTCTCATGTCCTGACCTAGGTAATGCTTTCTCAAGCCATTGCCCAAGCTAACGTATATGCTTTCATAGTGATCAATCATAAAACAACCAACAATTCAAAATGCAAGAACAATAACAACAATCAATAACTTAATTAAAACAAACAAACAATAAATATATAAAATTAAAATCATAATCCATGGCTTCAACCTTAGAGGAAGGGTTCTAACCATTCATGTTAAATAAAACTACAACTAAAGCTACTACTAAACTACATACTTACAAGAATTTGGTAGATGAGAAGGGAATTTGCCAAACCCTAGCATGGGATTCTCCCACTTCTCCCTTCACTCCTAGGTAGTTTTCCAGAATAAAATCGTGACCAAGTGGAATTAGGAGATAAGGGACTTATTTATAGTAAATGGAAAACGTGTATAATTTGGCTGTCGTGGAATGGCTCCGTGTCACGGAGTGTATCGCGAACACTGCACTCCCGTGACACGGAGGTAAAGCGGAGGCTCACAGGAAATCACCAAAAATCGGCCCTAGGAAGCCTTCTTGCAGCGTTAGCGGCGTGTCACGCTGCCCAGGCAGCAACGTTGGCACTCCTGCGGCGCGGAGCTGCCGGCATGGCACGTTGCTGGCGCGGCCGGAGCCGCGCCTTCTTGCCGCATCTGCTCGCTTGCCTGGCATAGACGTGGCACGGCCAGGCGCGGCACACACGCTACCCGCGTGGCACTTATTTTGCACAGCACGGCCAACCTTGCCATGGCCTACTCATACCGACTTTCGCTCGTTGCTCCCGACTCCCATTTCCTCTCTACTTCACCAACTTACGAATTAGTTCCTCAAGATCATGAAACCTACAAAACAAGGACTAATCATGTTGGTTAGCACATATATTCACATTTATATCAAATCTTTTTATATCAAATCACATGAAAATGTATACAATAAATTAGCTAAACAAGACTAAACTAAGTTATAAAGCGTCACTCGGGCATGCTATTTTGCCCGAGATCAATGCATTCCCAGATGAGCAGGTTGTAGCGACCTCACAAGATCTCATCCCATGGTTTGCAGACTTTGCTAATTATCTGGTGAGTGATGTTGTACCAGAGCACTTATCTTTTCACCAGAGGAAGAAATTTATGTCTGACGTGTAAAAGTGTTTTTGGGATAAGCCCTATTTATTTCGCATATGTGTTGATGGGGTTATTCGGAGATGTGTGCCCGAGGTAGAGATGCTGAGTATAGTGGAGGCCTGCCACTCACCCCTTATTTGGGGTCACCACAATGGGATTCGCACAGCCCATAAGATTATGCAATATGGGTATTATTGGCCAACTATTCACCAGGACGCACATGATTTCGCAAAGGCATGTGATGCATGCCAAAGGCAAGGAAGTATATCACGGAGGCATGAGCTTCCTCTTACTCCCATCCTGATCATTGAGTTATTTGATGTGTGGGGCATTGGTTTCATGGACCCATTTGTGAGCTCAAATGGGATGAAATACATACTTGTTGCTGTTGACTATATTTCAAAATGGGTGGAAGTAGTTGCGCTTCCAAATAATGAAGGGAAGAGTGTCACAACATTCTTGAAGCGGAATATATTTTCTAGATTCGAGACTCCCAAATCCATCATTAGTGATGGGGGTTCACACTTCTGTAACCGGTTGTTTTGCTCTTTATTGGAAAAATATGGGGCAAAACACAGGGTGGCAACACCCTATCATCCGCAGTCTAGCGGGCAGGTTGAAGTCACAAATAGGGAGATTAAGACCATCTTGGCGAAGACTGTGAATGCTAACTAGACAGATTGAGCAAGGAAGCTAGATGATGTTTTATGGGCTTATCGGATCACATTCAAGATTCCTATAGGTATGTCTCTGTATCAGCTTGTTTATGGAAAAGCATGTCATCTTTCGGTTGAACTTGAGCACAAAGCTATGTGGACGCTCAAGAAGCTGAATTTGGATTGGAGCGAAGCCGCGAACTTGAGGCTTGATCAATTAAATGAGCTAGATGAATTTCTGTTGAAAGCCTATGAGAGTTCTTAAATTTATAAACTAAGAATGAAAATTCAGCATGATCAGAAGATCGAGAAGAGAGAGTTCAATCCGGGTGACATGGTGTTACTATTCAATTCTAGGCTTCATTTGTTTCCTGGAAAGTTGAAGACCAAATGGTTGGGGCCTTTTTGAGTGGCTCAAGTATTCTCCCATGGGGAAATTGAACTGGAAAATCATGAAGGAAAGCGCTTTAAAGTTAACGGTCAACGGGTGAAAGCATATATGGGGAGAAGAGGGGAAATAAAGCTGGTGGATCTCTTGGTTCTGGGTGAAATCTGAGTAAACCCGGGGACTTGCGTCGTGCCATGACGTTAAATCAAGCACTGCATGGGAGGCAACCCATGGAGGTGTTTTGGTGAAGTTTGAGTAGGCAAAATACTCGCGTTGTGCCACAACGTTAAATCAAGCGCTTCTTGGGAGGCAACCCAAGTTGTAATTGTAAGAAAAATATAGTGTTCACACGTGTTGATGTGTGCAGGTGATTAAGAGGGAAATTTGAAGTTAAAACCAAAAATCTTAACTTGAATTGCTGGTGCCAAAAAGCATAGAATGAGTCGACATATACCAAATGACTGGTTAACTGGATTGTCATCATTGCTGCATAAAACAATGTTGACAACTATTGACCAAATGAGTCGTTGCCAGTGATAACGAATCGTGAGGTCTTTCGTCAAGTCTACTGGATCATAGGTGAAATTAAAACTAAAAAAGGTGACAATAATTGACTTAACGAATCATTGGATGACCAAACAATTCGTTAAGTGGCCCGCCAGGAAGCTACCACAGTTCAAGGTCTACGACTCAGGCCACGACTCATTGGGTAGCACCACGAGTCGTTACATGAGTCGTTAGGTCCCAGGTAAGATCTTAAGATTAAGCCATTGCACGATGGGTCAAATGAGTCGTTTCACCATCTAACGAACCGTTACGTGGGTTGTGGTATATTTTTTTTAATTAACTGCCACCTGACCCGACCCACGCACAAATTAGGGTAATTGTTATTTCAAACATATAAAAACCACCCGATTTTCATGCCCTCCGAACTCTCACCTGAAATTTAAAGCCAAAAATTTAACTTCAACATTACCCACTTATCCACCACTCTAAGATCGCATTGCTCACTCTCAAAGCACTCACACACACGATCACTCAGTTGCACAAGTACCACTCCCTAATGCGATTTCAAGTTCAAATATCTATCCTGCTCAAATTGAAATCACTATGAGTATTTGATTATATTATTCTCTTCTCCACTTGTTTTCTCATGTAATGATGTAAATTCAACAAATTCCATGAGTTTTTATGGACCATGGTGGCATGATATTGAATGTAAATTTTTTTACGTAACCCTTAATGAATACGATGATCTGTGCTTGTGGGAACTTTAATTTCGTTGATATGGAACATGAGTAATGGTACTTTTCATAAAACTCCTGAGCACGAACTATGTAATGAGTCATGGTGTCACCTCACGACTCGTCATATAGTTCGTCCTTAGTGGGAATTGGTCTAGGTGACCAGTGTACCTCACGACTGGTCTAACGAGTCATCGCCTCAGGTAACGACTCATTATGAGCAGTCGTTAAGTCCACTGGTCCACAATAAGAAAACACAATCTGGAAACAAGGACTGACCTCACCATTCGTGGCCAGTGGCAACGACTCTTTAAGTTACTCTCCATGTCTACTGAGACACAGTTTAAAGTTGATATGTTTCATCTCGTCTTGTATGCTAACTAATATTCCACAGGTACAATGGCTCTGAGAGGTACACCAAAGAAAGGTCCGGCCAAGAAACAAGTGCCGGAGAGGAGTCAACCATCTTATCACAGACTTCAGGATGAGCCCTCTTCCTCCGAAGAGTATAGTAGCTGGGAGGAGGAATACAAAGTGTCAGAAGAGCAGCTGGTAAGGAGATCCACCAGTGCTAGGGCTACAAGATCTACAAATCTGACAGCCCTGGTTGATGCTCCTACTCCACTGGCAACAGACCCACCAAGTCGAATAGATAAGAATGCTAGGGCCACAGTCTCGATTGCTCCTGAGGGCACCATAGCTGAGTAAAATGCAGAAGTAGCTGATGAGTCACGTGCTCAAGAAGGGAGCACAAATGATAAATTGATCGAGACTTCGAACACATCCAATGATCAACCAAGGAATGTGAGGAGATAGTGTGTTCATGGTATGAGGGCTATATACAACAGGGATATTGCTCCGAATGACAAAGGACATCCAAAGAGGAGCATCTACGAGAAGCCCAGACTGGTCACCATGGGGCTTAAGGTCCTCCTTGAGCTGCAGGCTTTGTTTGACAAATACAGGTTTGGGTGGTTGACTGAGCCATCGGAAAGCTACAACCCCTGCCTGATTAGAGAATTCTATGCAGCCTACGCAGCCACACTATAGTGTCTGGCGTTAGGTGGTCAAGGATTGAAAAAGAGGCCCGATTTAACACAGGTATTGGTTCGGGAGACGCCTGTGGACATTTCTGAGAGGACCATCTCCAAACTACTTTATGGGCCAGACTATCATGCCCCGATGAATACAGCCAAGTTTGATCACAGACTATTCGACCTCAAGAAAGTCAAGACTAAGAAAGTGAGGAGCGAATCAGGCAATACACTTGGTTGTCACGGGTCATTGCCACAAGAGGTCCGTTGGTCGAATGGTTGCATGGCACTGAGTCCCAGATAAAGAAGGCCACATTGAATTTTCAAAATAAGTTTTGGTGGTCACTGGTTTGGCATAGGCTGGTACCAACCAGCAATGATAACGTTCTTTCACCTGACAGAGCTGCATTGGTAGCTAGCATTATGGAGGGGTATACCATCAATTTCCCGCGGTATATTGCTTAAGATATTCGAGAGTTGGCGATAAATGATGGCACTACCATTCACTTTCCATGTCTTGTTGATATACTTTGTCAGGAGTCAAAGGTGCTAGAGTAGCCATCGGTTGACCAATGCATATTTGTCCATAAGATAACCAATTTCGGGTTGATAAGGGATGACACAAACCCGGTATTGAGAGAAAGAAGTTAGGTTGCCATATCCGCTAGAGCAACTATATTGTAGAGGCATTTAGCATCGGTATGCAGATTGAGGTTGTTGTATTTACTGAGATGGCGGCACAGCCCACAGAGGCTAGAGAGATGGGTAGCCAGCCTGAGGCTACAAATGTAGCTGACATTCTTGCACCTGTGGAGAATCCAGAGTCATCATCCTCAGCAGCCTCACCTCGCCCATCTGTTGCACCCTCCAGTGCTCCTTCAACCGGTTTAGTCACTATCTCCAAAGAATTCTTGACCGACATTGCTAGATGCCTAGAAAAAGCTGAGAAAAACAAGCACACACGGCTCTGCAGGTAAAGGTACTAATGGAGCAAGTCAAGCCTTGGGTTACCAAGGAGTTGGAGGTTCTCTCTAGCTCAGTGCATGGCAGGTTAGATGCTTTTGAGAGACACATGGATGAGCGCCTTGCATAGTTATAGGCACCCGAATTGGCCAGGTGGTATACGGAGGTTGTAGCGCTCAGAGTGAAGGTGCGGGAGTTGTCCGTACGATAGGTAGCTGCGGTCCCTCAACCCATGCTTCCAGTAATTGAGGATGAGAGCGAAGAAGAGATACCACCGATATTTGACTTCATTACTAAGGAGCCGGTGGCTCAAGATAAGGGCAGGAGGCCTCGTGAAAAGGAGAGTTTTGAGGAGGATGACTCTCTGCTCCGTCAGCAGAAGCGAGAATAGAGAGAGATGGAGATAGCAGTACACTTATCAATAGAGGAGGCTCGACAGAGGGCCACAGTTGAGGCATCGAGAGCTCAAGGAGAAGGTACGAGCTCAATTGGGTTTGAAAATGCACCGAGTCAAGCCAGTGGTATCGGAGAGGACACTAGAGTAGTATCTCCCTCCACTGACCAGGTTGCAGACACCTAGGTCGCACGAGTATGTTCCTTATTTCCATGGTTTTGTTTTCTATATATGCGTCGAGGATGATGCATGCTTTTCTTGATGGGGGTGGGGAGGGATACCTGTGTATTTCTGCTGAACATAACCTGAGGGTTTTTCTTACCGAATATCTTTTTCCTTGGGTGTTCCTTATCTAGTAGAACTGACACGTTTAGGTGTTTATGTTTTTTGTGTTATTTGTGTCAGTCGAAAGAAAGTTCGGTGAACTTAAGGCAATCAAGAGAATGAATTTTTGAATTTTGTTGAACTAATAATGTGATAACCCTCCAAAAAAATTTATGTGTGTTATAATCGACAAGTATGACCTTTGTAAATCTTTACATGGCATTAAAACTGTGAACATGCTTACCATTGTATGGCTGTACCTGAACTAGCTGTTAGTAGAACTGATGATGTTGACCTGTGCTATGTGTGAGTGAGGTTTAATAGTTGTGTATGTCAATCTAGAACTTGCCTAGTCAGTCGTACTAAGATAGAGGATGTGAAACTAGGAAAGAATCATAGGCCATTTTGATTAATGAGCCCACTTTTGCCTTAAAAGACCGACCAAAATAAAATAAATATCCCTTGATCCAAATTTTTGAGATTAAATTGACCTTTCTTTTTGTTTACACCAATTCACCTTCCTGCTTTGATAAAAAATTAATCTATTTTGGCCCTGGTCCCTCCTTGGACACTGTGAACCTCAACTCAGGCAAATCGCCTAAGTTGAGGGTGGCTATTATAGGGGTGATTAAAAAGAGTATGGTGGAATGAGATCAGGTAATGAAAATGAAAGAGCGGGTGTGGTGTGCATAATGAAAGAAAAGAAAGAAACAAAAATGTTGTTGAAGAGAAAAAGAGCAAGAAAATAAAAGAAAAGAAAAATGTTAAAGCAATAAATGCTTGAAAGAAGAAGAAGAACCGCACTCGTAGTTGTAAACGAAAATAAAAGAAGAAGCAAGTAAAGGAAAAAGGGAGAAAATATGAAAAAAGTTAAAAGTGGAGTCAAGGCGTGTGTAGTGCTAAGGTGGGTTAAGATACTAGGCCCATATGAACCATACCCGAACCCGAGCCTATGTTACAAGCTTAAAATGTCCTATAGTGATCCTGGTTACCTGTCTAAAAATTGAGGTATTGAAAGTAAAGGAAAGCCTATGGCATTGCATGCACACAATTAGAATTTCCTTGTGAGAGCGAGTGTGATCTTACCTGGTCCCAAGAGAATAACATTGATATAATCATATACACATGAGTGAGTGTGGGACTTCTTTGAGGTGAGAGTATTTGGTCAATAAATCTTCTGTAAATTTTCTAGGTCAGTGTTATAGATTTATGTGCATGGTTGCAAGTGACAGTATTTTTTCATGTTTCTATTTCTCTATGTCATAATTGAAAATTTTACATATGCATTATGATTTGAGTTTGTATGCTAAAGAGGGGTTAAAAAAATTCTTTGATGAAGAGTTGTGACTGCCGTAAGTTTCCTAAAGTTCTATTGATTGAAGCGTCGAAGTAGTTTATTTTATTTTATTTTGCTTGAGGACATGCAAAAGTTCTAAGTTGAGGGTGTTGATGTACCATGATTTTATGGCACTTTCGACGCTTAAAACCAAGAAACTATGCATATTTCGGGTATGTTTATGTAGATATGATGCATTTGTGTTGAATGTTGCAGGAAAATAGGCCTGGAACGGGAAATAGGCAAAGTAATGCAGAAAAGGATTGACATGCAGGCTTCTAGGCACATCACGGGTCATTGTCTCATAACACGACTCGTGCCTGGAGTCATGGGGAGAAGATCAAGTTTAATGCTGAAGAAATAGTGCACTCAACAGATTGAAGGCACGACTCGTTACATCTGGTAACGAGTCGTTAAGACAGTCATGAAGACTGGGAAGATGAATTCTGAAAAATATCCAGTGAAAGTAATGAAGATGTAATGAGTCGTCGGATGATGGGATGACTTGTCAGGAGAACATTGGTAGGAATCTTCAGGTGCACTGGAATTTGGAGAGCCAAGAACACAAGAGGCTCGTTAACTCATGCCATGACACGACGAGTCGTTAGGTGACCCGTTACCACGACTGGGCCTACTACCAAGGACAGATGATTTTCACTGATCACGACTTGTTGGGAGACCCAATGAGTCGTTACTTGGCTCTTTACCCATGCCGACCTGGAATCCAAGTTTAGTTAGGATAAGATTTGTTTGGGACTATAAATACAATTTTGATGTTTACTTTTCGCAGACAGTTATTTTTACCAACTTTGAGGAGGATTCTAGTGTTGTGAACAATCATTCTTGGTTCAAGAACCAAAGTTTATAATTTTGTTCTTGAGTTTGGGAATTAATCAACATTGGAGTTTTGTTTATCAGTTTTGGAGTTATATTCAATCATTTTCTTCTATGAATTTTTGTAAGTTACAATTATGATTTATTTTATATTTTGTGATTGTGCTATTTCAAGCATGAGTAGCTAATCCCATAACTAGGGTTATGGGAACCATGATAAATTAACATACATAGGTAAAACACTTAGTGATTCTTGAATGAGGTTTAATGCATGTATTGTTTTTCCCTTCGTTTCAATTATTTCTTAACGATTGCAAATGTTGGAACTTGCATTATTCTTACTTACTGGATCAAGGGGATAGGTAATGGGAAAAGGGATTAACAACGAAGATTTGAGGCTATCAACCCTCATCTAATAGCTTGAACTTTTTCAGAAATAGCTAATCCGATATTAAGGGTAAGGGTTAATTAAGCATACACCCGTATATGGATCAAGTTGCGTGGTGATAATCATCTAGATAAGGGATCAACCATTTAGGTGAACTTAACTTATCAATATTGCATGTTAAACACTGGAATAGATCGCTAGTGTAAAAGCCTTGTGGTTATGAAGTCATGAGGAACACAATCCTAGTCAATTTGTTGATCGAATACAAACCGAAATTGATTTAAACATATAGTATACTTTACTCTTGTTTATTATTTTATTTCTTTCCCCCCAGGAAATAATACTCCTCTAGCATCACACATAACCTCGAATGGTGAAGACCAGTCAGGTGCTACTATAATCGGGGCAGTGGTCAATCTCTCTTTCAGGAATTCAAACGCCTTCATACATGCCTCATAAAAACAAACTTCACCTCCTTCTCAAGCAGTTTACACAATGGATTTGTGATTTTGGAGAAGTCCTTGATGAATCTTCTATAAAACCCTACATGACCCAAAAAGCTTCGAACACCTTTCACGGATATTGGAGGTGGTAGACTAGCAATTACCTCAATCTTGGCCCATTCCACCTCAATACCCTTCCCATAAATCTTATGGCCCAGCACTATACCCTCTTTGACCATGAAATGTCACTTTTCCCAGTTAAGCACCAAGTTAGTCTCTTCACATCGCTGTAGCACCTTGCTCAAATGAGCCAAACAATCTTCGAATGAATCACCCACCACCGAAAAGTCATCCATACAGACTTCAATGATGTCTTCCATCATGTTAGAAAATATGGACATCATGCAACACTGAAAAGTGGTGGGTGCATTACATAACCCGAATGGCATACTCTTAAAAGCAAATGTACCATATAGACAAGTGAACGTGGTCTTCTCTTGGTCTTTGGGGGCTATAGAAATCTGATTGTACCCCAAATAACCATCAAGGAAACAATACCATCCTCTGCCTGCAAGTCGGTCTAACATCTGGTCCATGAATGGCATAGGAAAGTGATCTTTCTATGTCCAACAGTTCAACTTCATGTAGTCCATGCATACTTTCCAATCGGTGACTAGTCTTAGAGTAATGAGCTCATTGTTAGCATTTGGGACCACCGTGATTCCTCCCTTATTCGGTACACACTGAACTGGGCTCACCCATTTGTTGTCTGCAATAGGGTAAACCACACCTGCATCCAACCACTTGATAATCTCCTTCTTGACCACCTCTTGCATGGGTGGATTCAACCTATGGTGATGCTCAATGGTCGGAATACAATCTGGCTCTAGCTGGATTTTGTGAGTGCAAATATCGGCTGGGATTCCAATAATGTCTGCAATGGTCCACCCGATGGCTTTTTTATATCTCTTCAAAATGGATACTAAAGACTCCACTTGACATTCCTCCAAGCCGGTTTCAACAATGACCGGTAAAGTGTTACCAATTCCCAAAAATACATACTGCAAATGAGACGGAAGTGCTTTGAGCTCCAATACCGGAGGCTCCTCAATAGATGGCTTAGCTGGTGGGGTCACCTGATTCTTTAGGTCAAGATCAATTTTCTTTGGAGCATAAGTGTATGACCCCATGCCAGCAAGTGCATTAACAATCTCCTCACCCCCATGGATCTCCTCAACACCAACATCCATCAAAACTGCTGCTAAGTCATCAAGAATCAAAAACTCCTCAATGGGCATAATTGGGAACTCAGGTTCCAGAACATCAATTACTGAGACCACCCTTATATCATTTGGTTGCTTGATGGATTTGCATACATTGAATGTCACTTCCTCATTGTTCAACCGGAATTTGAGTTGTCCAGTCTCCATATCTATAAGAGCACGTCTGGTGGCGAGGAATGGTCGCCCCAAAATAATGGGAACCTCAAAATCCACTTCACAATCCAGGATGACTAAATTGGCCAGATATATATAAAGGACTCCACCTTCACTAGAACATCATAGAGAATTCCCACTGGATTCTTCACCGTACGATCTGCCATCAAAAGCCATATTGTAGTTGGTTTGGGGGCTCCCAAGCCCAACTATTTGAACACTGCTAGTGGCATCAAGTTAATACTAGCTCCCAAATCACATAGCACCTTAGCAAAGTTAAAGGCTCCAATAGTGCACGGTATGGTGAACGCTCCAGGGTCTTCCTTCTTCTTAAAAAGAGAATGGAATGCTATTGGACTACAGTGGTGCAAATTATCTGTAGGTTCAAAGCTTACATTCCTCTTGCTAGTGACAAGGTCCTTCATGAATTTAGCATAGTCGGGCATCTGCTCAAGTGCCTCGACTAATGAGATGTTCACAGACAATTGTTTTAACATGGAAATGAACTTGTGATACTTCCCATCTTCAACCTTTTTCTTCAACCGTTGTGGAAAAGGGGGGGAGGTCTAGGGATCGGTGTGAACTTTTGTTGTGCCTCCTTCTCCTTCTCATTGCCAGATCCATGCTTCTTTCCATTACTAAGAGCAGTCTTCACCACTGAATCATCAACCAAAATTGGATACCCAGACTCTTCCATCCTATCATCATCAATCAATATGGGCTCTTTTGTCACATCAGTCATAATCGGCCTCGGAGGATCAACTGTCTCCTTCCACTCCTAGTAATGACTGCGATGTAGTGACTGTCATTTTTCAGATTTTGCACTGTGTTGCTAGGAGGTGTGCCTTTCTGCCTCTAATTCATCATAACAGACATCTAATTCAACTGCTACTCAATTTGCTTAATGGCCACAGCATGTGATTCCACCTTTTGATTAATACCATAAATATCAGCGCGGAGCTCCTTGAAATGGCCATCTATTGTCTCCATCTGCTTAAGTACCTTGGACAACATGTCTTCAACCCTTCAACCACTAGAATATTGCTCACAGTTCCTTGGAGGGACATTGTCACGCCCCACCTGGGGAGGCATGACTATCACCTGGTGCCCTACTAGGATCCGAAATGCTGAGCTGACTGTGCCTAAGCACCTCTGGTGCAGGGCTGACTCTATCTCTAGAATCAAGAAAACAACGGGCTATATAGCGGATGTAAATACAACCCCCGGCCGACAAGACCTATAGACACCTGTGAAAATAAACAGCTAACCAGAGAAAAACAATCATAGGGAGTTCTATGCGGGCCGACAAGGCCGCCAATCAACAGCTAAACAAGGCCCCACACGGCAAACACATGTAGTCTAAAACATATATGGGCCCCATATGGCTGATATCATCTAACCACAGGGAAGTAACACAATCTGCAAGCCTCTAGGAGTAATAAGATGGTCGGGACAGGGCCTCGGCCTACCCATATATACAAACAAAAAGGAATAAACCTCTATCACACAAGCCCCGGAAGAAGGGAGCTAACGATGTTGTACGGCTAATTGGAACTACGAGGGACCTGCTCCTCGTCTATCTATACCTATAGGCAAGTAATGCAGCGCCCCGGAAATAGATTCAGTACAATATGTACCGAATATGTAAGGCAATAGATAAGCTTAATAGGACTAGAAGTAAATAAAAAGAAGAGCCGAAAGATTAACCTGTACGCCTGTTGATTCGTAATCTGCAACTAACTGACACTACATGTACATAAGCTAAGACTGCATACTTACACATTTATACACTACTTCTAGCAAAAAAGAATTCATACAACAACCCCACCTGGCCCCCACAAGCTGGGAGGTACAATCAGCATAGAATAACTCGTTCAGGCTACCATAAGTCCTGGCGAGCACATTCAATCGATATACCCCTACTCAGGTGTCTACAACTCTACTGGTACTGTAGCCAACCTACCAGTCCCCTGGGTCTACAACTGGGCCTGCTTGTCCCCTAAACTGTAGTTGTGTTTGAGTCCGGAAGATTCCTGATATCTACACCCCGGGCGTAAACGCTCGGCGGAGGTGTGTATAAGGCAACCCACGGCAATATGAGGATCTGGATCCCGATCTTCTTCCCTTGCGGATGGCATGCCGCTCCATAGAGCGACGTATCCTCGCCCTTGGCGGGCGAGCGACACAGCTATTAACCCTAGGGAGGTCATGGAAGGCTTCTAACTGAGGGCAACCCCAACCCAGGTGCTATATTGACACATCAATCTATCTTCATAAAGAGAGCATATCTGGCCTTCTGGGCCTAACGCTAATGCTACTCGCTTCTGGGATAATCTGTATGACTGTCTGTAGGCACGCCATGCGCCCGTATTTGATTAGAGGATCCTGATAGTGATCATGATCTCTAATAGTATGGGATGAATAGAGCGAGGTCTGAAGTAGCCTAACAATACTCTGAATGTCCTACTTGGACATTTATAACTCATGAATAATTGTGGGGTTGTGGATAGCTAACTACTTTATTCTTCTAATTAAACAACTATAGGGCTAGGCTTGGTTGAACTTGCTTCTACGCGATAGGCACCCTGGTCCTTCATAAGGAGCTTACTGATCTCCTTAACTTGTGGTTAACAGTGTACTAGCAGAGTAATACTGACTCCTTAGGCCTTTTCTAAATCCACTCGAATCTATATTACTTTTCTGGGAAATTCTCCATCTTATGTGCAATTCTATATAGACTGGCCCTCTCCTGGCACTCTGTACTTGAATACCTTACAAGAACCGGTGAGGGTGCTGGCCCGTCGCTGACTACTGATGTGGACCCCTCCTTGGGGTACCCACGGGTTTATCTAACTCGGACAATTGGGCTGGCTTGCTGGGCGTCCTACATGATAACTATTAGGTCGACTAAGACTGACAATCACTGATAAGGCTAAAGGGATGGCGGGCGATCACTCAATACACTGGAGAATCCTGGTGTCGCTAACTCTAGAATATACCTATTTTGTCTCTATTTCTGCTTCTGGAACGTGCGATAACGTCAATGACCTCTAGGGATGCTTTCCTACAAATACAGGCGTCAACTGGTCGTTAGACCGCCTAACTGCGCCCATACTGTTTAACCAACTGATTCAGGCCAATAACTCTTACGAGCTTCTGAAGTCTAGGCCTGGTAACAAACATATAAGTCTACCATCACAATAAAC
>JACEIK010000667.1:95887-161695 GCA_018107945.1 Datura stramonium
CCCGGTCTGGCTTCCCATCCCGCTTCCCCTCGTCCCGTCCCGTCCCGTCCCGATCAGTCCCATCCCGTTCGTCTCGTCCCGGCAAAATGACCAGGCCTAGCTTAATTATGTAATTTTTCAATAAAAAATTCAAAATAAACATGTTTTCTATGGTACCCTCTTAGTATATGATATATACCAGATTCGTATTGTAAAGTCTTTTTGAAGGAATGAATAAGCTCTCTATGATACCCTATCAATATATGATATATACCATGTGAGTATCATAGATGACTGATGAGTGAACAATTCATTTATGATACCCTGCCAATATGTAGATATATTATGATGGTATCATGGATGACTAAGAAGTGTCTAACTGAAGGATTGAAGCAGACCTTAATAATACCATAACGGTATATAGATATATTGTGATAGTATAATAGAGGCCTAAGGAGTGTCTCGCTGAAGGACTGAAACAGATCTCAATGATACCGTACTAGCATATAGATATACTGTGATGGTATCATAGAGAACTAAGAAGTATCTTACTGAAGGATTGAAGCATACCTCAATGATATCATAACAATATATAAATATATTGTGATTGTATATTCTCATTGAAGAACTGAAATATTCCGCTGTGATACCATGCTGGTATAAATATACTGTGATAGTATCATGGAGTTCTGATAAATATCCTACTAAAAGACTGAACTAGTCCTTCATGATACTATGTTAGTATTTAGATATACTGTGATGATATCACGAAAGATTGAGGAGTGTCTCACTGAAAGACTCCAACAGACCTTAATGAAAATCACCAGAACTTAAAAAAAGAATAAAGAAATTTTTTTTAAAGAAGTGAATGAAATTAGATTATTGAGAAAAGAATAAAATAAAAAAATTATATGAAATTAGAAAAAACAAAAGTAAAAAAGAAAGAAACCAAAATTGAACATGAAATTTGATTATTAAAAAAAAAATTATATAAAAAAAATAAGTGAACTAATGTTTATCATATGTGTTATTTTTTTATTGTATAAAAAAAAGAATAAAGAAAAAAAAAAGCAAAACAATCATAAATGAAATTAAATTAGGGAAGAAAAAAGGGGAAAAAATAGAAAAAGAACAAGAAATAAAGAAAATAAAAAACAAAAGAAAATATGAAAATAAAGAAGTCAAAATTTATGATGGTGAAAGAAGAAAATAAAAAAATAACATGATTTGAGAACAAAATAATAAATGAACAATAAAGTAGAAAAAAGAAAAAAAGAAGAAGAAAAGATTGAGAAAAATAAAAGGAGAAAAACAGAAGTAGAGAAATAAAAAGATAGATGAACCAATAAGAAGAAAAAGAAAGAGTAAAAATTAAATATCAATAAGATAAAAGTAAATGAACAAAAGGAGGAAAAAAAATAGAAAAAGATATAAGAAGGAGAAATGAAAGAAAAGAAGAAGAAATAAAAATAAAAATAGAGATAATTAACCAGTATAAAAAACTATAATAAGCGTGACATTAAAGCAAGGGACAGGAGTATTTAATTAATTTGCTCCCTGTGGACATAGTTCTTTTACCATATGTATTAAAACAGCTCTGCCCAGTAGCTGTTGGGGGTGAAGTGTCTCTGCAATGGCTGTGTGCACTTCCTCTTTCTTATCTTCTACTTCTTCTTCATGCCCCTCCTTGTGCTTTCGTTTCAATCCTTTTCTTTTCTCCACAAGACGTCGTTCCACTCTCCCACTCTCCCATTCTCGTCTCAGAGGTTGTCGATTCTTCGCCAGTAAGTCTCCTCTCTAAATGTCCCTCTCCTTTTCCACTTCTTTTCGATCCCTAATATCGAAAATGCCTAGGAGTTGAATTGTGTTACCTAATTTTATGGTTTTATGATGCAGTGTCTGCAGAAGCAGAAGCCCGTGGTATCTTTATTTCACCCGAAGTTGCAAAGTCATTTGATTTCAGTAATGAAGAACGCATATATAAATGGTGATATTGCTTTCTATGGAATTAAATTTCCATTAGTTCATTTCGTTATATTGTTGAATTATTTGTTTGTTTTATTTCTGGAATGCCTGATAAGCTAACGGCAGTTATGGACAAAATCTGTTCAGTAGAAGAACCTTTTTTTTTTGTTTCTACCCTTGAAGTGAAGGACCTATGAACTTTCCAACTTTAAAGTCTTGCAGTTTTGGTATAGATAGCTGTTCTATATTAACCTCAATTGACTATAATTGGAGTGACTAATAATTCCACAAAATTTGGCTAGTTTATAGTCGGTTGTTATATATTCTTCTCCATAAATAATACAAAACCAAACTAATAAAGTCATGTGATTTGATGTCACGTTTCTGCATTTCTAGAATGATGATGGTTAAATGATCATCTTCTAATTATTCACTACTCTGCGAAATACTAACAAGTGAAATTGTTGATATTTAGGTGGGAATCTCAAGGATATTTCAAACCAAACATTGTCAAAGGGAGTGATCCTTTTGTAGTTCCGATGCCACCACCTAATGTTACCGGCTCGCTGCATATGGGCCATGCTATGTTTGTGACACTTGAGGTTGCATTCAGTATTAAATGAATGAAATTCTATACATGCTCTTATTACAGTTCTTTTGATCCTTTTGCTTTAACTTATTATTTTGAATGTCTTTCTTGAGTTATACGAGGTCATCCTTCAATATATCAAGTAATTATATTCTAATTCTCACTTGCTACTCTATTCTCCTATTTTGGGGCACAAAACTAAAGTAAAGTTGAATTACATGATAGCTTACACAAAAGAGGCCCTATTTTTTCGAGCTGAATGGATGTGGTGTCTTATGTTTGCATTATTAAAATTCATTTCTGGAAAATAACTTAGGCAGGAGTAATGGGCTGTAAAGTGGAGCAGCTATCAACTACCTATTTAGGATTGCATCTGTGTGCTAAAAAGAATGACAAAAAGATGTGGCAAGGTGTCTTGGACAAGTGCAAAAATTGGTTCCATGGAAAAGACAGTGTTTGTCTTTTGAGGAAAGACTTACATTTATTAAAAGTGGTTTAGATGGTATTCCAACCAATCTGATATCTCTCCTCAGAATGCCAACAAAAACTGAGAAAAAACTAAATGCTATGAGGAATAAGTGTTTTTGGGAAGATACTGATAAGAGAAAGTTTCATTTGGTCAAATGGAAGGAAGTGATGAAGAAAAAGAAAGATGGGGGCCCGGGGGTGAGGAACCTTAAGCTGCATAATGAAATCTTACTGTTTAAGTGGCTTTGGAGATACATGATGGCAATAAAAGCTTATGGAAACAGGTTATAAATGCAAAATATGGTAAGAGAGACAGTTGGGCTCCTTGTTTAATCCAATCTTCTTCTAAAGGTGGAGTTTGGAGTATTATCAGTAGTCTATGGGGTGAGTATAAGCAGTATGTTAAACTGAAATTGGGGGTTGGTACTAAAATCCTGTTTTAGTCTGATATGTGGTGGGGATTGAAAGTTTAAAAGAGAAGTTCCCAGTTTTATATAGCTGCTCCACAAACAAAAATGGGAAGGGCACTGATTTTTACTCTAGTTATGGCTGGCAGTTAATTTTCAAAAGAGGCCTAAATGATTGGGAGGTAGGCGAATTTGTCCAATTAATGCAACTACCGAACACTGTCAGTTTGGAGAATAGCGAAAGTGATTCACTGATCTGGGCAGAGTGTAGATCTGAAAAATTCACAATCAGAAGACTTATAGTCTATTAATGACACAACAAGGGCTAGATGGAACAAGATGGCCATGGAAATCAATATGGAGAACTAAGGCACCTGTTAAAGTGGCTTGTTTTGGTTGTGTTGCAACAAAGGAAGTATGTCTCACTCAGGAGAATCTGCGGAGAAGAGGAATTGCTTTAAGTAATAGGTGCTATATGCGTGAAGAAGAACTAGAAACAGTAAGTCACCTCCTCATTCAATACAACGTGGCAAGACAATGCTAGAAACTCTTTCTAAATATGTATGGGTGTCAAGTGGGTAATGCCTCCCAATATTAGGAGCTTGTTGGAGACTCGGCACTATAAAATGGCAAAATGTAAACAAGCTGTACGGAGAAAATTCCTTTTTTTTTTTTGCATTTTCTAGACAAAATGGCTGGAAAGGAATAAGGTATGCTTTGAAGGTAAAAAACAACATATATCTGGGATCAAAAATAGTTAAGGTATGCTTTGAAGGTAAAAAACAACATATATCTAGGATCAAAAATAGTTTATCTTTCGAATTTGTATTTTTTGGTGTAAAAGCAGTGCCATGGAAAATATGGAGCAATACATGAACTTTCTAGAAGAGATACGTGATTTATAGTTTTGCCATGTCCATGGTGGTGGTTGGTCTTTTGTATCCTATACCATCTTGGTACTTTTCCTTATACTTTATTAAAGTATTACCTTATCAAAAAAAATAAGCAAGCATGGATTATTATTTTTACAATGCCTTGTCATTTTAAAAATGAATAGTCAATGAAGTTATTAAACAATACTCTATGCTTGTTTGATGAATTTGAGAGCTAATGATCTTGAATTCAAGTTGTAATTAATGGGAATAAGAGTTTAGAGTAATTAAACCCTTAAATATAATCTTTAGGAATCCCAAAACTTTGTTTGTTTGATAAAGAAACAACACTTTATTCAAAATTGAGGTTCTAGATAAATAAATATTGAAAGAAATTATCAAATGTCAATTAGGTGACTACTGACGACCTAACAATCAGTGTCGTGTTAAGTCTAGGGCATCTCAGATTTTAAAAAAGGGAAGCCCGGTGCGCTAAAGCTCCCACGATGTGTGTCTCAGATTAAAATATGAAATATAAATAGTTGCTTTATGCTAGACCAATTATGCTTATCATAAATAGATGAAAAACCTTAACCCGACTTTAACCCTTTAATTTCCCATGCTCACAATGCATTTTGTTTTGTTTTTCCAAGATGCATTTCTGCCACAATGCTTTATAACATTCGGTGTATTCTATTTTTGAGGAAATATGAGGGGTACTAATTTCGTAATATTAACAAGTGGCTTTTAATGACTGTAAATCCATATTGACTTTCAACTTCTAAGAATCTTGTCTCCATTTTAGCTGCCAAAGGTTTATGAGATTGAATTTTCTAGTGCAATACGAAATTGACTGAATTTTTTTGAACATAATGAAGCCGTGTAGGGGTTGTTAGATATCTTGGGTTAGTTAATTAATGTTTCACTTCCACAAGCAGGTATATTTGCTATGTCTCTTTTCTCTATGGCGGTTGTAGTTGTCATGGCACAATTGATAAAAGATGTCACCTTTCCCATGTATTTCTGCACATGAAGACACTCTTTTCCTAAGGATTTGTTTGTTAGAGATTTCTATGTCTATTAAAAGGGAAGGCATCGTCAATAGCATCGTCTTACTTGGAACACATGAAAGATAAGAATCGTAGGCACAAATCAAATAAGACGTTTAGACTTGGACAAAGACGTGACATAAACACATAGAACATGAGTGGGACATCATTTGGGCATAAGTTAGGTATGAGTATATGGATTTTCATTGGAAGAGGAATGGAACATTACCTTAAGCATTTTCTTCCCATTCTTGGAGTAGGTACGGATACTTCAATCTCATATCTTCCTTAGCTTTCCATGTAGCATCTTCGATGTTTTGATTCCTCCGCAACACTTCTATGGAGGCTATCTCTTTGGTTCTCAAATTTAGAACCTGCCGATCAAGTATAAACACATGAACCTCTTCGTAGGCCAAATCTTCTGTGATCTCAATATCATCATTGGTAGGCACAACAAGGGGCAGATCACCCGCTCATTTCCGCAATATAGACACATGAAGATAACTTTGCAGGTAACTCTACATCATAAGCCACTTGGCCAATCCTCCAGAAGATTCTGTATGGGCCAATGTACCTCGGAATGAGCTTCCCTTTCTTCCTGGATTGTCAACGTCAAATTCTAAATCTCTGGGCCGAACATTTGGATTGGGTTTTTAACGACTCTGAGCTGTTGTCAGTCATTCCTGAATCAACTTAACTTTCTTCATGGCTTGGACGATCAAATTTGGCCTTAGCAACTCTGCCTCACCAACTTCAAACTATCTAATAGGTGACCTACTCTTTTGCGGCTCTGCCGTACAAGGATGCGAATACTGCCATTTTGATATTGGAATGATAGCTATTATTGTAGGAGAAACTAATGAGGGGCAAATGATCATCCCAATTACCCTTGAAATCTAAGACACACACTCTCAACATTTTCTCAAGTGTCTGAATCGTACTCTCGGCCTGACCTTCTGTCTGCGGATGGAAAGTGTGCGGACATTAACCTATGGTACCCAATTATTTTCACAATGACTTCTAGAAATTTGTTGTGAACTGCGCACCACAATCAGATATGATGAAGACTGGGGTCCCGTGCAGCCGAACAATCTCTTTAATGTATAACTTAGCATACTCTTTTGTTTTGTTTGTAGTCTTAACCGCAAGAAGTGGCCTAACTTCGTGAGTCGATCTACAATCACTCAGATTGAATCATGCTTCCAAAAAAAGTTAGGCGAATCTATCAAGAAATCCATGTTAATCATTTTCCATTTTCACACTGGAATCTTTATGTTCTGAGCTAACCTACGAGCCCTCTGGTGCTCGACCTTGACCTACTGGCAATTCAGACATTTAGCTACAAAATCGACTACATTCTTCTTCATGTCGTTCCAACAATAAACTTCCCTTAGATCATAATACATCTTAGTAGCACCTGGATCAATTGAATACCGTGAACTATGTGCCTCTGCCATAATCCTCGGTTGAGCCCTATCGACGTTTGAAACACACGATCTTCTTTGGTACCTCAAAGTACCATCTCCCCCTTTTTACCCGTGGTTCTTTGTCTGTGGATCTCTATTTTAAGCTAAAGCAAAAAGGGATCATCATATTGTTGTTCCTTCATTTCCGCTACCAAGGACAATTTGGCCTTGTTTTGATTAACTACACTGCCATCCTCAGAGTCCAAGATTCAGACCCCTAGGCTCGCCAACCTATGAATATCCTGAGCCATTTCTCACTTGCCTTCCTCCAATAGGCCAAACTCCCCATGGATTGCCGACTAAGGGCGTCAGCCACATCATTAGCCTTTCCCAGGTGATAGAAAATATCAACATCATAGTCCTTAAGCAATTATAGCCATCTTTTCTGGCTCGGATTCAGCTCCCTCAGCTTGAAAATATATTAAAGGCTCTTGTGATCGATGAATAATCAACATGGTCCTTATGAAGGTAATGCTGCCAAATCTTTAGTGCAAACACTACTGGTGCCAACTCTAAGTCATGAGTGAAATAATTCTTCTTGTGGTTCTTGAATTGCCTTGAAGCATACACGATCACTTTATCATGTTGCATCGATACACAACCCAAACCAACCCCCGAAGCGTCACAACATACAGCAAACCCTTCTGTTCCCTCCGACAAGGTCAACGCTGATGCTAAAGTCAATATATCTCTCTGCTTCTGAAAGCTCTTTTCACCGCATCTGACCATTGGAACTTGGTCGCTTTCTGGGTCAACTTTGTCAATGGGGCAGAAATAGAGGAGAACCTCTACAAACATTGATAATAACCCATCAAACCCAAGAAACTCTGGAACTCCGTAGGAGTTTTAGGCCTAGGCTAGTTCTCACTGATCTGTCTTCTGAAAGTCTACCTTAATACCCTCACTAAAATTACATGGCCAAGAAATGCCACGAAGTTAAACTAGAATGCACACTTGGAGAACTTAGCATGTAAATGATGATCTTTAAGCGTCTGCAGTACCTCTCTAAGAAGATTCGCGTGCTCCTCTTTTCCAAGCGAATAGACTAGAATATCATATATGAACTCGATCACAACATGTCTAGCAAAGGCCTGAAGACCCTATCCATAAGGTCCATAAAAGTTGCCAGAGCATTAGTCAAGCCGTAAGACGTAACAAGAAACTCGAGGTGCCCATATCGAGTTAGGAAGCTGTCTTTGGAATGTCTGCTTCTCTAATCTTCAATAAGTGGTAACCGGACCTCAAACAATTTTAGAGAAACACTTAACAACCTGCCTGCAACTGATCGAACAAATCATCTATTTTGAGAAGTGGATACTTATTCTTAATGGTAACCTTGTCAACTGGTGGTAATCTATACAATTCCTCATAGATTCATCCTTCCGAACAAATAGGATTGGTGCATCCCAAGGTGAGATGTTCGGTCTGATGAAACCTTAATTGAGAAGGTCCTTTAGTTGCTCTTTCAATTCTTTCAGTTCTGTTGGGGCCATTTTGTATGGCGGAATGGATGTAGGTTGAGTATCGGGAACCACATCGATACCAAAGTTAATCTCTTTGCTTGGAGGGATTTCGAGAAGCTCCTCGTGGAACACATCCGAAAATTCATTTACAACTGACATCGACTGAAAAGTTGGTGCCACAACTTCTATATCTCTGACCCGGACTAAATGATATATGTATCCTTTGGAAATCAACTTCCTCTCCTTAACAGGAAATAAATCTACCCATAAGGCACTATAACGTCACCTTTTCGCTCTTGGACTGGCTCATTCGGAAAATGGAATTTTCGCAGTCTTGGCTCTACAATCAAGCATAGCATAGCAAGATGACAACTAGTCCATATCCATATGACGTCAAAGTCAATCATCTCTAGCTTAATCAAGTCGATCATAGTGTCGCGGTGGCACACCATAACCACACAACCCCTATAGACCCGTCTGGCCATGACTGATTCGGTGATTTGGGTAGACATAGTAAATGACTCACATAATTGCTTCGGTTCTACCTTGAAGTAATATAAGACAAAGTAGACCCTGGATCTATAAGGGCATACTTGTCATGAGGAGACAAATAATATATCTTTGATAATATTGGGCGATGTCTCTGAATCGTACCGGCTTGCCAAAGCATAAAAACGAGACTGACCCTTGCCTGGGCCTAATACTCCCCCCTACCTGTATCCCCTCCCATCGCTCTCTGTGTGCCACAAACTGGCAAGGTGCTACTGAACTGGTGGGCTGGGCCATGCCACCGGTAACACCTTGTCAGTTCCTCGGACAATTTCTCCTTATGTGGCCACTAATCCCACACCTATAACATGCATCAATGCTATATTGACATACACTTGAGATTGTAGGCCTGCCGCCCTGAAACTTTGGCTTTGGTAGGACTGACCTCTTTGCTCGTGCCTAGGTCTTAGCGGCTGAGATGATGCACTGGCGCAGTAATGGGCAGGTAACTGTGGAGGCCAAGACGACCTCTTATGAAGGAATGCCCTCCCACCATCTTGAAATCCTCCCTGGTTGCCCGTTGTCCTGTTCACTCCCCTGCTCTTCCGCTTGCGATCCTCTGTCTCCTGTGCATAGGCCATCATTTTTGAGATGTTCATATCTTTAATCAAAGCAGTTGTAGAACACTCCCCAACCACGTGTTGTCCAAGACCACTGACAAATTGTCAGATTCTAGCCTGCATAGTCGAAACCATCTCTGATGCATATCTGGCTAATTGCATAAACTTGAGGATATACTTTCTCACACTCATCTCGTTCTGTCGGAGTCTCTCAAACTCTAAGGCCTTGGCCTCTGTGATATCTAGTGTCAAGAAATGGTTGATAAATGCCTCAACGAACTCCTCCCAAATTGTCGGAGGAGCATTCTCCCATCGGAAGTCTTCCCACATATCATACCATGAAACATCTTTCCGCGGATAAAAAGCCAACTCAACGGTCTCAACCTCTACAATATGCATCACTTGAAGAGTTCACTAGATCTCATTTATGAAATTCTGGGGATCCTTCTTAGGGTTGGATCCTGTGAAGATCGGAGGACCTATATGGAGAAAATCCCTAATCGGAGAACCTGTTGATCCTGTGGAGGCTTTAAGCGAGGTGAAGCGCTCATCATGTTTTGAGCCTTGCTTCAGGGCTTAATCCTGATCCGAGAACCTCCTGATAAAGTGTGGCTTGTGGAGGAATACATTGAATGGATTGGATGATTTTAGTGCTAACATCTTATTCAAAGTATGAGAGGAGGGTTAGATTCTGGGAACAAGGGTGGTGCGGGAGATATTACTGAAAGATGATGTCCAGACATTGTTTAGAATATCATGTAAAGGTGACTTGATGGTAGTGTTACCAAAAACAAAAAACACAAAAAAGCTCTAAGATTCGTTGGGGCTTTAAGTGCAAAGCCAAATAAAGCATGGGCGTTAATGAGAAAAGGCTGCTAGGGGAGTGCAGAATAGACCGGCTGAAGATGGAAGACTGAACGTCGTAGTTCATGGCTAAGAAAAGTCTTTTTGGATTATCTCATAACACAATTTAATGGGGAACCGCAAAATGTTGCTTTTGATTACTAGTGGTCTATTACTTTGTCATATTTCAGCTCACAAAGTGGTCATCTTATTTGTTTGTTGATATATCTCAGATTTTCTAAATTACTTCATTTCTGTTGTCTCCTTTGTCAGGATATCATGATACGATATAACCGTATGAAGGGAAGACCTACCCTTTGGCTTCCTGGAACAGATCATGCGGGTATTGCAACACAGGTTCACTCTACATCCAAAAGTTTATTACTTTTACCCAACTGCATCTCATTTTAGATTTGATCTTATATTGCTTGCTATCCATTCATAATTACGTTTTGGTTTCATCCAATTTTTATGAAAATTCTTACTTTGTTATACCATTTTGAGTATGCAAGAACTTTTGCTGCGAGCTAGTTGAGTTTGAGCTGTTTTCTAGTGTTATCTTTGGGAAAATGCACATAGAATGGAAGTAATTTTTGCTTTGCATGGAACTGTGGTTTCCAATATGAGAAATCTACTTTTGATACTTCAAATGCAGATATTAGTTGGATATGTAGCTAAGGTGTTCCATCATTTACTTCCTCGAATATGTCTACTGTTTCTTTCTCTCCGGTAGGTAATATGTTGGTAGTCCCTTTTCATTCTCAAACTTGTGGGAGTACTTTATCTTGTTGTGTGATTGATTCTACTTGTCATTTATCCTATTTATTTTACAACTGTTCTCATTTTCCAGAATGATCTTTACTATCAAAATTGTTATTTTGCTGGGTGTGCAAAACTAATACCTCTTATCTTTTTGTTTTCTCTGTTTTCCAGTTGGTTGTGGAGAGAATGCTAGCTGCAGAAGGAGTAAAAAGGACTGATTTGGGTAGAGACGAGTTTACAAAACGAGTATGGGAATGGAAACAGAAGTATATCTACTTATTCTTACTTAAGCTATTTATTTATTAAATTCTGCAGTTCTACATGATTTAGGGTCATAAAACATTTTCTCGGATATGCTAATCAATCAAAAAAAGAAACAGAATTTTTTTCACCTACTTGTCATTTTCCTAGATATCTCTCAAGCTACTTGTGAAACTTTATATTAATGGAATAATGATAATTTTATTTAAAACATCCAGAAGATTCGTAAAGTTCTTTTACCTATTCTTTTAGATAATTAAATATATTTTGTTGAATGATTTCCATTTTAACTATCAGCAGACCCCCACAAGTATGAAAAGATAATAAATATACAAAGAAAAGAAGATAACAAACACCATGAAAAAGTAAAGTACCAAGATCTTCTTCTTTGAAGAGTACCACAATTTCCTTGTTGGATAGAGTAATCTAGTTGGCATCCATTATTCAATGTCCCTGTACTAACAACCTCCTCTCCACTAACATGAATATTTTAGTTTCTTTAGGAAAAAAATGAAATGAAAAATTTTCCGCAGGTTCTGCAACCATTGAGCAGTAGAGTAGTAACATGAAAATTTCCCATGAGAAATTTTATCATAGAAATTTCCTTGTTATTCTCTATTCTGTTAATATGTCAATGAGTTGAGCTTTGATGCTCTAAGTAGTGTTGAAGACCTAGAAAAATAGAAATATATAAGATACACTCCTACCTATAAAATAAAATAGAAACCTGTAATACTAATTTAATTCTTGGATTAAAGAGCTTCTTTTCTTATGCTTCGTCGGTTCTATTTTCTGCGACACTCTCTTCCTTTTTAGTTTGTTCCAATAAGAATGACATCTTTCTATGTTTCGAAACAATTTAACCTTAAAACTTAAACTTTCCATTTTTAGCCTTAATGATATGCTTTTATAGCCATACAAAAGAGACCATAAGTTCCAAAGTCTCTTCTTTTTTTTCTTAACCTCTATGCTCAGTGCCACATAAAATCAAACTGAAGGAGTAACTTTTTTTAACCAAAATCTCAACCCAAGCTTATACTTCTGTAGGTGGCAGTTCATTGAATCTTTTGGGATTTGTCTGTTATGCTCACCTATATTGGGCCGAGACTGATGAGGTGTTTTTTCTGTTATGAGATAAATAATTTTTTGATTTGGTGAAAAAATTCTTGTATTAGGTTGTATACAAAAGTGGGACCTACATGGAATATGATTGTCTACAAACAATACCCAATTAGAACTTCATAAGTGCCCCAAAATTCTACTAAAACAAAAGATTTGTTTAATATATATAAAAATGGGTGTTCATCTCTTCAAATGACCTCCTTTTCCTTTCTATTAAAAGTATCTCATGTGGTCGGAGGAATAACATCCCATGATCATCTTCTTTTCATCCTCCTTCTGATGGCCCCAATTCCCATTGAATAACTAGTTGAATTTGTAGTTAACATCACCTATAAGTTCCAAAGAGATTAGCACTGACCACCATGATTGAATTGTGATTTAACTGTCAACAACCAAATTGTCCACATTGTTGTCGGTTATTTTGCACGTATAACACCAACTAACATGCGTTATCTTCAACAACAATATAACCAATGTAATTCCACAAGTGAGGTCTAGGGAGAGTGGTCGTATGCAGCCTTATCTTTACCTTGTGAAGGTAGAGAGTCTGTTTTGGATAGACCCTCGGCTCAAGTAAGGCACAATAAAAATCAATTATATAAAACAAATATAGTAGCGAAGAAGTCATGCTAAAAACAATTAAGAAAAGAACAAGTAGCAACAACCAATAATACGATAACTGAAACAATGAAAACAATAGGTAATACTAAAATCGAAGAATACAATAGTAGGAGAGTACTAATAGCAATACTGATAAGGGGGCTCGACAACGCTTAACTACCTACTAACTTTCTACCCTAATCCTCGACCTCCACATCTTCCTATCTAGGGTCATGTCTTCAGTAAGTTGTAGGTGTGCTATGTCCCGTTTAGTCACCTCTCCCGAAGACTTCTTCGACCTACCTCTATCCCTTCTTATACCTACTATAGCCAACCTGTCATACCTCTTCACTTGTGCATCTTTTGTTCTCATGCTCGAACCATCTTAGTCTCGTCTTCCTCATCTTGTCCACCATGGTAGCCACTCCCACCTTGTGCTGAATAACTTTGTTTCTGATCCTATTTCTCCTAGTATGCCCGCACATCCATCTTAACATTCTTATTTATGCTACTCCTATTTTTGAATGTTCGAGTTCTTGACTGGCCAACACTCCGCCCCATACAACATAGCTAGTTTAACCACCACTTTATAAAACTTTCCTTTTAAGTCTTGGTGGCACATTAGTATCACACAAAACACTGGATGGGGCATGTGATAACACCAACTAACATGCGTTATCTTCATTTTTCCCTAATTTTCCCATGTGAAGTACTCCACTTTGTATCTCGCCATGTGATAAAACACACCTTCCTCGGTGTTGTGAGAACCCAAATTGAGAGGTGTAGGAACCCTCTGTCCTCTCTCTTTGATGACCCATGGTAGAAGAATATGACTGAGAAGGTTCCTCTTACCTTTGCACTCCAAACTGAGGGTTATGAGGTGTTGACAAAGGCTCCTCGTCCTAGGACCTTCTTCATGACTTCCATTGAGCAATGGGTAATCTTCCGTTTTTGTTCCATAACCACATTAATGTAAACGTATTAATAACCATCTTTGTTCTTGTTTCTACATTACACTTCCATTATGGCACATTACCTTCTGTCACGACTATATTACAATTAGTTCCATGGTGTACTAATAATCATCAGGTTATATGACTACATTACTTGTAAGAGAGTAATGTTCTTTCCCTCCTGACTCCATTTGGATACCTAGAGCTCCGAGAAAGGTGTGTTTTTTTGTATGGTTGGCGGCAAGGGGTGTGATCTTAATAATGGAAAATTTGAAAAAGATGAGCAAGAGTGCGGCGAACATGTAGACCATCTCCTGTTGCACTGGGGGCTAATTGGTTATGGAGGGTGACCCCTAACTTGTTTGAGTTGCAGTAGGTGATGCCAGGCACAGTGAAGTCATTTGCAAAGTTTGACTCACATGAGGGGAAGAGAAGCCCAAGGACATGGAGCGTGGCTCCCCTAGCAATCATGTGGTTCTTTGGAAAGACAAAAATAAGAGGGCCTTTGAAAGGGTGAAGCAAGTTTTTGTAAAATTGCAGAGTAGTTGTTTCATCACTAGTTTCTTTTTGGTGTACCNCTACGAGGTCCCTATTTGTATAGAGGATTGGACCTCTTTTATTGAGAACCATATTTTAGTGTAGGTTCTCTTCTTTTGATATATGGCTTGTATAAAAAATCCCACGATTGTTAATATAATTATTTACCTTGTCAGAAAAAAAAATCAGAATAACCAGATGAGAAGTCTGAACATAAGACTGTTTGATGTGAAGTTGAATGTTGATGAAATGTGTTCCTCATATCCCAGTAGTCATGTTTATAGCAACTGCAGAAAAGAGATATCGATATTATTTATTGAGCAAGATGAGAATGTCGATAGGTTCTATGAATTTGTAGCAGTTTGACATGCTTGTGACTATCCAGCTAATGGAAACTTTTCAGTGGGTTTTTGTGGGCCTGATGCTCCACTTTTTCATTTTACTTTATTGCACTAGTTATTAGTTAAAAACTGCATTATTTAAACAAAGAGTTTGGATCAACCTATCCAACACATAGAGTGAACAATTAATATACATATCGCTCTGTGAGATATGGATAACTAGGCGAACTTTTGGATTAAAGATATCAACACACACATACACAAAGATCTTTCTCCTGCTACATGGATCAGTTTTAATTTCATATGGAAAAGCCATCTTGGTGGCCCTGGAACCTCCGGTCAAGAATTGGGGACCTCAAAATTGGTACCACCCAGGAAACATCATAGTATTTGATACTGATAAAAAACTAGGTGCTCAAAAGAGGTAAATCAATTGTTTTGAGCAATTGAGGAACAACTGGAGATTCAGTCTTGAATCAAACAATATTGGTATAATTTGATAATTGAAAAATATAAAGCACAGGCTGAAGCCGATGAAATCAAAGGGCATATCATCATATCACCCCTCCCCCCTAAAAAAAAAGAAAGAGAATCATGTATTATAATAAAAATGGAAAAGGGCCAAATATGCCTTCAAAATATGCCGAAGTGAGCAGATATACCCTTTGTTAATAGTTTAGCTCACCCATGCTCTTGCTGTTCAATAGTTGGTCCAAATATACCTTCAATTTAACTGGAACCCCCAATTGATGTGGTATATTCATATCATAATGTATGAACAACAAGAACTAATGAGACTATAAATCATAGGGTAGAAATTCAATTTATTAATAAGTGAATTAGTACAAGATCTCGACGCGTATTCTAATCCAAAGGTGCCTAGTATTACGCAGCTCCACCCCCTTCTGTGACTGGCTGTTTAAAATTTTACCCAACCCCCACCTTTATATTTGTTCTTTTATTTCCACCTTCTCTCTTCATAGAAATGGCCACTTTTTAAGATCCCCGAATCCGCTCCATTGGGGTTAGATTATTCCCTTAGATTGAGTAAATATTGAAGTAGGTTAGTTCTCTTGTTCGATTTCCGGCCACAATTCTTATAGTTCACGCCATTGTGTCTTGAATTTTAGGGTAAGAATCTAGCTCTAGTGGAGTAGATTTGGGGATCTGTAAAGGGGGCCATTTCCATGAAGAGAGAAGGTCGAAATAAGGAACTAAAAATAAAGGTGGGGTCGGGTAAAATTTTAAACTGGTCCGTCACCCAAGGGTGTGTATGGGCCGGGCAATCTAGGTGCCTTAGGATATAAGTTGCTCGGACTCTCCAAGTGTTGGATCCTCCAATGCACTACTTTTAAAGGATCTGACACGCACCCGATGACATTTTTGAAGAGTCCGAGTAACATAGCTTAGGGTAAGAGCACGTGTCAAGATCTTGTACTAATTCACTTATTAATCATCTAATTAGGTTAATTGGGTGCTCCGGTTAAATTGAGGGCATATTTGGACCAACTATTGAATGGTAACTAATGACATATTTGGACCAACTATTGAACAGTAAGGACATGTGTGCTAAACTACTAATAAAGGGCATATCTGCTCAATTCTGTGTACTTTAAGGGCATATTTGGCCCTTCTCCGTAATAAGAAATTATGTTTCATCTCTTCAACAAGTCAAGTTAGATCAGTCAATTATTCGTCTACCCAAACCAGTGCGGGTTGGTTCTACTATTTGGTGGACAGTTTGGAACTTGGAAGGAAAGGAATACTAGATGCTTTGAAGATACAGCCAGCATTACCCAGAAAATCAAGATGAGCTGTATTCTTCTTTATTGTTTTTGGTGTACAGCTGAATATAGTGCAGACTTAGAATCATTACACAAGTTTTAGACCTTCCTTGTGAAGAACAGGGATTGTAATCACTTTTTGTTTCAGCACAAAGTTTGTGCCGATGATTTTTTTTAATATAATTTTACATGTTACCTTCTCACAAAATTAAAAAAAAAAAACCTAGTTCGGGCTGGTTATATGAATCCTTGTATCCAAGTCACTCTATTCAGATCCACTCATTTCAGTACTAAATTTTTGTCTTTATGGCAAATTAGGGGCTGCATAAGATAAAGTTCCCTAGTTCTGACACTTACCCGTATGCGGACACACACTCTGCAAACACCACACCTAAAGTAACTAGTTGGGTTCGTCCATTTGAACCCTTTGTTCCCATTCTGTTGCATTCTTAGCTAAGAATGTGTTATTCAAGATTATAAGCATTTGAAAATATCTCTATCTCCATTTGATTTTAGGTATACCTAATCTCCTTTTACATTCTTCAATTTTCAGAAGAAGTTGCTCCTACGTAGCAATGTATTAGGTAGGATATGGCAGAAACAATCTGATCTTCTCTAATTTTATCTTCTGTGTTTGTCATTTTCACCTGTATCTAATCTTGTCCAATCTTGTATAGTGGGGCTTCAAATTTTTAGATTATAGGCTCTCCTTTTATAGGGAAGAGACTCTGGTGATTATCTTTTCTACAGTGTTGCAGTATGCTATCATTCTTTGGGTTCATTGCATATCCTCCAATTTCTAATTTATTTGATCTTTTTTTTCCTTCTGAGGATATATTGTCCTTGTCCATCTTTCCCATTTGCTTTTTCAATATTTTCTTTTCAATCCAAGAAGAAAGGCTTATTCTCTTTTATTACTTAGGTATGGTGGAACAATTACTAACCAGATAAAGAGACTTGGTGCTTCCTGTGACTGGACCAGAGAATGTTTTACCCTTGATGAACAGCTGAGTAGTAAGACCACCTTCCACTCAGTAAAAGTCCCATCAACTCTGTGGTGCAAACTTGTCGACAGGATATGAATATCTACTCTCTAGGATAGCAAGCTATGAATTCTCTAAGTGGCTTCTCAGTTCATTTGTCTTTTACTTTGTCATCCTATGTACTGTTTTTTCAATAATAGTTTATAGCATCCAAATGTAACTGGTCCTGCATCCAGATTAGATGAGCTAATACTGGTCCAGTGATAAAATGTGCATTATTTCTTGTTTGTCATATGTATACGTATATCATCCATTTGCATAACAGGAGTCTAACTTTAAAAATTCAATTGTTGCAGGAGCAGTAGTTGAAGCATTTATAAGGCTTCATGAGAAAGGGTTAATATATCAGGGTACAAACTACTCCCTTTCCAAAAGTTCGTACAATTTTAGTTAGTAAAAGATAGAGACTGTTGCTTGATTAAATGAGCTATTCTGGCAAACTCTATTGCCTTGCAGAAAGTAGAGTTACCTCAAGAACTTCTCGATCTTCATTTTCCCAAGAGTAAAACTGCCCCTTCCTATACTATGTTTTAGGTTTTATATTTTTCTTTTGGTTGAGGGTTGTGGGTGGGGCAGAGAATATGTGGTAGCTCCTCCAGATAGAGTATGTTTTTCCTTTTATTCCCTTTTGGCTTGCCTTTTCAATAAATCTTGTGTTTTTGTGACAACCAAAAGTTAATCATATCAAAGATGAAGTTACTTTATGAACATCAAAAGCAGTCTCTTGGCTACAAGAAAGATAAAGGAAGGATGTGAGGAGCTAACATCTGGGTATATGCATGATGAAAAATGAACGTATAATTTCTGCTTGATTGTGGTGATAAGAATTGTTTAATCCCTTACATTATAGGCTTTCCTAATTATCGTTGTGAAAGGATAGCTGTGGGTGGAGACAGCTTCAACATTCTGCAGCATACACAATTTTAAGCATTTTTCCTTTGTTGAATGTTGACAACTTAATTTATTCCTGTTCCTCCTTTTCCTCTAATTTTATTTGATCTTAGAAGCAAAAATGCTACACTGGAGAACTCAAATGTGAAATACTCCTACATATAGTTAAAAGTATTTAGAGCTTCCTTTAAAAGCATGAACCTGGATGATGTGTATCTAATTTAAGGACTGACATTTCATTGGATTTCTTCACATGGCAAAAATAGAGCTGTTGATAAACCCTTTAGAGTGTGCAGCATTGAGCTGCACCATTTTAATCAAATACTGGACTTAAACCAATGATAGTCTTTCAGCAAGATGTGTACTAGTAAACCTACGCATTCTTCTGGATGCCAACTTTCACCTAAGTTCATTAACTGCCATATTGGAAATTTGCAGGTTCTTATATGGTTAACTGGTCTCCTAATTTGCAGACTGCAGTTTCAGACTTGGTATGCTATTTATGCAGTTGGAAATACTTTCATCTTTTATGCTTCTCTTGTTAATTAGTGGTTAAATCTCATTGGTTAAAGTGAATTGCTTATCCACCTCAGGAAGTAGAGTATTCTGAAGAACCTGGTACACTTTATTACATCAAGTATCGTGTTGCTGGAGGTTCAAAGTAAAGACATTACACTTGCAGCTAATCACTTGTACTTTCTTCTTGACTTTAATTTAATCTTTTAAACTACGCCCTCCCTTTCAATTTATGTGACATAGTTTGAAAAGGCACCGGATTTAAGAAAAAAGTGAAGACTTTTGAAACTTGTGGTCTTAAACGTAGCAAAAACATTTGTGTAGCTATAAAATTGTGAAACTTGTAGCCTCAAATATCCTAAGATTTGTGTGGCTATAAAAACATCTCACTAAGGGTAGAAGAGAAGTATAATGTTAATTGTTTTCAAATATAGAAATGTATCATTCCTTTCGAAACAAACTAATCAAGGAAATAGTGTCACATAAACTGGAATGGAGGGAGTATTCATTTATGTGATCATTGAATTTGTATTATGGAAATGGGACTTTCACCACTCAAGTAGCTTCAGTTATCTTTATACCTTTGGTCTTGCTGCTAAGAAGGGTTTTCCTTTTCAATAAGTTGCCTCAATCCATGTCCTAGCTTTGTTTGTCAGAGCTGCAATCAAATCTAGCTAGTTCGCTTCAAAGTAGTTGGCATGATCAAACCTCTTTTGGTTTTGATGTAATATATATTAAGAATTTTTTTCTATTTCATAAAACTATTATTTGGTGTTTGGTTGCCTAAAAACTACAGAAAATAGTTTCCTCAAGGAAATATTTTACAGCAAATACACAAGTTAACCTACAGAAAGAGAATATCGAGTTTAGAGACTGCTCCCAGGCACATTCTTCAAGGTCCCTTTTGGGCCTCTAGACTCCTTTTTTCCAGTGATATTCGATAACCAGAATTCCCTCTTCTTTCTTTCCTACATTCTTTCTTTCTTAAGTTATCTTTACAATGAAAAAAGGCTTTATTTCAGATCGGGGGCAAGTCTTACGACATTACTATGCACAAATCAGAATCAGAATTTTGGTTCAATTCAGTATAGAAAGCCAGAAGTTCTATTAGAAGGATAACTCCTGAGCAAGGGAGCCTTACATTGGATTTGCCGGAGGTTTAGGGAAGCAACAGAAAATAGGGGGAAGAGCTTCAAATCATGCAGGTGTAGAGATTTCTCCACCACCATTTATATCTCCCAAAAGTCCAACAAGCATGGGAGATTCCTTTCTGGTATTATAGTTGTCAATAGTACTATTTTCAGAAAAAAAAAAAAGGGACAAAACAGAGTTGTGATCATCATTCCATAAAGTTCATTTAGTGAGGGATGGGGCCTCTAGCTACAAAGATAGAGGACTTTATTGCAGTGAAAACAGGCATTTGAGGCTTCTTTACGACGTCAATTGATTCTGGAAAGGAAAAGAAAAAAGCTCCCAGGCACTACTCCGAAGATTCTTTTCTAAAGGCCATTCTGGGCTTTGGAGTCCCTTTCACCACCGGAAACCTCTCATCTTCAATCTTTGACAGCCTTTGTTCCATTACGGAAAATTGTATTTATTTCAGATCAGGCAGGGGGTAAGCCCTATGGTATTTCAGAAACAAAGTCATCCTTGGAGATTTGGTATGAGTGGGTGGAAAGCGCTAGACTATATATGAGAAGAATGACACTGAGCAGTGGTGGTCTCTCGTGGCTATGGAGAAGAATGAAGCACCAGAAGTAAGGGGGAAGAGTTTCAAGACTTGAAAAGCCAGATATGTCTCCAGCAACAGCTTCTGTTCACTGAAGTTCAACAAGTTTGGTAGTTTCTTGTCAGTTATTATGGTCAATGCCAGTCCAGACTCCAGATTCCAACAAGGAACAATGTGAGAAGTTGGGCTCAAAAGACCTGGAAAGGAGTTCTTAATTTCCAGGTTTTCTACATGAATAGGATACAATTTCTCTTTGAGTTCCAATCAAGAAAGGATGCAGAACACGTTTTCAGAGGAAGTTGGAAGAGACGAGGCATAAACCTAAAGTTGGTTTGGTGGACCCCTATGGCTGGTGCCCACCCATCTCACTTCAGATTCGAATGGTTCTGGGTCCGTGTCCTTTGTTTACTGGTGCACCTTTGGTCGGCCAATGTTATGATTCGGTGATAAATGTGGGGGATGGTTGGCAACTGAGGAAGAAACATCATTAAAGAACCATATTTGATGGGCGAGAATCAAAGTGAAAGGTCCCAGAAAAGACATCCCCAGAGAAGTAGAAATCTCAGACTGAGATCTGATTTTCTCGCTTCCGGTTTGGGTGGAAACTCCGGTGAGGTTCCGAAGAACGACAGAGGACCTACGTGACAACTGAGGTGTCAGTTCTAGGATGGAAAGGGGAAGAGATAAATCAGCAGATCTCTCAAAGGTGATGGTGACCTCTAAAGAGCTAGGGTTTAGGAGGGAAGTGAAAGAACCTTTGGATATATAGCTGTATGTTTAGGACAAGGTGGACCCTAGAGTCAGTCAAAGCCACATGACTCTTAATAGTTGTGGATATGAGCTGTCACCACATGGGCTCCCATAAAGAAGGTTTTATTTCTTCTGGAAACTCTAAGCCAGAAGCCAATTCTCTCAAAATAACAACGCGAAGCCCACAAAAAAAAGGGTAGCTAAACCTTTTACCAAGTTTATCAATGTAAACTTGGCAACCCATCAGATGATTACAAGCTACGACTAATGGGAGGAGCTTTAATACCACATTTTTTAAAGGAGCTTTAATGCCACATATGTGGCTCTCATCCCAAAGAAATTGGGGGCATCAAAGCGTAAAGATTTCAAGCCTATAAGCTTGATCACAAGGATGTACAAATCTTTGCTAAGATTTTGGCAGAAAGACTGAAAAAAGTGATTAGCTGTTTGGTTAATAAACATCAAATGGCTTTCATCAAGGGAAGATATCACAGATGCTGTTATCATTTGTAGTGAATGTGTGGACTCTAGGTTAAGGGGAGAGGCCCTGGAATCATGTGCAAGCTAGATGTAGAAAAAACTCATGACCGTGTAAACTGGAACTATCCACTGAACATCATTAGGCAAATGGATTTTGGTGAGAGATGGGTGAATTAGATCAACTTTTGTATCAAGACTATCAGGTTTTTAGTGCTTTTGAATGGGAACCTGTTGGGTTCTTTCATTCAGAAAAGGGACTCAGACATAGGGACCCTTTGTCATTTGCTTTATGTATATGACACACTCATTTTTTGTGAACTTGGTGTTGATCAAATTAGGTATATCAGAATGATTCTGATAGTTTTTGAAGCTTCTTCTGTCTTAAGTTTGAATTGGAGAAAGAGCAACTTATTCTCTATTAAGGAAGTTCCTAATATTCAAAGCTTGGCTGGCATCTTGGGGTGTAGGGTGGAGACACTGCCAACTGTCTTCCTTGGCATACTTCTGGGGCACAGCCACAAGGCAGTGGAAATTTGGGATGGAATCATAGAGAAAACAGGGAAAAATTAGCAAAGTGGAAGGTCCAGTATCTTTCTTTTAGGGGGTAGGCTCACACTGATCAATTCTGTTTTAGTTTCTCTGCCTACTTTTGTGATGTCATTGTTTCCAATTCCTACCAAAGTGTTAAAGAGGCTAGACAAGTTAAGAAGAGATTTCTTGTGGCAAGTCAACAAAGATGGCGAGGGCTATAATCTGGTAAAATGGAAAATAATTCAGCTTAGCAAGAAACAAGGGGGGATGAGCATCAGAAATTTGGGGATACACAACAATAGCCTTTTGATGAAGTGGCTATAGAGGTATAATGAGGAAGATCTCTCACTGTGGAAGGTTGCAATTCAATGAAAATATGGACAATGCAAGCTTTGGTGCACAGATGAGGTCATTAATACCTATAGGGCGGGGGTTTGGAAATCCATCAGAAGTTTGTAGGAAAAGCTGAAAGAGGACACCTGTCTAAATGTGGGAAATGACAATATAATCCTGTTCTGGAGTGATGTCTGGAAAGCTCAGGTCTCCCTGAAGGATTCCTTCCCTGATATATTTTCCATTTGCTCTAACCAGAATGTAACACTGAATGAATATTGGTCCCTCAAGGATGGAACCTTCACTTTTAGGAGAAACTTAAATGATTGGAGGTGGAAAGAGTGACTAAGATTCGGAAGTACATTGAGTCTTTCACAGGAATCTCTAATGAGCGTGACACTATCAGCTGGAGTCACAACAGTGATGGGTTTTTCTCTGTCCACTGGACTTAGAAGAGAGGTATCAGGGGTGATGCTGAGGGAAACTCAGGTTTATGGAGGACTATATGGGAAAGCATAGCACCTACCTAGGTAAAATGCTAGAAAGGCTTGTTGCTAGAAGGGCTCGTCTTACCCAGGAGGTCAGGAGGTGTTGCAAAGAAAAGGCCTACCAGTTGTGCCTACATGTTTCCTATGTATGGATGCTATAGAAACAAATAGCCATCTTTTTCTGCATTGCAGATTCAATGTCCGAATTTGGGCAATTTTTAAGTCTTATGAAAGTGCAATGGACAATGCCAGAACACACTACTGATGTTGAGCTGCTGGATTAGAAGAGGGGAAATAAGAGCCAAAAGAAATGGTGGAGGATAATTCCTTCATGTATTTGGTGGACAATGTGGAAAGAAAGAAATGGAGATGTTTGAAGACAAATCCAATTCCATCCAGAAAGTAAAGTGGAATTGTATTGTATCTTTTTACTAATACATAGATTTATTAGGAGCTTTGTAGTTTTCTGTTTTTTAATTCTTATACTGTTTGGTAATTGATTAGAGTTATGCAGTTATTAGTAATGCAGAGATTAATTATGAGGGAATCTATGTATTATTTTATGCAGGTGTTAATTATGCAAAGTTTAGTTATTCATGTATTTGTTATTCCACCTTCTATCATACATAAAATAATACATAGATTTTATCATAACTTATGTATTAGTTATGCAGATTTCTAAATTGCAAATCAAATAACATATGAATTTTATACATGAATAACTTACCTCCTAACCAGCTACTAAATGTAGTATTACTTATGCATGATTTAATACATGCATAACACACCTCCAAACCAGCTACCAAATGACCCCTAAATGCTGACGAATATACGACAGTACCAGTTCTCAAAATTTTCTTTTTGCAGCAAATACAGAAACAACTTACTCCTTTTTGGGGGGCATCTCCATGCTATTCCTACTTCATGTCATTTGCTTCTATCAACATGGGAACATCATTCCCAGTATTAGCTACTTATTATAATCATTCAAACAGCAAGCAGATGCCACAACCAAATAAACTCGGTAGAAGGTTTTATGAAATGACTCTCTTCTGTATAATATTTTCCAGTAAATGTTCAGACACAAGTGAAAATGCTATTTTGCTTGATGTATCTTTTGCTCCAGATATAAGAAATCGATAGCATGCTTTTCAATTTATTACTGCTTGCTGTGAGCCTTAATTGTAGTTGAGATTTTAATTTCTTACCAGCCAAGCTCTGTGCTTGTTTTCTTCATTGTTGGGCTTCAGCTATTTGCCATTTGATGTAGCTTATAGAAGCCGTATCCTGTTAGCTGCCTTACTGCCAATGTAAATTTTTTCTCAATGTCCTAATGTGGTTATTTAATTATCTTTTCTTAAATTTTTTTTGGTGCAGGAGTGACTTTTTAACAATTGCAACCACACGGCCAGAGACTTTATTTGGTGATACTGCCGTTGCTGTTAATCCTCAGGTATATCGCCTTGAACTTTATCTAATCAAAAATGGGTTTTTTCAAAAGAGGGAAAACATTTATATGACAATATTTGACTGAAAGTGGAGCTTAATAAGTTAATTTGATTTATATATTAGAAGAAAATATCTCAACTTTTGCATTTTTGGTGTAAAGAAAAGTACATAGATGATACAGAGATACTAATATTCCTAGAGTCTCTTTAGTTGCTAGTTAAATTTTTGTGCAGTTTCTGTTTAGCATCCTTGTAACTAGACCTTCACCGGCCCCTTTTGATTTTGATTTTAATACAACTTGTTACTATCTCAAAAAAAAAAAAAAAGAACTTATCAAAAACAATATTAGAAGAAAATATTAAAGTAATGGGCTTCATAGAGAAAATGTTACATATTTAAAATTTGTATGGGTAATCTCGGTTATCAAAATAATAGAACATCCAAATAAAATCTGACTCCATTTGATTTGTATATAACTTTCACAACTTTCAAAAATCAAAATTCATTAAACAGTACTTTTGATCATTGAGATCTTTTTTTTTCTTCCCTACCTTGAATGAGAGGCATGGCTTTATACAAGTCTAACTCTGGAACCTTCCAAAATTTTGGTAGAGTTTCCTTTGTATACATGGCTATCTAAAACCTGTCAGCTAACCAGAAGCACATTTACACTGGTCCCAAGGGCTTCATATCAAATGTAGCGCAGATAATAAAAAAATGGCATATGAGGCTCCTCTTCGCCACATCATTGTGAAAATAACTTACCTCTTCAAATTTTACCTCCCACGTGCTTATCATCAGCGTTGCTACACTTGGAATACATTAGGGACTAGCACCTGGACATTAGCTGATTTAGTGTATTTTGATTTCTCGAAAGTTGTGAAAGTTATATATATAATTAAATGGTGTCAGATATTTTTGGATTTTCTAAGATGAATAATGTTGTATAAATTGAGTTGGAAGGTGTATTAGTTTTGTTCAGCCCCATTTTGTCTAAATGACCTTCATATTTCTGATTTGGAAGAGTAGTGTGTTCAGTATTAATGCAGATTATTGCATTGGTGATATAACAGATATTTTGGGTTGTAAGATGGAGCAGTTACCTACACCTATCTAAGCCTATCACTAGGGGCCAAAAAAAAAGATCAGAAGTTGTGGCAAGGAGTCCTGGATAGGTGTAGCAGTAAATTAGTTCTGTGGAAAAGATAATACATGCCGTTTGGGGGGGAGACTCACATTGGTTGACAGTGTGTTGAATGGTCATTTAGACAAAATGGATGAATAAGAGCATAGCTAAGTGGGATTAAAGCATGAATATAATATAAGCGGAAGTCTGCATATCATATCAATATGAACGTATACACGAGTCAACATCGTTGAACCATCTATACATAGCTGTTTGAAAAGCCTCTAAACATCTGATGAGCTGATGGACAACACCTCCAACTAGCTCGCTAAGTCTGAAACTAAAAGTCGTAAAGAAACGAGACATAATCAAAACTGACGTCCTCAGATCATGAGGACTCACCAAAACTGGGGATAGAGCTGGACTAAGCGGGAGCAAGCTAATGACGGGACCGAGATGGATCACCCGAACCTATATCATGAGACGATATAGTATAGAGTATGCGGTCAGTACTTTGAATGTACTGAGTATGTAGAGAAAGTAGAGCATGCTAGTAAACAATAGTCAGAAATCATGAACATTAAACTAGATAAAACATGAGAGTAAGGACAACATGCTAAAAAGCCATATTCTTGAAGTAATCATAATCATGAGATATTCATTCTAAGCTGAACATAATGACCCAAGGTTTAGATATAGAAATCATGTAATGTACCATACTTGAAATCATAAGTGAAAACTCATAAACTGCTCAATGGGTCAAATATGTTTAAAACATTATATCATAAGGCATGAACATGAATAATTGAAAACATGAGGAACAATGGGAGGCTTCGTCATAACCAACACCATCATGATAGAGCAACATGATGCCCCAACTATCTCGTTCAAGTGGGCAAAGCCGTCCCAAACTTGCCAAGACAATGAATGATTAAGATGTGATATCACTTGTGAATCCCTGTAGGGTTTGAACATGAATATATACCTACGGTAACACGTAGTTCTGAGATCGGGGTTTTCCTGAACCACTGGCCTACTTGGTGCTAGACACTACTCCCAAAAACATGCACATGACTCATAATTAGTATCGTGAAAATATACTTGAACTTGCATGGGCTAGCCGGAACATGAAATCATAATCATATTTGACATGTGTGAAATATTCATGAAAAGATGCCATAGATTTGATGATGGTACTTGAACTTGAATTTCATGAAAATAATACATGCTTGAATAAAACTTCTTAACTTCGAAATCATGGAATTATAAGTTTAGGAATTCATAAATATTCATGCTTACTTTGATAATTTATCATACTTGAAATCATGGGCTCATAAGCTTGAAATTCATGAATCATGCATAATAGGGTATAATCTTCATAAACTTGAAATCATGAATCAATAAGTAAATTGAGAGTCAAATCTGCCCTAATAGCCATAAAACATCAAGTGAAACATGAGAGAATTGAAGCCTTAAAAAAATAGCATTGAAGATTACATTGAATTGGGTTAAACCCTAGAATTTTAACATGGCATGCTTGGAGACTTGAAATCATAGAATAGGGATGAAATTGGGCATGAGGGTGGAAGAATTTCCCCCATTCCTAATCCTATATACCTGGGTAATTGACTCCTAAACTTGTCTCGAAAACCCAACAAAGATTTGATGAAGAACCCTAGCCTTGATGTTGAGAGGACCTTCAATCTACTGTTGTTTTGAAAGAATAAGGACTTAGACTAGGTTAAACTCCTTAATACACTCTTTAAGAAACCCAAAACGACGTCACTTAGGGGTTAGAAGCTTAGGAAGACGAAAATACCCCCAGAAAAACGTAATTAAAAAGCTGACTGCTAGGTACCACGAGTTGTACCACCTGACCATGACTCGTGGTTTCCTTCCACTACTGGCAAGTCCCATTTTCTGGTTCTCTAATTCTCTTACAACGAACACTCACCACGACTCGTTTCTTACAAATGACTCGTGGTTAGGGGTCCCATCCTCTGCACTTTCACATCACGACTGCTTGCCACGACTCCTGACCACGACCCATCGCCAGAACCGATGAGTCGTATTTTGGCTCGTCATATCAGGACTGCCTCTACAGGTACAACCTACGATTTGTGACCACGAGTCATATCCACTCACCACAACTCGTGGTTTGGGAAATAAAATTCCAGAAGCTCACTACGACTCATCCAACGGTCCATTCTATCACCCCACGGCTTGTACCACGAGTCGTTCTGTGGAATTTTGTAGATTTTTCTGCTGATTCTCTAACAAGTCTAGGGCTTGATTGAAGGGACTTTTGGGTGTTACAGGAGAACAATGCATTTATGTATTCTATGGACCATTTTGCTTGAGAGGAATAGGATCTGCTTTGAAGGAAAAAGACAACATATCTCCAGAATTAAAAATAGATGTTTATTAAATTTGTATTCTGGTGTAAAAGTATCGAGGACATGACCTTAGATAGGAGATTGTGGAGGACACGCATTAGGGTAAAAGGGTAATAGGTAGCAGTGTGTCGTCTTGTTACCGGTCCATACTAGTAGTTGTAGCATTGTCCCAGTAGTTTCTTATCTTTCCATTTACTATCACACTATTTTGTTATAGCTACTTTCCTGTTACTTTTTTCTACTTTTGTTACCATCTGCTTATTTCTTGTAATTCTGTTGCTTTTATCTGGATTGCCATGGACAATCAATTGAGGTGAGGGTCTATCAGAAACAGCCTCTCTACCTCTGAGGTGGACGTAAGGTCTGCATACATTTTACCCTCCCCAAACCCCAATTTGTGGGATTATACTGGGTATGTTGTTGTTGTGTAAAAGTACCAAAGTATTATTTTGGAAAATTTGGATCAATACATGGATTTTCTAGAGGAGTCAGATGATTTTGTTGAAGTCTCTTTAGTATATGTGTCACGCCCCACCTTGGGAGGCATGACTGACACCTAATGCCACACTGGGATCTGGGTTGACCTGACTGGCATATGCACCTCTGGTGCCTACCAGCGACTCAAGATCAAGAAAACAAACTGTTATATCTCGGCTGTAAACACAATCTCGGGCCGACAAGGCCACACAACACCTGTAAAAGAAAACAACTAACCCAGCCAACATAACAATAAAAGGGATCCTATGCGGCTGAAAAGACCACCATGCTGTCTAGTTATAACATAATGAAAAACAGGCAGTCATATTCCTACTATAGCCGACAAGACTGCTAACTAACTAGCTAAACTAGGCCCCACATGGCCAACGCGTAAAATAAGACATATATAGGCCCCACACGGCCAACAACAACCAACTAACTGAAGACTGTAGTCTGCAAGCCTCTAAGAGTGAATATTAGTCAGGACAGGGTCTCGGCCTACCCAAATGCTATACAAATAAAAGACAGGTAACCTCTACAACTTGGAAACTCCGAATGAAAGGAGCTGACCAGTCTGCTGACTCGGAATAGCTGCTAGAAGATCCCGAAACCTGTCTGTCTAAACCTGCAGGAAAGTATGCAGCACCCATAGTTGGGTATCAGAATAATTGAAAATGAACCTAAGTGTTCTATTTATACTAGGGATAAATTTTCCCGGAATAACAAGCAACGTGTCACGGAGTGCATCGCGGAGCACTACCTCCGTGACACGGTCTGCGACCGCGGAAGCTCTCTGGAAATTGTCCGCCCGGGTAATTGCTTCCAGCGTGGCACGGCATGCATCGCGGAGCATGTCCGGCGTGCCACGGTGCGGCTCGCGGACCCTGCGGAATTACAGGTGGAAATTAATCCCAACGTGGCACGGCACGATCGCGGACCTTCTTCCGGAATTTCTTGCACTTTTAATTCCCGGGCAGATTGCATCCTTGCGATGGCAATATCCGCGACTCCATGGCGGAGCACTTGGCTGTTCCTTGCTCATCCAACAGCTTCCTTGCTCGTTCAGAGTGCCTCTTCGATTTCTCCCAACATGTCATTTTCTTCATCCAAAAGCATGTTTTCCTACAACAACGCTAATCATATGTTAGTTAGTATAAAATCACACTTCCGCATAATTTACATGAGAATGTACACACATTATTAGACAAACAAGCAAAAGCTATACATTTGAGTATCGATTTGGCATATAAATATGCCCTTATCACTTTGCATACTTGTTAATGGAGAACCTGTGGGTTTTTCCATTAGAAGGGGTCTTAGATAAAAGGGGACCCTCTCTCCTTTCCTTTTCATCATAGCTATGGAAGGCCTCAACAGTATGATGAGAAAGGCTATCAGCAACAATTGGATTGAAGGATTTAAAGTTAGCAGCAGAACACCGAGAAGATTGGGAAATTTGTCATGTTTTATGCAGATGACACAATCACTATTTTGTGAAGCAAAGCCAGAGCAAGTCACTTTCATAAGGAGTAATACTTATTGTTTTTGAAGTAGTATCTGGTTTATGTGTCAACTGGACAAAAAGTAGTCTTTTCCATGTAAAGGAAGTGGAACAAATTCAGGCCTTGACCAGCTATCCTGGTGCAGGGCATGTGAGAGCTTACCGCAACCAAATACCTGGGCATGCCTCTAGAAATAGACACAAGGACTTGCAAATGTGGAAATGGAATTGTAGAGCAAACAGAGAAGAAACTAGCAAACTGGAAGGCACAATATCTCTCAGTTGGTGGCAGGGTCATCCTGATAAATAGTGTGCTTGATTCTTTACCTACTTATGTCATGTCTCTCTTCCCTATTCCAACTAAGGTGATTGAAGAGTTGGATAAACTTAGGAGAGATTTTTTTGTGCCTAGGAAACAAGGAGGGTAAGGGCATCCACTTGGTAAACGAGAAACTGTCAAACTAGGTAAGTACTCTGGAGGGCTGGAATCAGGATCTTAGGAGACAAAGCAGCTCTCTACTAATGAAATGATTGTGGAGATTTAATAGGAAGCAGGCTCTATGGAAGGATGCGGTCATAAACAAATATAGGCAGATAGATCAGTGGTGCACTGATATGATACTAGTACCTATAGAGTATCAGTATGGAGAACCATTAAGATCTCTGGCCTAACTAACCCAGAGAGCATATGCTATACAGTGGGAGATGGAAGCATAACACTATCCTGGAAAGACCTCTGGATTAGTCAAGCAACTCTAAAGCTGAACTTTCCAGATTTGATCGTTTCCTTTACACTAAATGGTATAGTAGCTGGTAGCTGGTCCCAGCAGGGGTGGAATATTACATTTAGAAGACGCTAATGATTGGAAAGTGAACAGGTTTGTGGACATGATGAATGTCCTTAGAAGGGTTCATTGGTACTAATACAGAGCCTAACACCATAAAATGGAAACATAACAGGGATGGGGTCTTCTCAGTAAGTAGAAGTTACAAAAAGGAAGCAGAGACACAGCCTCAGACCACACTAGGACCCTGGAAGCAGGTATGTCAAAGTAAGGCACCAACAAAGGTCAAGTGCTTCACTTGGTTGGTAGTTAGGAAAGCTTGCCTCACCCATGAGGGACTACAGAGGAGGAAGTTCCATGCTCGAATCCAGGTGCTCCTTTTGCTCTTGAGAAGAAGTAAGAGACAAACAATCATCTCTTCCTCCATCGTAAATTCACTTCCAAGCTTTGGTCCCGTTTTCACCTTAACAAGGTCAACTAGACCATGCCTGAACACACAACAGACCTGCCAAGCTGTTGTATTGGGAGAGAGGGTAGCAAGTCTCAAAGGGAATGGTGGAGATTAATCCCAGCATGCATCTGGTGGACAATTTGGAGAGAGAGGAATGGAATATGTTTTGAAAACAATGCAACAACATCTTGAAAGTAAGGAAGATGCATTGCTATATTTTAGTTTTGGTGTAAAGAAAATTGTATAGAAAAGGTTGAACAGTTAGTAGATATTTTAGGTTCTTTGTAAATACACTAAGATGTTCTTAACAGTTCCTTTTGAAGTGTTCAGCATGTCCTTAATGCTGTGGAATACAACCTTACCAATTTCAAAAGAAAAAGTGACTTCCAGTGCCAACAATCCTTTGGTTTTGTGATGTGAACGCATAGTTGCTGATCTGTGACTGACCGCCATCCTTCTTTGTGATTCAACAACTAATTGTCACTGTCATAAAATTGTGATTTATACCACTTGGTACTTTTTAAAATAAAATCTTACTTTATCAAGGTAGTCCACTTGTGATAAGCCAAGGGTATGTCCTGATGCAAGCCATCTCTTAAAATTGGGTAAAATGAAACAAAAATAGGAAAAATTTAAAATAGACCAAAGTTGAGATGAATCCACGATAAGAGGTTTGGATTTTACTTTCACATTTGGTTTTGTTTATAATCATCGGGGATTTGTCACTCACAGAATGGTAAACTCTTTGGTAAGGAGCTTTATTGACTGTTGTAAGGTGCTTCTGAATAGAGTCTATCAGCGTAAGCCAAAATATTTAATTAGCATTTCTCCCTCTATGATTGTGTGTGGAATATAGTAATGTTCCTCTCTTCTATGTAGAGGTAAAAGTAAAATGCTATTTCATGGATTAAGCTTTCCAGTCTTCAAGCGTGATTGGAGGGCTTTGTTTTAATGAAACTCTTTCTTGGGGTATGTCCTGTTTTTGTATATCATATCCATCAGTATTCTTTTGTACGAAGGCTTGTCCCATCATATTATCTCTATTTGATAAACCTTAATACCACTTCATGTTCCCCATGATTGTACTTGCACTATGTCCAAATTTCTCCTTTAAGCAACCTTTTCTTTTCCATGGAAGGAGAAACACCCTGAAGCATATATATTGAGCAAAAGGCATCTTCCCTTAAGCTTTGGAAGTGGTAAGACCATAAGAGCTCGAGAAAAAGGATTAGCATGATATGTGGCTAGAGCCTATTATGTCAGGGCTAATTTTCAATCTAGTATTTTTGGTGGATAAGTGGATTCTTTCTCGCCTCCGCCCAAATCCTTATCAACATCTGTAGATATCAGCCCTTTTTGGGTTGCCACTCCATCATGGCTTCACATTCCTTCTATATTATCGAATATGTAGTTCTACCCCTTAGTTGTGCTACTTTTCCTGAATATCTAAGTACATACAAGATAAGGCACCAAAAATGCAAGATATGGATCAAGACAGATGATTTCACACCCTACAGATTTTAGTCTTCAGAATCCAGAGATCTGTTTCTTCTTGGTGCGTATGTTAAATTACAATCAAGTTGGTATCTGAGTATTGTTGCACATTATCCAATTTCTCTATTCCCATGATGATCAGTTGTCAATGTTTTTACCATCTTTTTCCTGTATGAGACATTCCTATGGTATCGAAGTAGTGCTGAATCCATAATATGGAATGATGGGGAATTTAGTAGTAGTCCAGTTGTTCACGTTGTCTTGCTAATGTTCAGCCTTAACAGTATTTCAGACATTGAAAAGCTGAGCTAACTTGGAGAAGAGCCAGTCCATCAGTTTGAGGAAAGTCCAGTGATCAAGTTAATTGTTAGACATGACATGGCTCGAATTATTTTTGAAAGAACCAGACTTTTAGTTTATCCTCTTTATGCTTTTTGGTCTGATACATATATGCCTTATTTGGAAGGCATAGTAAAAGTCTATTGAGCCTCAACCCAAAGTGATGTAAGCCTTGGAGGATGAATAATGTTTTAGTGCGTTATGATGAAGTTTATCTTGAGCAAAATTAGTCTGCCTTGCCTCTGTGGGGCTTAAACTCTACTAATACATGTGAATTTAAAAATTCATTCTCTTAGTATCCCAAACGTTATGTGCTGCCTTTTTTTGGTTAAAATTAAAAACCATTCACCTTGGTTTTACATGCACTGATGATGGGGGATTTACATGGCATGACGTCCCATTTATATATAGGAGCAAATAATTATACGGAGGACATAAACCTTAGCCTCCAAGGGAAGTGAAGAGGCCAGTGCTACTCATCCTTGTGCAAAAAAAGCTTGTAGCATAGATTTGAACAAGAGAGGGCCTCTCTTATAATACAAGTTGATAACAAGTTAAAACTAAATCTGCCAGGCCAACTAAACATTTAGTCATCATCAAAAGAGAATTGACAATTGACCTTTGTTAATCTTGAATCTAAAGCATAGATATCCTCTTTGATCACTTTTCATCAAAAGCTTGTCAGACTGTAAATTAAATGTTGAGAGTGAAGAGAATTCATCTTGATGAAAATATCATTGAGGTGGCAAGTTTGCCTGCCACAACATTGGCTTCTCTAAGTGCTGAATCTTGCTTCCTCCTTAAAATGAAGATGTCTGATGGGATGTGAATATGTCCTTGAAGCTGGTTTGAATTTTATATTACAGGAAGTTGATCATATTAACAAGGAGCATTGAGTTGGATTCTATGATCAATTCCCTGTAACCAATGTCTCTACACCATTAGCAAAGCGCTAAGAGTTCTGATCATGTTTTTGAAAATTAACTTCATTGATTTATTCAGACCACTTGCTCTTTTTATATGATAGTAATAGCTATACATTCAGATTTATGGTTGCTGCTATTGCCAAAGAAGATGTAGAATTCAAACCATATTCCCCCTGTAATCTCTAAGGATTCCGCCTCCTGCTGCCTCACCTGGATTGCCCTTGCAACATCCATCTTTATTGAGCTTCATAAGTTTTATTCAGGCTTGTCCCATTTGATAAATTTGATGTTAATCCTGTTTTGGCCTTTTCCACTGTATCGCAAATGTCAATCCAGTGCAGGTGACTTGGAGCAGGAAACTGGCTATTCAAAATCAGACTCATCAACCAAGTAACTGTTCACAGTTTTTACAGAGATGGTAACGTTTTCAAATCTGAAGTTGCATTTCTCTTTCCAAATCTCCCAGCATATGACAGATGGTACATTGTAAGAAGAGCTTCATGAATCTTATTTTTGACAGTAGGCCTGATTAAATGTGACTCTTAGTGATTCCTTTCTACAGGAACTCTAGAGTTACAAAGAGTTCTCAAAAGAGCGTTCATCTCACCTGCAAAATAAATGATCCACTGTTTCTAGATTATAGTTTTTGCAACAATAGCATCCTAAGAGGAGCCATGGACTTTAAATTTTTTAGCAACAATTTCATCAGTAGTAATTTTATAATGCAGTAATTTTAACATACAAAAAAGGATGCTGAAACCCAATTTGGAACGCCACATCTTGCAACAGTTAAAGAGTAATAATTTCTGGAAAATCTCAACTGATTCCAGGATGATTTTGCAGGTGAAAACACCACTTAAATCTTATATCCATATGGGGTAATCCTCTTTATCAGGCTCAGTTTTGATATTAATAATATGTTGACATAAGTGAGCAGGCAGAATCTTACCCAATTTGTGCACATTCCAGGGCACCATTCTCAGGAAGTTGAAACTTTACATTTTGGTCTGTTACCTTGGTGTGGCTTAGCAATGGGACCCAAATATGTCCACTTATCCTCAAAAGGAGAGATCACCTCTTCCTATTTTCCATAAAATAAACTTTTCACAAGTATTTCTGATATTGGTGAGTCTTTCAGCACATGCGAATCTCCCTTAGCTCATTTTCAGACTCCCACACGTAGGTCTAGGGCAATACTTAGCTTCAAAAGAAACTGTTTGAGCATGGAATTCTTGTTCTGAAAGTCCACCAGCTTTTGGCTGAAATGCAAAATCTTTGAATGCTTCTAAACCAAGCTCCTCCCTCGTTAGTAGGAAACAAAGTTTCCACCATTTTGATCCACTGATCTTTGTTTTCCCATCACTGTTGCCCCAAGAAATTAACAATGCTATTTTCTATCTGAGTGATATCAGTCCTAGGAAGTTGAACAACAGAAACAATATGTAGAAGAATGGAAAGCACAGAACAATAAGGACAGCGAACTGCCTCCAAAGAAAGAGTTTTGTGCACGCTAGTAATTCTATTTAGACACTTTAGACCATAAATAAAAATACTCAATCTTTTTCTTTCTCATATAAATTGGACAACCTAATTAAATGGTAAGAGTTGTTGAGCGAAACCTGTGATATCTTTGACTTCTTGTATAAACTCACCAGTGGCTTTTGGATGAAGAATGAAACCAGACTTCCTCTTATTCACCATTTGTCCAGAAATTTTTCCTTAGTTGCTAAGTTTCTGCATCATCATTGAGTTAGATGAGGATATTCCAGAAGTAAATAAAAATGTATCATCAGCATAACAAAGTTGAGTGATGAGAGGATCTTTTTGTTACTAGAGAAGGGTGAAATCATCCAGTAATCAAATTATTTCATCATTCTAGAAAGTAACTCAGCACTAATGATAAAAAGAGAGGAGGTAGAAAGAGGGTCTCCCTGTTTGAGCCCTCTAGAAGATTTAAAGAAGCCAAGTCTAGCTATACCAGTTGTTGGAAAGTAATCTCCATATCATGTCAGTCCAAACATTAGAAAATCCCATCTGTTTCATGCAACATTAGCCTTATGGTCACCTTTCTTCAAGTTATGAATCATTTCTTGAGTCAAGCTGATGTTACTCACTAATTGTTTGGTATTAGTTGCAGATTGAGTTTCTCATTCACGAATATTATGTCATAAGATCACACTTCCTCTACAAGATATAACTATTTGAGAATGAATATTTTTGCTTACCTGTGCCTTAATATGTCCATCTGGCCAAATGATTTTTTGTGAAGAAAAATTAACAGGGAGGAGTTTTGCTTACCGTCTATCTTGTCATATTGTATGTCTTCACGTATCTAAAGATTTTAACTCAAGAGAAGTGGTAGTTTTTCTTGTTTCTTGTATTACCATTCTCTATTGATAGGGTTAAATGATTTCGCAGAGAAAATGGAATCCTTTTCCATGTGAATCTGTAGTTGATATATTGTTGATGCTGTTTTGCAGGATGAGCAGTATGTAAATATATAGGAAAGCAGGCAATTGCCATTGACATTTAGGTCGCCATGTGCCAATTATCTCTGATAAGGTAGGGAAAAGTTCTGCTTCTGTAGTCCGACTAAGTGCAAGCAAGACTTCTCTTAGAGCTGAAAGTATATGAAGTGACATCTAAAGGTAGGTGAATTGTTACCTAGAGGAGTGAGTCACAAAGTTGTAATCTTGTCAAACCTATACGTAGTAACTGTTTCTCTGAAATTTGACTCAGGGCGATGCAGAGCCATACACGTGGCTGTCCTCCTTTGACCATTTTCTGTTAATTCTTTTTGTCTATTCGGATATCTACTGTCCTCCATGGCTACCTTTCTCATACTTCTTTTTGGATGCCTAGGGGTCATACAAAGTTATGATGGCTTGTGTTAGAGAATTTATTTCATCATCAGTTGCACAATAGTTTCCCACGGGGTTTATCATGTCCTGGGAACTCCACTTGTTGTCTTAAAGTGTTGTGTTAAATAGTCAGGTTCTTTCCAATGTTATCAGGACTGAATTTCGTTAAGCCTGTAATCTATCCCATCTGTTCTATTGCTTTGGGAGTCCTCTCCATAGCTCAACCTGTTGGGCAGTTAACTGTACTCCGGACATACTCACGTAGCTTTCTGAGCATTCTCTTTCTGCTCAAGGCTCACTCTTCAACTTATTGAGCCTACTCTCTCTCCTCCAGGCCCCTTCTTATCTGATGAATCCACTCGCTCTGCTCCAGGACCCTCTTTCTGTTGAACTTCTTAGGTCTTTTTAAAGAAAAATAAAAAGAAGAAAAGGTCTTCCAGTTCACATGTAAACTATGGAGCAGGGTTACATGTAAAAGAGGACATTAGAGAACCCTCTCATTGGTTGTATTAATGGTTTCTAAAGGAGTTAATATGTCCTGGGTTCAGGTCTTTCACCGCTTAGCTTTTCAGTGTGGATGGTTTAGATGCTTGCGGAGGCAAATTTTCCTTCAACAGTAAAGAATATTTTGATAATTAACTATACATTTTTATGTTCAAACATGAGTTCTTCCGAAGAAATTGTACGGTTGTCAAAGGTAAGTTTTGGTGATGCATAATTTCAGCAGTATGTCGTAAAGACTGTGAACTGGTATGCAGGCACGTCCTAGGCAATCATGTAATTCTTCCCTTTGCCACGCATTGGCCTTCCACTAATAGAGTGAACAAAATGGACTCTAAGAAAAAATGAAGTGGCAGAGGCGCTATATCTTTGTAAAATGTTATTATTCCTTTGAGAACAGACTGTTGGTTTTGAAATATTATAAATTGTTTTTGGATATGATTATTCCACTTGTGCAGTGGCCTTGACCGGTTTGAGGCAAGAAAGAAACTTTGGTCAGATCTTGAGGAGACGGGCTTGGCTGTAAAGAAAGAGGCTCACACTTCTCGAGTTCCTAGATCGCAGCGTGGTGGAGAAGTGTGACTCTTATGTTCTGCTCTTTACTCTTTTGGATTCCTGTATCCTGGCGTTGTTCTCACTGTACTTTTTCCCTTTCAGATTATAGAACCTCTGGTTAGTAAGCAATGGTTCGTCTCAATGGAGCTTAACTGGCAGCGGGCACTTGAAGCAGTTTCAAAAGGAGGGCAGCTATTATGCCGAAAGATTTGAGAAAGGTATGTAATCATATTGGTAACTGTCTTGCTTCATATGGCTCAACATCATTTGCTTTTCATCCTTTTGTTGTAAACTCTTTTATTTACATTGTTGTTTTGAGTTTCTTAGGCTTCTAAAAATGCTAGATGTTGCCTCACATTCAACTTGAGGGAGTCTCTTCTTTTCAAAGTTCGTTGTAATATTACTGAAGAAAACATTGTTTCTGGCACTGTTATGTCCTATTACAATTGGTTTCCTTTGGCTTTATACTCACCTTTGCATACAGATTTTTTTATTCTATTGGTCATTCTGATCATCAAAACTATTTTATTGGGAATAATCCAGTAGGTGAAGAGTCTGAGGACTGCATCCGTGGAGTTCTTGGGGTGAATGACTGCGCTAGAGCATTACTATAGGTCATATATCAGTATATGAAGCTTACAGAGATGTTCTTGTGATATAACATTAAAATATGCTGGTAGACCAAGTTAAAATGTGTATTTTTGAAAATGAGCTTTGGTATTTATTCAGGATGTATTCACTTATATGGTAATCTAGTTTTAGTTGCACCAAAAAATTAAATCTTGAAAATAGCCTCATTGCCTGTCAACCTTGACTAGATTTAGTGGGTTTTCATTTGCCTACTTCTCTTGATGCACTGCAGATATATAAGCACTGGCTCTCTAATATCAAGGATTGGTGCATAAGCGAACAATTGTGGTGGGGACACCGAATACCAGTTTGGTATGTTTCTGGTAAAGACTGTGAAGAAGAATATATTGTCGCTAGGAGTCACAGAGAAGCTCTCGCAGCTCAAGAGAAGAAGTATGGGAAAAGTGTTGAAATATATCAGGATCGGATGTTCTTGATACCTGGTTTTCAAGGTAGTTTTTTTAACTTGTTTTTTCCCCTTGAACTCCACTTGGATATTTTTCTTATGAAACTATCTGAATATTAATCTAGAACAGAAAATCGATCGGTTTGAACAATGTTAGTTTCTATGTTTTGACGCAAATTTACAATTCAATTCTATGTCTAGCTATGGCTATCTGTATGTCATGTATCTTCAAGGTTTATGGAATTAGTTTTCATACTTAAGGTCTGAATTGCCTATTCTGATTGTTGTTCTTGTCTTATTGTCTGGGAACTCAACTCTGTCTTCTCTGATCGCATGACTATTATTTATGAGCTTGTCAGCTCTATTCAGCATCATTAGGGGCCAATATTCATCAATAGCCCCAACTCGTGTTCTCATTTTCAATTTTATTTTATGATATTGTTGGTTTTTCCTTTTTCTCTTATATTCTCATTTATTATCTTTCCCTCTTAACATGCTTCAGGCATTCTTTTAAGATATTTCCTAATTTATCTTTTATCAGCACTACAGTAACCATTTCACAAGAGAACTGTATTTGTTTCTTATCTTCTTGTCTGCTACTGTAAAATCTTGATGTTAATTATTATTTCAATTTTATGCATTTGAAACCTTCAGTGTTCACTTATAATGCTGTTGAAATATTGAAGCACAGATTTGATATTTTGCTTTCTGGACAGTAGATTACTGGTAGTCTTCACATGATTAGTTCCATTTGCTGATTTCGGCTTTCTCTGATACAAGTCTTTGTTCTTTTCATTTGATTCATTGTGGCCCTTCCAGCACACTTGGATGGCCAGATGACTCAGCAGAGGATTTCAAGCAGTTTATCCAGCATCAGTTCTTGAAACTGGGTTTGTACTTATTCCTTTTCTTTCTTCTCTGTTCTTTCATAGAGGGTTCAAGGGTTACCATTCTTCAAGTCTTCTGCATCTCTAATGGATGAGTTATTTACCATCAGTGTATAAATCTTCCACACACCCAACCCCTATCTTTCCTCTTCCTATCTTGCACTGCACAGCCTTTAATGTTCACTGCTTTCTTCCTACAATAGCATTGATACCAGAAATGTGAATGTAAGAAGACCTATGTTTCTGTAATACACCTGAAGTTCAGAAATGCTAGATATGCAGAGAAATAACTAAAAGTAAAACCCTCCTAATACTGCTGTGACAATAACCAAAATCCAAACCTTAGTGATCTTTGTAATCACCCACCCTTATCTGTAATGAATGACATATAATTATATGTTTGTTACTGTTAATTTTCCATTTTGATTTGCTGTTTCTGCGTCGTAAATATTTATAATATGAATTATAAATTTATTTGTTAAAAATTTTTCAGTTTTATGGTAGAAATTTGAATCTGTTTTCTTTTTGACATTGTTAATTTAAGCTTTGGATAGGATTAGGGATGCTGATATCAATATACTTTCTAGGTTCAATTCCTTGGTAAATCATCTATTTCCTCGTAATTAGTCTAAGTCAATCTAGCAATCAAGATGGAAAAACAATAGAAGTATCCTGTCCATTTAACAAAGTATACTGATGGAAAGTTGCAACTTCACATGGTGTAAAAGAAAAAATAAAAAAGAAGAAAAACAAAGGTACACGCATTATTTAACATCTTAGTTTATGCTAGTGATGAGATATTATCACTTGGATCTTGAATTTGACATGCTACCTTCTTTCCTGTTTGAAGATGTTTGATGCCTTGAAAGAAAAGTTAAGAGTGAGGTAACCTAATTTTACTACCATTGTTAATAGATAAACTCTTGAACTATGACTTGCATTTCTCATTGAAAATGGGGCCAACTGTGGGGAGGCTTTTTGATGAATTCAAATTAGAAGTGACCTTATATTATGTGAAGCAATATATATAGGACTGCACCATGAACTCGTAAGTACTATGAATATATACCATGAACTCGTAATGGACTGCACAATTAATTTGTAATGGTGTAGTTAAAGTTGGTTTTTAATTGTGAAGAAATTTGAAACAAAGTTGAACATTACATCACTCCTATCAACCTTGTTCCAGCTGCTTGCTGCTTGATTCTATATGCTCATAGCATTAGAGTGACTAAGCCAACAGATTGTAAGTTATAAATGATTACATTTTCTTGACACCCAACTAGTTCTTCTAGATGAAGGAGTTTCTGTTTACTGCGTGGTTGTAGTAGTGTCATGCCCCAAATCCATGTGACCGGCACCCAGAGCTCTACTCTACCCAACCGAATCAACCCATACATGAAAACCCATCTATATGCTTTAACCCATACATGCGGTGGTCTTTTCAAATTAAAATTTCATCATTTGAACAGTTTAAAACTGAAGCATGAATACTCTTTAAACCAACAACTTTTCATTTAAAAGAGAATGCATATGGTGGAGAATTTTGTTCATGCATGCCATATGAGTAACCATAGATACAATCCAAAAATAGTGGCTACTCTGTCTATGGAACCTTTGACACGAGATGAAATCAATAGAGACATGCCCAGGTACTCGAAAGAATAGTATAATAGTTCTCCACGAGTGCGAATACAGAGCCTCACCAAAAGTTTCAAAAGGAGATGTGGAGCTATCCTATCCATGGGGTTCAGCACTGCACAAGTCCAGTCCTTGAAATCAGAAACGGAAATTTGGCTAATGAGCCTAAGCTCCACATGCCTCATATGTATCATAAATTGTTTCCCCAAAAAGTGAGACAAGAGTTAAAGAAAATATGGTACATGCATAACAATTGATATTAAAAGGAACACTTGAATCAATTGACAATTGAGTTGAAAAAATAATACAATAATGTAAAACGTGTTTGTTCCCAGTCATTCTTTAGAAAACCCAACTTTAGGAAATCAAGAAAAGTTATTCATTTAGCGGGAGTAATACACTAAAACTAACAAAACTAAAAAGTCAACAGGTTTATGTACCTAGTGGTAAGAATCATCTACCCTACTTCGTCGTATCATTTGCAGTGCCGCACGAATCCACTCAACCATGCTAACAAGGTAGCACAACAATACCCTCTCATGGGGGCGCCATGCTGTAGTTCCAAATTGTAGAAAAGGTTGGTTCTCACGCCTGCCAGGCATACGTGTAGTTTCATGACCTAATAAGGAAAATATCCGAGCTAATTTGGGTGCAAAATCAAACAACTCCCAAAACAATTTAAATTTTATCTTAGGACATTTTATAGCCAATCCGGCCATGTTTATGAAAGGTTAAGTCGAAAGGGGTTTTTTACAATTCATAAAATTCCATTTTAGTAAAAATAGATGGCACTTGTTCTACGTTTAACTTTTAAGAATCGAAATGATATTTCATTTCAAGAATAATGATGAAAAGCACTCAGGTACTTATTATGTAATAAATGGTGCAATTCCAACCCGCGTCCCCACGAGATAGGATTCACACTTAATCACATTTAGAACATATTTCAATAACCGCATTTTGATATGCGTTTGGAGGAAAGGCTCCAAAAAGGAGTAGAGTTTGACATATCTAAACGCTTTCAAATCTTGCAAAAAGAATCGATGAAGCCAAAAATTCACAATTTACATATTACAATGCATATTTATCATTAACACGTTACATAAATATCAACTAAGTGGTGTCGTTCAAATCCACTCCCAATCTCGGGTAGTATAAGCGATCGCGGCAAGTATAGAACCCAGCGAGGAGTTAGGTCGAATCCCACAGGAGACTATCTTAAGCCCACTTTTATAGTACTAATCAATATAATATTGCAAGATTAGAAGTATTCGGGTGAGATTTGTAAAATTTAACTAGCTGAGTGTAATATGCTAGGTTGTAATCAATTAATGAGCGTTCTAAGGAAGTGACCCCAATTATGGTTGATCCCCACTAAATCGGCCACGGTGTGGATAGATTGAGAATGGGCAGGGTTGAACATGCAAGCAAAGACTTAGGCAACCGGCGGGTATCTTCTCAATAGCACCGTAGGTGTCAATCTACTTTAATTTTGTCAAATTGAAGAGAAAACTCCCTTCTACCAGGTTGTTTGTTGCGATTGGAATTGACCTATGTCACAGGTGAATCCATTAAACAAGGGTTATGCCTTGGAGTATTGTTGATTGATGCTAACTCGACCTAAATTTGCTTTCAAGCCTCGCCAAAAGTAATTGTGCGGGATTAGTGGCTCATTATCAATCACATACTACAAAGCAAAATCAATCAAATGTTCATAATCCCAAACTCAATTTTACCAAATTAGGATCATTAGGGCTCCATGATCCTAGATGCAGGTTTAATTACCCATAGAAAGAAGAAGAAGAAAGATAGTAATGAGACATGTACATTAGGTGAGATTGAAAGAAATCTTCAATAGATGAACTTGAATCTTCAAATTACAAGCTAAGATCTAAGATCTATAATGGAAACTAAGGACAACTAGCTATTTGTACTCTCTACTGAAAATATGAATGAAAAAGCTAAAGTAAAATTTACAAAAAAGAAAAATCTATTTTTCTACTATGTCCCAAAAATCGATTGGTCAAACTTGGAGGTGCTAGGTGTGCGAGGCGGACCCATTACCTTGCTCCGTACTTCTGAATTAAACCCCATTGTCCGGCTTGTCATCCATTGATGTCGACGGCCGTCTTTGGGAAAGAGCGATTCATCCCTTATGCGGTACTTTAGAATTCCCTTACGCTGTCGAGAGTCAGTCTTTCAATTGACGGACCATCTTCTGAAAAGATGGCCCGTCCTTCAAACCGTCGGTTAGGATACATCAGCAGTTTGGAATCTCTTGCTTGACTTGGGCTGACGGATGATGCGGACGAGTCAATCGGACGGATAGTCACGTCTATTGTCTCTCCTTTGGACGGAGTTTACGACACAACACCTCTCATCTTCATTTTTCTTGGGTTCTGAAACATAGCATAATAAGGTTGGTTTCCACTTAATTTAACTCCTAAAGACATGCAAAATGCGATGTATCGCTAATTCCCTACACATCACTAAGTCAATGAAGTGACTAACTTCACAAGTTTAGTAAAAGTCCTATTTCCCAATTCAAAAAGCGAAATCCTGAAATTTTAACTCCAATTTGTCCATTACACGTGCTATGATACCTAGTAAGCTCCTTTAAAAACTCAAAACGATATCATTCAAAAGAAAACCTAACACTATTCATCTTCTTTACCAACAAACTTTCCAATTTCAAGACTTTCTTTTTAGGATTTCATTAATCGATGTTTAAATATATTGGAGTGAAAGGGTTAATTTGTCAAACCCTAGAATTTTCAAAACTTGAGTTCTTTGATATATTTCTTTGAAAATCTATAAATTCCATGTAGTCAGGAAGTTAGGGAATATATTTGTGGATCAAATCTACCAAGAAATGCATTTAATTCTCATCTCAAGATGGCATTAATGGTGTGGGAGCTCTCCCTTCTCTATAACCTCCAAAGCTTGTCCCAAAATAATATAACTTTCTATTTCACGAATTGTATATTTAAAAGGCTACAGGCACATGGCGCCAGCTGGGACGCGTGAAGGGCTTCACTGCAGAGTGGTTTGCTCCAGCTTTGTTGGACGCTGATAAGGAAGCAACTCATACAGCAAATTGTCAATCACTAATTCATTTGCTCTCCTCCGTTTCCATTTCTTATTCAAATGAGTCAAACATATATTTCATTGTCCAACAAGATAAAGTCAACGTAGTGCCATTATCTTTAGCTCCTTAACTTAGCATTTATTCAATTGTCTTAGCAAATCAAATTACTTGCTTTCACTTCTTTATTCTCATTTCAATACTTCTTTTTGCTAACTATTTTTGTTCCCATGAAGTTTCAATGGCTGATCTTTGATGAAATGAATTACTCCATTAATCATTGCTCGATCATTGATAAATAATTACCCACCCACCCACCCACCCACCCGCATAATTCAATAACATTGATTCATTCAATTAATTCAAACACTTATTTCATCAGGTTATAATTTATTTCAAACTATACCAATGCTCGTTTCAGAGTTTCCATGACTTTGTTTACTCACTTGGGTTCGCGTGACTCGGGTTTGATTAAATTGCATCCTTAAGCTCAGCTGATCAGATTAATCATATTAATTCACGGGGCTTCACATGTAATAAGAGAAGTTTACGCTAGAGCTTATGCTAGATTTGTTTGTAACAACCACCCTCCCCAAAAAAGGAAGGAAAACTCAAGTGAATTAAAAAAATGAAAGTAAAGTTGTGAAAAGAGGGAATGTATTTATTAATTTCTAATTTGATAGCTTTAAAAATACGCTATTTACTGATTAAAACTCATTTGGATAATGTGCCACCCTCTCCCTTCTCCTTTCTCCATGTTGAATACCAGACTAGGTTCCCCCTAGTAGGATTTGAACCCGTGATGTGCGCTTGCTTTACATATGTGCACCTTGTTGTCCTACCTTTGCTGTTGAACCAAAGCTCTGGGGCTGGGACATATTGGTTTCTTGACAATAATGGTAGAATGTAAAAATACCTATTTATGGGTATGAAATATAATCTACATCTTATGTTTAACTGACGAGAGAGAACTTCTATTGATTCATATTGTAACATTCTAACACAATAGCATGCACCATGCGTTACAGCTAAAGAAACACAATAGCATCCACCATCAAGCTCAAGTTGGGAAGAGAGAAGTCAGAATTGAACTTCGCTTATTTAGAAAAAACAAAAAACTAAATGGCACTGTTAATGCCGTAGTTGCCTGACAAGCTGCTGGAAAATTGAAAGAAAAGTTTTCCTCAACCAATACTATTTTTCGAAAAGTTTTGGCCACTGGAATCTTGAGAATTTTCAGTTGCTTGAATCTCCTGGAAAAGTAGACTGGAATAATGGTTTTCGTGCTGGCTAAACTTCTTGCCCAGTCTCCACCAGAGCAATGACTGAAGAAGCATGCTGTTGCGGGCGATCACGGGAAGAGGTGTTGTGTTGCCACATTACAGGACAGAGGCAAAGGTACTCTTTGAACAGTTTGGTGCTGTTGGAACAGTTATCAATAACAGGCAAGAGTAATTTTTGAAAATTTTAACTTATGAGTGTGTCATTATACAGAAGCTACTTAGGTCTCTAACTAGAAACTCTCTTCTATGTGAGAAATACTAGTTGAGAAGAAAAGATGCCTGTTGCAGAAGCGGTACCATCAACATATTATATGAAGTGTGAGGAATAACTTAATCTAATTCTAATTTTTAACTCACATACTAATACGTGACATTTTAAAATGTTTAGATATAGATTACTCTTAATCTTTTCTTTCCCTTTGTTTCAAGAAAGTTGATATGTTTCATATTTTTCATGTTAGTATCTTTCAAGACTACTTTCTGATTTTCAAAATTGTAACACTGCTATATTGCAATATTCTACAGAACAGTAATAGTTGCCCATTTAACAAAATGCGACATACTGTTCTTTTGGGTGGCACGAATGGTGATGATGGGAATTGAGTTTACAGGACTGTCCTTTTTCAAATGTTTATCTTCATGGACTAATCCGTGATTCTCAAGTGAGTTCATGCTTTTAAGTTACTGCCTGAAATGTATGTCTTTACTCTTCTTGATACACTTTTTCTAGATAATTTGTTGATCGTTCTGGTTGATTTATTATTCGGTGGAGTTACTTGTCCTGTAAATACAATTCCCTTCTATTTTTGGCAAAATGTGCACTTGGTTATTACCAAATTTACATTGGTCGTAAGCCAATGCGTTTAGTTAATTCACCTTTCCCTTCTTTTCACAAGCTACCGTTTCAGCAAGAAGAGTATGTCTTGTAAAATTGTTTTACCACTTCAATAGAGTAACTTCTGCTGTTTTAGAGGAAAGTGAAGATTTTGTTCTTCCTAATTCATTGATGGAAGTGACCAATTTCTAAAGAAAAAGTTGTTTCAGGCCCTGCAGTGAGGTTTAGGGTACATGTATTTCCCGAACTGTTGGTTCATCAATCTTTGGATTAATTGGCTCCTAGGATGCAGTTTTTGTTGATTGTTATGTATTATTTGTGATAATGAGTTGATTTACTGAAATGATTGAATTTAGGTATGAACCTGCCCGTATTTGCATCTGAGTTGCATCCAGGACACGTCTAGAAAACCATCAATAGTTATGATAAGATCTGATTTATATCTCCCATTTCCATGGTTCATTTCTGCATATATTGTAGCTTTAAACTTGTCAGGGCTCTGTTTCAGGGAAAAGAAAAATGCTCTAAAACATTGGGATGTCATAGATCCCACATTGACACCATTGCAGGTAATGGACGATAACGTTTCATATTGCCTTAGGGACTGTAGTCCAGGTTTGTAATGAGCTCTCTTTTGGTGACTAAATCACGGATAGGCATCTTCTTTTTTCTGCAATGGTGTCCACTGGATGCTTTCATCAGCAAGCTTATCTCTTTGTTATAGGATCTAAATTTGTCCACAGAGAGGTTGACTTCTAACAAGGCATTCACCAACAAATTGTGGAATGCTGGCAAGTTCATATTAACGAATTTACTCCGTCAAGATGACACTACTGCTTGGGAAGCCTTATGGGCCCATAAGGTTTGTCAATTTTGGTGTTTCAACCCAAATATATGTTTCTTTATGACAATTTGCTTCAAGACCTGTGGGCCAAGAATAAGTTTAAGTACTAATGAAATAGGAGTGTTTGAAAGCACTGACATACTTATTAAAAAAGTAACTTCTGAAAGAACTGAGATAAGTTTGTAGTATGATGAAATGAAAAATGTATTCAATCAGAGATTGTTGTTTTTGTCAGATTGAGTTTAAGTGATCCACATTAACTCTGTCAGATTCAGATTGAGCATCGTGATCAGCATGGGCTTAAAGACTAAGAGAACTTAATCCTGGTTGTTGGCAAAACTCTCAAACATGTCAATTTTTGATTAGTTTTGTTTCCAGCATAGGCTATTAGCATAAATTGTTGCTATAAAATAATTTGGTATATACCCATGTCTGAATGTTGAAGTCAGTTTACTTGAGAATTCTCAAATGCATAATGCATGCAAATTCACATCCTAGAACAAAAGTTGCTCCAAAGGATTGTGTTCCACTGAAGCCCCAATTTGTAGTGTTCAATCAAGATCCTTGGTTTCTATGTAGACGCTAGAATGAGAAAAATGGTTTTTTTGAGTACAGTGGAATCACTTCTTCCATATATCTTAGGTTGGTAATTTACCGGGAACTTTGGTGATCAATAAAAAGATTAGGAGTCATCCGAGGTTTCCAAGGGTCCAGTGTTGAATTGTGTTTTAATTCCGTGTCCGTGCCAATAATATATCATTGAGAATTCTTATCTATCTCACTATCTACTGTTCTCTCAGTTTGATAAAATGGAGTCTGTGCACAGAGCTCCACTACCTGAATGCTGGGTAGATGATGTTTTGATGCTTATTAAGCCCAATATTTATAGTAGTCCTGTTTTAACTAGTTCTACACCATTCAGGTATCTAAGCTTCATGCACTTGTTGATGAGAAATCACATAAAGTTATGAGAAATTTTCTTTGGAGATGTTGGAAGAGAAATATATGACTTCTTTTGGTCTGATTTTGCTATTGGTATGTCGCTTCCTAGTGTTTTTGTGCTTTTACTTGGTTTCCATGTTAGTCTTGTAACTCTTCTATTAAATAGGACATTATCCAATATCTGAAGTCCTAACCATCTACAACCAGAAACAATATTAGTAAAGATCAATACTTAGAAGAATGATGCTGATGGTGGGAAGAAATTTAATTAGTAGTTCATTCTTACACTTGTGGATCCAAAATTTGAAGTTTATGGGTTCTTTCAGCAACCTCAAGTTAATATTACATATAACTGGGTTGGAAGTCAAATATTTTATAGAGGTATCAAAGTCAAAAAGAGTCCAAATATTTATAGATATTTAGTTAAGTTCTTACTCATATGTAGGGTTTGAGCAAAAGCTTTTGGGTTCACGTGAACCCATAGTAATCACTGTAGATCCATCCGCCTCTGCAACACATTATCTAAAATCTGAAGCAGAGACTATTTCTACTGAAGCGTAATATGTAGAAAGAATGATAGCGTTGGTGGTCATAGGAGTTAAATTTGCAATTCATTCTTACTCTCTTGCATGGTGATTTGCCTTGTTCATGCTTGAAGAATTAGCCCATTATGAGCTAAAAGAGAGGTCACTACCCCAGGCCAGTACAAAAACTTAATGATATGTGTTAGGTATATTATAATTAAAGTTAAATTACAGTGATAAGAGGAGGTAAGCAACGTGAAAAAAGGTTATGAATGATTTTACTTCTCCTTCATCATGAAACTAGTTGTCTAATTGTACCATGAAATTAGTAACAATAAAGTGATTTCTGATCCGTTTGGTTTTAGCAGAATGTAAGAACCTCTGCCTAACTGTTTACATCCTTTATCTCTTCTTTGCTTACCTGACAGGAAGGTCTCTTGCTTTTCCTTGGTGAACTGGAATAGGCAAAATCTTACTTCTAATGAACTTGAATAATAATAAGATATACTTTTCTAATAGTATACCAGTAATGCTCCTTAATGATGCAAACTTTAATGTCATGATATTTGTGGGTGTGTTATAAATGGAAGAGTATTGTAGACTACATCTGAGTTTCTAAAACACAAAATCCGGTTCTGGACAACTTTAATTGCATCGATTGCTAGTGTTATGCGGAACCTGTTGGAGGTTTCGGTGATAGGTAATCTACATTTTGTTTGGTTCATATAAGTGAGACAAAAGGGAAGGGGGAGGAGGACATGCGTGTTTATTCCCTAAAGTGGACTATTAACCTTCTCCCTGGCTAACGTATTATAACTGGAGCTGGAAGGTGAGTAATGTTCATTTCTCCTTTCCATCCAGTTTTAGAGAAGTGGAAAAAGCTGATGTAAGTGTAACCTTCCCTCCACTCTCCGCTTGCTCTTTACTTCTGAATAAAGAAAAGACATAGAACTTACCTGTTCTGTTTCATTCTTTTCCTTTAATTCATCCTATCTTCTTCCAGACCTTAGCCAAAGATAGTATAGCTTATAGTTTATTTATCTCTTCTTCTGTCCTGAGTCCTGTCTACTTTTCAAGGTACATTGAAGCTAGTAAAGCTCGTCTGTATCACTCTGGAGATCATTCTGTTGCATCTGTATCACAAGCAGCTCTGCTATACATTTTTGAGAACATTCTTAAATTGCTACATCCATTTATGCCTTTCGTAACTGAGGAGCTCTGGCAGGTGATGTAATATATCCCTTTAATTTTGTGCTTGAATCAGTGACTTTTATTGTTTTGTATTGGCAAACTTAATGTCAAATCTGATGATACAAGATGAGTTAGGATTATGCAATCAGATATTTATGAGAACCTGCAATCTATGGGAAAGAATTTCACTCCAAAAGTCTTAATTTTATAGTGGAATACCAAAATTTCCATATCATTAACATCTTGGTAACTAAACACATGCAAATATGTGAGATGTATGAGATTATCTAAATTAAAGGTGGTTTTACAATGGGGTAGTTGTTTTTTTAAATTTATTTTATATTTTAATTTTATTTTCCACTTAAAGATAGGTGTTTCGTTGAGGCAACTTTGAAGGCAATAAAGCTAGTTAAATAGAGTAGTCAAAATGAAATCCGACATCACACCCCCTGGGGTTCGGCCCTTCACAAACCCTCCATGAGCACCAGATGCTTCATGCACTATGCTGCCATATCAAAAGAAAAGCGTAAAAGACACTCTGCTGGAGCTTTAAGCGCAAATTACAGTGAAGTTGGTTTAACTGAAAAAAGAGCTAATGAAGAAAACAAAAGTTAATATTATTACAAGAAATTTACTACAAGTACAAATAGTAATTATTTGGAAAGGGAGGAATGCAGATATTTTGAAGACAGGAGTAGTTCAATCCAGAGGATAAAGTTCCCTGATCTTCTCTGTTTTTATTTTGAGGTGTAAAGAACAGTTAGTTGATATGCTGAATCATTACTAGCCTTTTGGCCTCTCTGTAAGTTTCGCCCAGAGGCTGTATTTGTAGGTATGATGTACCAGGCCTTTTTTGGGTGCTGACGAATATAATTATGTTGCCAATTTACAAAAAGAAAAAAAATTTGGGCACAATAATTTAACCAAACTGTAATTGATGAAATATACAAAGAAAGAGTAAAGTCGTTAAGTTTCACAAGCCATTTAAATTTTTAACTAGATGAAGATATGTAGTTTTAACTTTTGATTTTTTATTGGTTAGTTTTCCTTAATTTCTTTTAATTACTAACAATTCAATCAAAATATTTTCTTAACAATTAATGTATCACTTTGTTAACTATATTTACAAGGGTTAAGGGTACATGCTTGGTGCCAACATTAAAGAGCCAACTAAGCGACATGAAACACATAATGAGCACTTCACTGCTAAGTTGCGTGGACTCTTCACTTTTGATGCCGCACCGTGCTTCGTACTGAAATACACTACTTTTGGAGAATCCAACATGCAACCATCAACATTTTTGAAGAGTCCGAGCAACAAGCTTCACTGCGCTCAAAGCTTAAGCATATCTTAAGCAAACTTTTAACAACACTGGTTAATATCAGTTATAGATGGCAACCAACCTCTGATGCAGATGCACCCTCACATGCAAAAAAAAGGAAAATGAAATGACAGCTTAAAAGCACTCAATACTCACTTTTTGCACAAGGTCACAAGTATATTAAGTTTTATGATTCCTAATTCTGATCCATAATGTTGGGTCCTAGTCCACTCGCAGCTAATTTGAGTCTTTTGGCATCATAGCCTACCAACTTATTACCATTCTGATAATCTTGCATCTAGTTTTCTGTGTTAATTTTGCTGTTTTCTTTGCTGTAATTATACCTGTGACAAGGAGTCTAGCTCCTGTGAATCTGTACTATCAATTGAAATGATCTGCAAATAATACTCATTTTGAAGTTGCTGACCTTCCGCCTAGACTGTCAGATTCGCTAGTCTGTATCACACCTAGCTTCTTGTCGTTGATTTCTTGAAATGCGTTAATTTCTTAATCAATTAATTAGAGGAAACTGCTAAGATTATTCAAACTATGACTTATTTAATTGGGTTTCTTCTTTTAGGAGTATTTGCTTGTGTTGTTGATCTGAGTCCCGTCACTTTTTAGTAAACTAGAATAAGGGCACATGATTTTGGAAGTATAATTAACCTTGATGAAGTATTGTCAATATTGAAGCTGATGTAAATTTCTAATTGTGTTCAAAATTAGCCAAAGTTGCGACAAATGGTGCCCACTTTCAAATAGAAAAGAAATTGAATTGAAAGAAGTGCCTGTTTGTTTTCAATCTTGGTTGGCATTGGAAAAGATTGAATTCTAATATCAGCTTCAGTGTTGTGATACTATTCGATTATTCTACATATATTTCTAAATATCAGCTTTATTTGGCCACTGGCCTGCTAGCTGATGAGGGTGCAAGCCGTGCTTAGCCTGTTCAAAATCTGGAAAATCTTATAAGAACATCTAGTTTTGCAGCTACTTAAATAAGCAAGAAATTCACCTGCTGTTCTCATTGCAGTTTGACTCTCTGTTTCTGCAGGCATTACCTGTAGAGGAAGCTCTTATAGTATCTGCGTGGCCACCTACTTCACTTCCAGAATATTAGTTCCATTAAAAAATTTGAGAATTTACAGGCATTGGTGAGTTTGACTTTCAGCGTTTTTGTCTAATTTTCATTTTTATCTTTAATTTAGTTATCCTGGATAGTTTATCTCTTCATCAATTCAGACTAGAGCCATCAAATGTACGAGCAGAGTATGCAGTTGAGCCAGCAAAGCTTATTTCTGCATCTATCGTTGCAAATCCAGATGTCATTCAGTATATCTCTGTAAGATCTCCACTTTATTAAGTGAACTTCTCTGTGATGATAACTTGTGGACTGTATTCAGATAACTATTCTTTCTGAAACGTAGTGGCTACTTGTTCTTTGGTACCATTTTTCCTGTGTTACTAATCCAAAAGAAATGACAAAATGCAGGCACACTTTAAAATTTTTGGACCCTTAGAAATTCAAACAGATTAATGAAATTATGATTAAAATATTCCTAGGTTCAAAATATGTCTAAATTCTTTGGATTTTTGTTGGAGATACTGAAGGATATTCCATAACATTCTATAAGACATTATAAAGATAACTGCCTCTACTATCAGAATAATTACATCACTTATTATTCAGTTTTTATCATTAACCATATTATTCATAGACTAAGCTTGAGCCTTCTTTGACATTGTTGATAATCAATTCAACAAGAACTATTCTCTCATCTTTCCTCCCTTTCTAGCAGACCAACAGAGTAGGTGGTTATCATTGCTGTAATGTTTGATGAAAAGGATACACATTGAAGGAAATATTTTCTCTATATTCCGGAAGACTTTACATACAAAATTCGATAAGCTTAAAAATGATCTATATGATAGTGAGTGTAAGTAGTACTTAAAAATTTGATAAGATGAAATGATCACATATGAAAGATAGTGTAAGTAGCACAAGGATAAAATGAGAGGATTGCTTGAATGAATTTCACCACATCCTATGTAGACCTCCACATTCATTGGTCTGTAGGTGCAATGATGGGATGATTGCAGATGATTAAAAGGGATATGAAAAGCGCCTAAGTATCTACCACAGAATCTGTGCGGAATTTGCTAAGACAGAACTACAGGAAAAGGACTCATATAGGTGATACTAGATTATTGGTATCAAGGTTCAGTTGTGTTTAGGTTACCTTGGAGTCCGTGTTTGTTAGGAGTCCTTTTATGGTTAGAGATTTTTATGTCAATGCAGGAACAAGTATGAGTTTAGAGAACCTCTAGTTTCTAAGTTTGCTTTTTAAGACAAATTATCTAGTATTCGACTTGTTTGGCCTTGAAAAAAGCCCAAGGATTAAATAGGATTCATCTAGCTGACCCCAACTTTATTTGGTGTTGGGTTATATTTGGTGTATTTGAGACGAGGGAGGTGCGCAATCTCAGTTACCTTGTAAGGCCATTTAGTTGACAAATGATATCGAAGGTTCAGTGATTTGGAAGGTTTTGGCTTTCATATTTACTTTCTTGAAGACCCCAAGGCGCCAGCAACTTTTGTATGCCTATCTAGATTTAAACGTGGCTTTCACTTAATGCAGGGAGAAAGGGAAGTTTTGGCTCTTCTTTCGAGACTGGATTTAGGAGATGTCAATTTTGTAGAATCTCCTCCAGGTATATCGATTTTTGAGTATCATGCATTATGAAGTTGATAAACTCCGCACATTAGGTTAGAGGCGTTCTAGTTTAATGTTTTCCTTGTAGTGTTATCTTAATATGAGATGAATCGCAGGAGATGCAAATCAGTCTGTCCACATTGTTGCTGGTGAAGGTCTGGAAGCTTATCTTCCTCTATCAGATATGGTGGACATCTCTGCTGAAGTGCAGCGTCTCTCTAAGCGCCTTGTCAAGATACAAGCTGAATATGATGGACTGATGGCTCGTTTGAGTTCTTCAAGTGTGAGTTCTCTACTTGCTCATTTTTTTTTTTTTTTCTGGATAAAAATTAATTGAATGCCAAACATAAAATTACATTGGAATTTGAGTACAGTAAAATTAAAAAGGTTAAATATGGTACTTAGTGGCAATTATTGTCCACATATTGCAAATTAGAAATAAAGATTTCCTACATTTCCATTTATTTCATGACTTTATGTGCATACATGATACATGTCATTATTCCTAATTAGAGTAACTGTTACCAAGTGCAATTATGCAAATTTGCTTGTGGATGAATATTAAAATACCTGACATGCAAAATCAGCATTCCAGCTATTCCTGGATATTCTCATGTTTCAAAACATTTTTCTCGGAAAAAAAAAAAAAGAAAGAAAAGAACATTCTCCTTGACTGTCAAAACAAGATATAGTTAAAATCCAACAATATCATGCCGTGCTTCTCCATTTCCATTTTTCTATGTCCACCGGACCTTATAGAAGTTGCTATATGCAGTTTGTAGAAAGCTCCCCAAGGGTATTGTTCGTGGTGTCCAAGAAAAAGCAGCAGAGGCAGAAGAAAAGTTAACTCTAACTAGAAACCGCCTTAATTTCATCAAGTCAAAAGTTTTGATTGCGAATTAGTTTCATTCCAACATCCTTATCACCACTTTCCCTAATTCAACCCACTAGGAGTTAACTACACTATATTCTGAGCTTTTAGCTCAATATCAAGATGAATAGCCTCTTTCTAGATGTAGTAGATGGTGCAGATCATCTAATCGCATTTTTTCCAAGGCCATTTCCTTCATCTTTCTGCACCTCGACAACAGTTCCATCAAAAGAGTACTTGTTTACTTATTCATGTGGTTGTGCTTCAGTGCTTAGAGTAAGGCCTTGAGAATAAAGCATCAAGTAAAGTGCTGATGTAAGAATTATATTATTGTGAACATTTGTCACAGGAATGATCAGTGGCAGACTACCTTGCTCAAGGGGGTGTCAATTGGCTTCTCTTTGTTGAGAATTGAACTGTGTAGATAGGTAATTTTGTTTATGTATATTTACTATATATGATGAATCCTCTTGATTTTTGGAGTGCTTTTTTACATTTTGACATCCTTTGGTGAAATTTGTGGTTCCGCCACTACAAGTGATCATGATTTCCATCCTCCATCTGTTCTGAACTGAATTCAACTTCTACGCAGAAACACTGCGCAAGTTGGTCTTTCTTTGTTTTAATTTATCTGGTCTTTTGAAAGTCCTGTTGGGACGTCATTTTTGGTTGTAACAAATGGCAGTTGATATGATCATAATTGCAGATACATTTCATCAGATGTTTTTCTTTTATCTGTGAAATTAGGCTAGATTTTATACATTGAAACTGAAAGGAATCAAATGTGAATCCTTATATGCAGAAGTCAAATTCGAGAAGACAAGTGAAGCCTTCTTACTAAAGTTAATAATTACTAGTGATAGATTAATAGTTACTTGCATAGACTATTGATGAAATGCCAGTTTACCGATTGGGCGCCTAAAGATAAAGAAAGGGGTTCCCCGCGTCAGACAACAATTACGTATTGTTCCTCAATGTGCATGAAGCTCGGAATGTTCTTCATTAGAAAATACACTATTATTGACGTGTTAATTACAATAAATAACAAAATTGTCGATATAATTATTATTTTACAAAAATCTAAAAAAAAAAAACTTTGGAGATGATGGGCCCAGCACACTCAAATAGCTAATAACATACTACTATATTTGCAATACGAAAAGTAAAAAGAATTATTTTTCGCTAAATAAAGGATGAAAATTAATTAAACAAAAACTATTACCAAACTGACATCATCGTACTGTCAAATAATTTAGGGATGGATAGTTAACATTTTCCTTGGGATTTGGCTGAAAACATAATTCAGCTTTTCTACTTCCATTATTCATTTAAAATAAATACATGGTATTTATACTACATTGTTGGAGAAGTCTAAAGGTTTGACAAATCTTAATGAAGCCTATTAAGTAAATGAACATATTGTGCATTGAATTTCATTAAAATTCTTCATGTTTTTATATAAACATAAAATGATTTGAGTAACGCATAGGTCAATAAAGGAAGAATATACTAACATGACTCAATGCATGCATCTGAAAGTGCAATTAAAATCTCAACTGCAACAAAAGTTGAGATTAAATGTATCATAATATTTTAGATAAAAATGAAATCAGGAACAATGTGGAGTTGAATAATAAATACACATAAAACAGAAGGCAAACATTAAGAGGAAGATAGCAAGGGAAATGGAGAATGTACCATATTGGGTAAGACAAGCAGATTTTTAATGTTCATAATAAGGTGACTTTTGGACTTTTATAACTGTACAATTAAATACTAATTTTAAATTACTGCTGTTTAACAGATATAATAATAAAAAAGTAGGTTATTTAAGAGTTTAAGTATCAGAATGTGTATTTCATCTTAATAGATTATAGAATGATTTATAATTAAATATTAATAGATAATTTAGAATATTTTAATTTATAATTTAAATATACAATTTGAAGTTTTTAAGTTTTTAATTTTTGAATTTTCTCTTTGGAAAGTTAAAAAGTGAAAGTTAGATTACCATGAAAGTAAATTAAAGATATATGATATATAAGCAAGTGTTCTACCAAAATATTAGACAGCTATTTTACCCTTCAATCTAAAACTATTCCTATAATATTATATATACTAAAAGCTAAAATTGCATAAAAATAAATATTATTAGACCATTAAATATTTTACAATGAATTATTTAGATGATGATAAAGAGTAAACATATATATTATTTGAAGGGTAATATTAGTCTCTCAATATTTGGAGGTTATTTTAGTATTTTAACTTTTTCACTTTTTGCCTTCTCACTTATTATTATTATTATTATTAGTTAGTTAGTTAGTTATTATTTATATTTTTTTATTTATTATTGTTACACCACACAGTAAGTTCTTGACACTTAGTTGGCCCAATTTAAATGTTGGTTAAGAGTTTTAGAATGTCGTACATGCGAGAAAGGGCTCGAGGGAAATAGGATAAAGCGTCGTCGGACGTCGCGAGGAAAATGTGACTTATAAATCGCATTCGACAAATGCGACTTATAACTCACATTCGACAAATGCGACTTATAAATCGCATTCGACAAATGCGACTTAAAACCAAATATAAAGGCCTCCCACTTCGTTTTTAAGTCACTTTTCATTTTATTTCAATGAGACAACCGAGAAAATAGAGGAGGGTGAGGGTTCAACATAAATATTCGTGGAATTACGCTATCAAAACGGTCAAACTCGAATTAGCAAGATAAGCGAAGTATAAAGCTGTAGGGAGCATTCTGCGGAGTTAGTTTCGCAAAGTGCAGTGAGCGAATCGTCTTTACGCCGAGCTAAGGTAAGTGGAATTGCTCCAAACTAGTGTTAATATACTTCCGACATTAAAGTTGAGTATTTCTCCCTTCTAGACCCTAGAAATAGCGAGTTTCGGCCGTTCTTGATAAGTCAGTAGGCAGTAAGTATAGCCATAATATGGTTTCTTTCCAAAATAATAATGCAATTAATTCTATTCTTTTGTGAATATGAATCTATTGGGAGAAATAGTTGAATATTGGCGAGACTACGCCGGTTAATCGAAAGTTGGCGGTTGAGGTATGTAAAGCCATTTCCTTCGGCAAGTTATTAGTTCGATCTGACAAAATAGTACAAATTCGAGTAGAATGTTTCGGAAGCCGTATATTATATTCGGTATGAGTTCAATAAGCATGTTAGAATTATTATACAATGTTCAACATGAAACTCAGTAAAATAGTATAATTCTCGTAGAATATTCCAGTATTGTTTCATACTCGGTATATCTCGGTATTAGATTGAGTATATTTCGATGTGGATTCGGTATATTTCGATGCTCCAGTTCAGTATATTTAGGTATAAAATTGAGAGCAGAATATCGGAGATATAAATATTATTATCGGATTCGGTAATATATATATTACATGAGTTATTGCTATACGTGGAGACATGATTATTGTGTTGGGCACCGCCTTAGACCTTGACACTTGGGGTTAATAGGCCCAGTGTCGGCTTCGCCCGCCGGAGGTGAGGATACGTCACTCTACGGAGTGGCATGCGTCGCCGGCGGACAAAAGATGGGATACGAATTCCCATGGCAGTTGATGGCCACTACACCACACCCCCTATCGCGTTTGCGCTCAGTGCAATTTGGTTGGTTCTGATTTGATTTGAGTCCTCGGACTCGGATACAAGTATAGTCGGGGCGGCGAGCCCAGAGTTGCATACCCGGGGGCGACGGGATGCTCATAGTTACTAGGTTTATGGTATGGCTGGGTAGGGATATATAGATTGTGTGTTGGTTGGTACGCTACGACATGGGGCGGTAAGGTTCTTGTATGCTATGTTGTGTTAGTTATTAATAGATAGAAAGTAGACACCGCCATGTTATCGGGTATGACTCTTACTCATCTTCGGTAAAGTTACGCTCTTTTCGGTCGGTCTCGGCCCCGTCTCTATTGCCCGGTATCTAATCGGTATTATTGTTGCTTTGATTATTTTAGTTATTGCTTTGCACATATAGGTACCGATTAAAATGCCGACGCCCGTTTTAAGGAGTCTTTGCATTACTTACTACTTGGTACACATAGACGAGCCGAATCCCTCGTAGTTCCGATGTGATACGAGATCATTCGGCTCCTTTCCTTCGGGCTTGAAAAGCAGTTTCTCTTCCCTTTTGATTGTACGGTATGGGTAGACCGGGGACTGTCGGCCGTCTTATTATTCTTAGAGGCTTAAGTTGTATCTATTCCCTATGGTCATATTGTATGTGATGGTCGTGTAGGGCCTGTCGGTTGTTGGTTGGTGGCCTTGTCAATCACGGTCCAGGTTTAGTGCTCGATTCATTTCTCGAGATATAACTAGAACGGCGTAGCCTTGTAGGCCGCATGGATCCCTTGTAGTTGGATTTGTTACGGTTGGTTGTTTATATCATACGGTGGCTATAGGCGCATGCGCCGGAGAGGCTGTGTTTCTGGCCGTTATATAACGTCGTTTTCTTAAATCGAGGAAGTTAGAAACCGGCACGACACCCCGAAGTGCTTAGGCTCGATTAGTCATTAGTCAGGGTCTTTAGTAGGGCCTTTAGGTGTCGAGTCATGTCCGAGGCTGGGGGCGTGACAATTAATATTTATTATTTACATTTATTCTTATTTTTATTTTATTATTATTATTATTTATTTATTATATTTATTTATTTATTTGTTTAACTTTTCACTTTTTGGAATCTCACTTATGTAGTAATAAATATATAATTATGATATGATATGATAAAATATTAATATTTAATTATGTATTTGGTTAAATTTTAATTTAGTGAAGGGCAAAATGATAATATAATTTTTCACATTTTGGCTTCCACTTATATAATAATAATAATATGATGATGATGATGATGATTTTTATATATTATATTTATTTTTATTTTATTTAGTGGAGGGTTAAAATAGTAATGCAATTTTGAAGTTAGGAATTTTTATTTTTTATTATTATTTATTTATTTTATTTAGTGAATCTTGTTTAATGGCATAACATTATATGACATTAATTAAATAAAAAAATAATTTTAAAATATAAAATCCTAAAAAAACTTAGCAAGAACTCAGCTCAAAATAGTTTCAAACTACTAAAACATTTAATATAAAATTTTATATATATATATATATATATATTTGATTTTAATTTACAAGCATTTGTGTGTTATTAATTGATTGATTGCATATGTAACTAAATATTATGATATAATATTCGACATTTTAATATTTTTGTATATATCGAGTATTGTATTAATATCAAACTTTTTCAAAATGTATATGAAATATTATTATATCAAATTTTAATACACCCATACTTGAGTTGTATCAATTGTGAGCAAAATTGGGGTTCAAACGGACGCACAAACGGATAAGCGCATACCAAAATACGCAAGCTGTCAAAAAATTTTCTTAAGTTCATCCGTTTGTGGAGTTCTATTTAATTTTTTGTAAGTTTGTTTATAAATTATAAAATAATAAAGCAAAAAGTTATAGAGAAGGAGGCGAAGAGAGAAGACTTTTTATTTCTCTTAAGGGGTGAAAATCACGATGAACAAGACTCCTTTTATTTATAGGGAAATTAATCCTATCTTTTCTTCAAAGAAGCAAGATAGACATTCACTATAAATTCACTATAATACAAATACATTTATAACACTCCCGTTGAATGTCTATTTTATAGATAATATACCTTGTTAAAAACTTACTGAAAAAAAATCAGTGGAAAAAATTCTAGTGAAGGAAAAAGAGTACAAATATCTAATAATATGTATTTTGGCTACCTCATCAAAAAATTTACAAGAAAAATCAGATGGGACATCTTGCAAGGAAAAAAAAGTATAGCGTGTATTAACTTCCCTTAATTAGAACATCAGTCCAAAAGTTTAAATCTTCGCATCCCAATCTTGTGAACCATCTTCTTGAAAGTTGTCATTGGTAGAGACTTAGTGAGCAAATTAGTCATATTATCACTCGAACGAATTTGTTGCATGTTGATATCACTATTCCTTAGGAGATCGTGTGTGAAGAAAAACTTCGGTGAAATGTACTTCGCTCTATCTCATATATGTATCCTCCCTTTAATTGGGCTATGCATGTTGCATTATCTTCATATAAGCTGGTGGTTGTTTTGTCACATGTCAAACCACAATTTTCTCGAATGAGATGTATCATTGACCTTAGTCACGCACGTTCTCAACTTGCTTCATAAATGGTAATTATCTCAGTATGATTTGATGAAGTAGCCACAATAGACTGATTTGTAGATCATCAAGATATGACAGTACCTCCACGTATAAACATGTAGTCTGTTTGAGATCGAATTTTGTGTATGTAAAATTAATACCTTGCATCAGAGCAATCAATTATATTGGGACTGTAATTGTTAGAATAAAATAAACTCATATCGTAGTCCCTTTTATATATATCAGAATATGTGTTTGGTTTTGTTCTAGTGTCGTTTGGCAGGAGCAGAACTACATCTTGCTAAAAAATTAACTGAAAATGCCATGTCAAGTCTTGTAGTATTAGCAAGATATATTAGTGTACCAACCGCACTAATATATGATACTTTAGCACCAAGGATTCCTCATTCTTTTCTTGAGGTCAGAATGAATCTTTATTCACATCAAGTGATCGAATAACCATCGGAGTATTTAATTGATGTGTTTCATCCATGTAAACTTATTTTAACACCTTTTTTGTATAGGCAAATTGATGGATAAAGATATCGTTTGTCAAATGTTCAATTTCCAAATCAAGACATAATTTATTTTTTCAAGATCTTTCATCTCAAATTCTATCTTTAAACTATCAATTGCCTTTCGAAGTTTTGCTGGAGTTCCAATGAGATTTACGTCATAACAAAATAGCAAGTATAATAAATTGCGATGTTATTTTTTTTACAAAAAAAAAAACATAAAGGTAAGGAAAGTCTAATTTTTATCATTTTTCAATTAATATTCACTAAGGTGGTTAAATTACATCCACCTTACTTGATTTTCTCCATATAAAGATTATGAACAAATTTACAGAAGCTTGTAAATGTGTCAGGCATTATGAATCCTTCAATAATTTTCATATAATTTTTGTCAAGGGACAATATTCAATAATATTTTAAATATGTGACATCTTCTGGTGTCTGAACTACATGTTTAATANTAAGGCGGAAAACTTAACTTATCAAGCATGAACTAGCTGGTGTCTGAACTACATGTTTAATAAGTTTTAAGCCTATCAAGATGTATCACTTCACTTGATAATTATTTCTACATCAACATGCTTTTGTAAATGTAGAATTCAGATCCTCACAGTATTTTACAATATGGAGCATAATATTATACAAAAGATATCGTCAACGAGATATTCATTTTGTATCAGTTCACAATGCGGCATAACTTACTGAGATCCCATCACTTCATTATTTTCAAGTACCTGAACCTCTCATAAGGTCTCATGAAGTGTTATGTTATAGGTTCTTCAAGAGCACACTACCTCCTTATTGTGATCATTTGCTCCTCTACCTTTTTCAAGAATTATTGTGTTTGAAATCGATTGTTCTATCATGTTGCATGCATGCGGTAGACTTTGTCCTTCAAGGCCAATCAATAGGAGCATTTGCAGCAGAAATATGATTGTAATTTTAGGTCAGCAAATGTTTCTAGTACTTTACCTAAATTATCTTTTGAATGAGGATCATATCGATGATAATTCACAACATATTTTTAACCTGCTTATGCTCTCCCCCTTGTGTTAGAAAAAATAACATATATGTCTAATATTTATTGGAGAATCCATCTTTATATATCATGAGATATTCATTAATCATATATCGTACATTCTAAATCATTAAATGAAAAATATCTGATTTCTGATACTGAACCAATTGAGAGGGAAAAATAATTATAATTTATTGATCAATTAATACAAGTGTTATTGTGTGTAATGGTATCATATCTTAGACCAGTACATAAAGTTTTGTTCATATATGCAATGGTTCAGCTATATATGCGAGGCATTCAACACCAAACCATCTTGAATATAAACCAGCATTATCAAGATGAATTATCTTGATTACAGAATCTGAAAATTATGCTCTTTACCCATATAATGATCAAGCAATGTTGTTAATGTCAAAAAGCGGGTTGATAATAACGCACATGTGACCATCTTATAGATGCATCTATTTAAGATATCAATAGGTGAACAGGCTCATCTTCACTTTTTATATTTTTCACAATATAGGGGATTCACTCCCAACATTAGTTGGAATAATCAATTTGTCATGAGAACAAGCAACATAAGAAAATTCTTGAAGAATCTTTCAGTTCTTCAATATATTTTGATATTCAATTAACAAATCATATTTAAATCAGAATGATCAAAATTGCCATGTCAACTGAAAAAATTATTTGTACTACTAAACTTCAAGTTTTTCATGACATATACTATTTATTTTAGTAAACATTAGGTTTACTATGTCATAAATTTTATATTAATAAACTTGTGATTTTCTGTAGCATGTAATTTTATCATACTTATATTTGTAGTAAAAATAGGGTAACCTTTCATATACATATTTGTCATGCCCCACCTTGGGAGGCGTAACTGGCACCTAATGCTACGTTGTACCCTAAGCTGACCTAGATAGACATATACACTTCTAGTGCATACCAGCAACACATAATCAAGAAAACAATCAGCTATATCTCGGCTCAAAACGTAGCCCTAGGCCGACAAGGCCGCAACGTATATACCTGCATCAATCAGTTGACCCAACAGTTATAATAATATCATATTATATGAGCCGATAAGACCACCATGTTGTCTAAATCATAACAAAGAAAGGCAGGCAAACATTTACATATATACAAGACGACAAGGTTGCCTACAGATAGCACAATTACGCCCCACGCGGCCAACAACGCATATCTAACCAACACAACAGCCTCTAAGAGTAAAATATTGATTGGGACAGGTCCCGAGCCTACCCAAAAACTATACATCAAAAGACAGGAAAACCTTTAATCGTATGGCAACTCTGGAGGAAATGAGCTAGCCAATCTGCTGAGTCTGAATGGCTACTAAGGAGGTCTTGAAACCTATTTGTCTGAAACTGCAGGCAAGTATGCAGCGCCCCATGCGTGTACGTCAATACAATATGTACCAAATATGTAAGGCAGTAATAATAACTGAATAAAAGTTGATAAGGAACTGGAAGTAATCAGCCATAAGGGCCAGAAGTTAACCTGAATAATCTCACAAACATGAACTATAGCTAGCAAACAAACATAAAAACATGAGCCTAACCTGACCGTCCATAAGCCTCGGGTACATCTGATAAGATCCCTACTTAGGATATCATATAGTCTATCAGACTTCTAGCAGTTAGGGTGATTTCTTGAGCGAACTATACGACAAGTTGTAAGTCGAATGAAGCTACGATCACTGACAGCAGGTAGTTCACCTAGCAAGCTACCACCCAGTTTATTAGGTATCGTTGGTGCCATTGACTCATAGGTAAGACTGTATTACCAAGATTCTAGCCCTGTAGGGGTCAAGGTAGGCAAGCTTTACTACATATATAGGCATTAAAACAGAAAGTTATATCGCCAAACTGCATCCTATGCTGCCCAATTTAACAAAATACGCTCAACAGCTAACCACAAGCCTCTATTGCCTGTGTACGTAAGCAAAACATTTACTAGTCCCTCTAGACGGTAAATAAACCAACAGAAAATCTCTATTTCGCTTCTAGCGATAGTCAAAACTGAATAAGTCCTTCCTAACAAGGGATACTACGTTACTACCTCAATTCGTCCCATAGAAACTAACCACAACACATATAATCACAAACTACTATGAAGATACAAGTCTTATTAACTATACGACGAGAATAACTTGCAGAAAGAGGTTAGCCTTAACATACCTTAACTGTCGAATTCTGCTCAATCAATCCTACTTCGATTAAGAACTCATAATCCCTCCGTGTCCAAGCTTATACGCCAGGGAAATAGGATTTTCTAATTCAAGAATTAGGCCAGCAGTCGTAGCCCACAAGACACAATGATAATAAGTCAAAATGAGTCTAATTGGGTAAAATCTTACGAATTGTTATAGATTAGAAGGGTAAAAATACTTACTATCACTTGTAGACGTACTAGCTATAGATAAAGAATGATTTCTATGACTTTTACCCGCTAGGGCTCCATCAATTGGGCTAATTTCAAAAATTCAACTTTGTAAATACGTTCTTCGTAGGCCCGAAATTCACTACCCAAGAATAATTTGCAATTAGACGCAATCTGATAGCTAATTTGACTTCAAATTAATGAAAATCTAAAGGGGGAAGTCGTCTAAGTCGTGTGCTCTTTTGGGGGAAATATTTTAAATGAAATCAAAATGCACATTTAAATATATATA
>JACEIK010000667.1:195082-205439 GCA_018107945.1 Datura stramonium
CTTCCTTATTTGGAATATATAGAAAATAGTGCATGTATTTAAGTGCTCATATAAAAGCGAATAATTTTTTACCTTTCAATTAAACGCTATTTTTATAATATTTTTGTTCATTGAAACAAATATTAGACCAAACTAAAGAAAGAACTACTAGATTGGATCAAACTCTTAAACATAATCATCAATTTGAAATTCATAATTTTCTTTCTAACTTCTTATATAGTTACACAAACACGTCTTTTAAATATTATTAATGTCACTTTCATAAATTTGTTCTTATTAACATGAGAGACACGCGCGAGGCGCGTACTCATAAACTAGTTAGACTAAAAGAAGGGAAGGATGATACTTTAATTTTAGTATACTTAATAAAATTCATGTTAGACTGCTAGTTTTGATGATGACGAAACCATATGAGACCTGTTCCCTCGTTTCGATCCTCCTGAAGAGTTTATTTTGCCTGGAGTTGGGCGGAAAACTTTTTACAGCTATAAAAAGTACTTTCTGCAGAAGGTTGGTGAGTGGAAGCAGTGCAGTCGAGTAGAAGCCTTGTCCCAACAGGTCAAATGTACTAGACCAATGAGATTGATTTCTTATTTTGATGTGTCCAATACTTATCCTAGTTTTTGGACAATCAAAAGGCATGTTTTCAAAATTGAAGAAAAACAAACACATTCCTCAAACATATTCCCCATCCTTTGAAGCAGTGACTGTCCTTGAAGGTTGGTGCTCGTGCACTCTTGTCCTAGGGCTATTGTTAGAGTTGTGTTTTTGTTGAGTTGTAATAGCTAGAAAACATGAAGTTTGTAAGTTTTTATTTGTAATTGTTGAATGATTCTAGAAATATTGTCAACTAGAGTTAGTTGAGGTTTTAGCTAGAATCACTCTTGTGTTCCAGTTAGAGTTAGCTGGATTGCATAGTAATGGTGTTAGAACTTTGAAGTCTTGTAATAGAGTTGTTGCAAGTGGGATATTAAGAGTTTAATCTCTTAGGATTACAAGAGTCTGTAATCATTGTTGCTCAGATCTAGTGGAGTTGTGTGAAATCCTACGTGGTAGGTCATGGTTTTTTCTTCTCTTGAGCAAGAAGGTTTTCACGTAAACATCGTGTGTCACTTTCCTTGTTGTTTTACTATTCGTGCATTCTTATTCTATGCTACCTAGTGAAAGAACCTGGTCCTGAGTATGATGGTGGACTCATATAACTTATCAATTGGTATCAGAGCAGGTTCTTTTTAAAAGGTTAACACCTAGAAAGAATCCTGTAAAACATAACAGCACCACCAAATCTGGAAGAAGGATAGTCTACTACAAGACCCCCTAGATTCAATAGACAATACTATGGATGGTGGAAGACTCGAATGCATGATTTCATCATGGATGAAGACAGTGAGCTATGGGATATTGTGCTAGATGGTACCTATGTTCCCATGAAGACGGTAACCAAAGGGGAGACTACAATAACTGTTCCCAAGACGAGAAAAGAATCCAATGATAGTGATCGAAAACAGATTGAGAAGAACTACAAGGCAAAAAAACTTTTGGTTTGTGGCATAGCTCCGGATGAATACAACCGAATCTCAGCTTGTGAGATAGCCAAGGAGATCTGGGATTGACTTAGAACAACTCATGAAGGGACGAGTCAGGTCAAACAATCCAAGGTAGACATGCTTACTACTCAATATGAGATGTTTTCGATAAAAGAAGGAGAATCGATTCAAAAGATGTACAAAAGATTCACCTCAATCACAAATGAACTCTATTATTTGGGAGAGGTTATAAAGCCAAGCAGGTTGGTAAGGAAGATTCTCGGCATTCTTCCCAAGTCACGGGAAAGCAAGGTAGACGCTATTACTGAAGCTCGAAATCTCGACACTCTTACCATGGATGAACTCATAGGAAATCTTAAAACCTATGAGCTCAAGAGGTAGGAAGATCAGAGTAGAAGTGAGCCGAGGAAAGGCAAGGGGTTGTCTCTCAAAAGTGCTTAGGAAGATTTGAGTCAGGATGCTAAAGACATGAAATACTTAACAAGGAGATTTCAAAAGATGATCAGGAGAAATGGTGGATTTCAAAAGAAATCAAATGCAAATAGGGGGCCTAGTCCAAATGATCTTTGCCATAAATGTGGGAAACCAGGTCATTTCATTAAAGACTGTCCTATGCACAAGGTTGACTACAAGGAGTACTTGAGAACCAATGCTAATAAAACCCGAAAGAAGGACCCGGTCCCAAACAAATTCAAAAGAAGAGCAGCAGCTGATAAATTGGTCAAGTAGGCCTTGGCAGCCTAGGGAAATTCATTTGAAGAATCAGAAAATGATGAAACACCTGAAGATGCTTCAATAATGGCAGTTGAAGATGATGATTCGCCATTCAATTTGATGTTTACATTCATGGCCAACTCAGAAGCAGATGAAGAAGAGGAAGTAACTTTTCTTGGCATTAAGAAAAATCTGAAGGATTATAACTTGAAAGAGCTGAGATCCCTAGCTAGTGTGTTAATTGATTCATTCTATGACCTCACTAAAGAAAAGAAAGCCTTGAATAAGAGTGTCGATAACCTTGAATCGGAGAAAGTTGTTTTGATCACTAACCTAGCTGAATTAGATGAAAAATGCAAGGAATTAGTGTCTGAAAGAAGCTCTCTTATTGAAAATGGTACTGGAAGTGATGTAGGAAATTCTCAAAATGAGCTAGAAGCCAAATTGAAAAACTCTCAGGAGGAGCTCACCCTTATGTTGGAAAGAAATTCTAAACTTGAGAAGGAATTGGTCAAACTCAAGATTGACCTAGACAAGTCTATTAAATAGACTGCCTCCTCTCAAGTCTTGGAAAAGTTGACAAATCAGAGATCTAACACTGGTGAAGGAATTGGATATAGAAAGACCTGTACTCCCTACAATCCTCATAGCAAGTATGTATCTAATCCAAACAACTTATTGTGCACTCATTGTGGAAGGAATGGTCATCTCAAGTCAGATTGCATGTCTAGACAAGATGCCTTAAGAAGGACTGTAAATGGTCAAGAAACCTTGATGAACAACAGGGTACCTGGTCCTAAAGTGTCTCAAATCAGGTTGCCTGAATGGATAAAAAGAAATCTAATCTTTTCTCTGTCCCAATTTTGGGAACTCAAGCTTAAATGGGTTCCCAAGTCTAGTCCGTGATTCATTTTTGCAGGAAGGAGTGAGAGGGAGTAGTCAAAAATGGTATATGAATAATGGCTTCTCAAAGAACATGACTGGAGAAATTGAGAATTTTCTCACTCAAAGCTTGTCAAGGAGGCTCGGTGTCTTTTGGAGATGGAAAAAAGGGGTACATTCTTGGTGTTGGAAAGATTGGGAAGACACTTGATCATGCTATTGAAAATTTCTTCTATGTCAATGGGTTGAAATATAGTCTTCTGAGTGTGTCTCAGATTTGTGACAAAGGAAATGCGGTCAAGTTTCTTTTAGCTCTATGTACGGTGACAAATCTTCAATCAGGAAAGGTGGTTCTGACTGCTAATAGGTGCAAGAGTATGTATGTTGATGATCTCAACTCAGTAGCTGGTGATGGGCTCACTTGTTTAAGCTTGGTTGAAGATGAAGCTACCCTGTGGCACAGAAGGTTGGGGCATGTGAGCACTGTACTTCTCAACAAGTTAGTATCGAAGGACCTGATTAGAGGACTTCCCAAGGTGAAATTTTCTCAAAATCAACTATGTGATGCTTGTGTCAAAGGGAAACATACCAGGTCATCATTCAAGAATAAAAGGGGGTGAATACCTCTAGACCTTTAGAGTTACTTCACATGGACTTGTGTGGACCTGTGAAAATTGCAAGTCATGGAGGAAAGAAGTTCATCTTTGTTGTTGTTGATGACTATTCAAGATACACCTGGACAATGTTTTTCCGCTCAAAGGAGGAGACATTCTCCATTTTTGAATCGTTTGCAAATCAAATTCAAGTGAAGCTGAACTGCAACATTGCAAGGATCAGGTTCGACCATGGAACTGAATTTGAAAATGTAAAATTTGAGGCCTTTTGTGCTGCTAAGGGGATCAGTCAAAACTTCTCTGCTCCTAGAACTTCTCAACAGAATGGAGTGGTGGAGAGGAAAAACCAAACTCTTGTGGATATTTCCAGAACACTACTTATAGATGGAGGTGTAGCCATGTCCTTTTGGGAAGAAGCAGTCAACACTGCTTACCATGTGGTGAACATATGTCTAATCCAGTCCTTACTAGGGAAAACTCCCTATGAGCTGTTGAACAAGAAGAAGTCAATGTTGAACTATCTCAGAGTCTTTGGGTGCAAATGCTTTGTGTTGAACAATGGCAAGGATAATCTAGGAAAATTTGTCCCCAGGAGTGGTGAGGGAATGTTCTTAGGTTACTCTTCAAACAACAAGGCATATCGAGTCTACAATAAGAGGACACAATGTGTTGAAGAGAGCATCCATGTTATATTCGATGAGACCGGGAAGCTGAAAGATGCAGACATGTTCAATGATGATGAACTTGAGGAACTATGGCAAACACAAAGTGATGCAATTGATTGTGACCTGCCTGAGGAGCTGGTGATATCTGCTGAGAAAAATGAGGACCAGCTGGTGAAAAACCCAACGCCAAATGAAAATCATGTTCCCCCAAATAATGCAATGGAGAATGTTAACACAGAAGTTTCACAGGAGAGAGAAAATGCAGACAACAACCTAGAAGAGGGACCAAGTGCAGAAGTAGGAGAATCCTCTATAAGAAGATTCAACTGGAAACACAGATCATCTCATATGCTGGATAACTTATTGTCACATCTGGACTCAAACATGCAAATCAGATCAAAGTCTCAAAATATGTTTGCATCCTCAGTATTCATATCACAGATTGAAACCAAAAACATCAAGGAGGTCCTGAAAGATGTTGAATGGGTTAATGCAATGCAGGATGAACTTTATCAATTTGAAAGAAATAAGGTTTGGCATCTGGTTCCAAGGTCAACCGATCAAACTGTTATAAGGACTAGGTGGGTCTTCAGGAACAAGCTGAATGAACAAGGTGTCACTACCAGAAACAAGGTTAGACTGGTGGTTCAGGGATACAATCAGGAGGAGGGAATTGATTATGATGAAACCTTCGCTCCTGTGGCACGAATGGAGGCTATTCGAATGCTGATTACTTTTGATTCCTTTATGGAATTCAAACTATTCCAGATGGACGTTAAACGTGCCTTTTCAAATGGATATCTAAAGGAAGAAGTCTATGTGAAGTAGCCTCCTGGTTTTAAAGACATTGATCTACCTCATCATGTGTACAAACTGGACAAAGCGTTGTATGGGTTAAAGCAAGCCCCTCGAGCATGGTATGAGAGACTATCCAAGTTTCTCCTAGACAATGGGTTCAAGAGAGGAAAAATTGATAACACTCTTTTCCTAAAGTCCAGAGGAAGGAACCTACTCATTGTTTAGGTATATGTGGATGATATTATTTTTGGAGCCACTCTAAATTCCCTATGTGAAGATTTTTCAAAACTTATGGGGAATGAGTTCGAGATGAGCATGATGGGTGAACTCAACTTTTTCTTGGGTTTACAAGTGAAGCAGGACAGAGTCGGCAACATGATTTGCCAGCATAAATACATCAAGGAGCTTCTTACAAGATTTCAAATGGATAATGCCAAGCCAATTGATACACCCATCGGAACTACTTCAAAACTGGATAATGATGAACCTGGTCCTCCGGTGAATGAGACCATATATAGAGGAATCATTGGATCACTCCTATATCTAACAGCCAACAGGCTGGATACTGTGTTCAGTGTAGGCATGTGTACCCGGTTTCAAGCTGTCCTAAAGAATCTCATTTGAAAGCTGCTAAGAGGATTCTCAGATATCTCAAAGGAACCATTGACTTGGTCCTCTTCTACCCGTGTGGAGGCTCTTTTGATCTTATTGATTACTCCGATGCTGACTATGCTGAGTACCTAATTGACAGAAAAAGTACCTCTGGGATGGCTTATTTCCTAGGCCCTTCACTAGTTTCCTGGGGGTCAAGGAAGCAAAATTCAGTGGCACTTTCTACGGCTGAAGCAGAGTATGTAGCTGTAGCATCATGTTGTGCTCAATTATTATGGATCTGGAAGGAGCTGGAGGATTTTGGAATGCTAACTGAATGTGTGCCATTAATGCGTGACAACACCAGTGCTCTTAACATGACCAAGAATACTATGCAACACAAGCAGACCAAGCACATTGATATTCGAAATCATTTTCTGAGAGATAATGTAGAGAAGGGGAACATTCGAGTGGAATTCTGCAGGACAGAAGATCAGATTGCCGACATCTTCACTAAAGCCTTGAACAGGGACCAGTTTGAGAGAAACATACTAAAGATGGGGTTGATCAAGATGACCTAACTTTTCACTCTTCTTCTTCTCTTCTAAATTAACTTTTTCTCTCTCATGACTATGATCAGGCTACAGGTATCCTAGCATAGTTGCAAATGATGTGCTTGACTCAGCTCCATACCTCACGGGTATACATGCATGGTGGATGTGAGGAAGCAAGAGGTTGACAAGAAAGAAGCTTGGCACACGTGATTTGTATTCAAGGCGGGACCAAGTCCAACCTATAGGTTAGCATTACTTTCTCACTTATGAACGAATATTAGAAATAATCTGTGAACTGCCTATGCCTTATTTTCCCGCTTATTTCATTCGGTACCCGGTCACTAACACTGTCTTTTTCTCTCCCACCTCTTTAAGTCCAAACGTCTCCTCTTATTTGACATTCCCTTTTCTCTTTCTTTAAAACCCATTCAACTGTCATCTCCTTCCTTTTCAAATCCCTTCCTCTTAGAACAAAACCAGACTTTCTCTCTTCTGGATCTTCAAAACCCTCTTTCTCATCTCTAAATTTTCTCTCTCACTCTCCTCTGTAACCATGTCTCACTCTTCCTCTTCCTCTAAACAAACTGAAAACCCAGACTCATCCTTCCCTATTGGGTCTACGACTATGGAATCGACACCTTCGTCTACCCCCTTTGGAATCCCCTTCTCAAAAACCCCCATGACAGCTCCTCTACCTTCTCTTTCCGACCTCAACATCGCCTTAACATTCGCTTTTGACCCCTCCGGTCCATCTGATGAAGTGACGGAGCCATCCCTTGAAAACCCTATCTCAGCTACCCCTCTCGCCACTCAGGAACCCGATTGTACCTCTCCCTTACCCTCTATGGTTGGGACGCTTGGAAAGGACCAACCTGGGGCTGCATATTCAGAACCCATGCCGGAAGTCCCTTCTCCCTCTGCACCCTCCACTGAAATTCCCTGGTCTCCTAGGTGGGATAGGACTCCACAGAATCTTCACATATTGACAAACTCTGGTGCTGCTGAGGGCAGTGAAAAAAGTGAGGATGACCAGCCTCTCATGTGGAAAGTTCAAAAAATTGCCTCTCATCCTCAAAAGGACCAGTCAGGGGACCTGGTTCGACCACATCAAACCAGAGCTTCAACAAGGAAAATCTTAGACAATGCACTAAAGGAGAGTCAAGCTCAGACTGCAAAACAGAGGAAGCTAAAACGTAAAATGGTGACCGAAAAGGAGGATGTTGAACCTGATATTGTGGTAGATCAAGAAGAAGGAGAGACGCAAAGGGCGGATGCTGGTGATAGGGGGAAGGCTAAGAAAAATATGGGAAAGGGAAAATAAAAAGTACTCAGTTCAAGTAGGAAGGTTACTCATCCAGTTTCAAAGAGGAAGGCAATTGTTGCTGAGAAAAGGAGGAAGCATGCACAGGATGCTTCAAGAGTTGATGCAGAAGACCACATGGAGGAAGACTCTCCATCAATTCCTCTAAATAGAACCCACCATACGAAGGGACCTGGTGCGCCCTCCAGAGTCAGGTCTCAACCTGAGCCATCCTTGTGTTTGAGTCGAGAGGAAAGACAAAAAATCATGCAGTCACAAAAAGTGCTTCGAGGCAGAGTTTTTGACCCTGATATTATGGATTTAGCTGGTATGACTGAATTGGTTTAAATGGTGAACTTTCAATCTTGGAGGCACTTGTTTGTTCCTCCAGTTCCTGTGTTTCATGAGTCAGAGGTCTGAGAGTTTTATCACGAGATGGAGTTTTCCGAAGATGCAAAGGAACTCTACTCCAAGGTGAATGGAGTGACGTTCATGTTAAATGAGAAAACCCTCAGTACTATTCTGAATGTGCCGGTTGAAGGGATCCGGTGGGTAGACAACGAATGTGCAAAGAGAAAGTTTATCTCTCTCATATGCAAGTTGGAAAGTTGGACTGGTGAGTGTTTATTAAAGAAACAGATGAAGGGAGAATATCAGTTGGTGTTCGAGTTCGTTAACAAGGTTCTTCTTCCAAGAAAGGAGAAAAGAACAATTGCTGGTGTCCCTGATCTATTTGTGATGGAAGCCCTCGGTACCTTTCAGCCAATCAGTTTGGCTATTGTAATGATCGAGCATTTACATAAGATAATGACTGTTAAAGATGGTAAACATGGTCTTGCGTATGGGTTCTTGCTGAACAAAGTTTTTGAGTTCTTTAAGGTTGATTGTGGCCCGGGAATTGCTGGGTCCAAAAAATAGATGATCTCACTCATGACTCTTGAGGAGTGTGAGTGTTTGGAGAGACGAGTAGGAGAAAAGGGACAATCCCTAGTGTCTGATCTGATAGCCTCACAGGAAAAAACCACTGCAAAAATTGAGTGACTCACTGCTTTACTCAGTCAAAAGGAGGCTGAAATTGTGCGTCTTAAAGCCAACCCAGTGGAGGAACCTGGTCTAGTCCCTAGCTTAAGACAGGAGAATGGAGCTCTCAAAGCTGAATTCAAGGAACTTACCAAAAAGCTCCTTCAGGCCCATGAGACTTTTAACGACCGCACCTCTACTCTCTTGCCCAAGCTTCTGGACCATGACTACCCATCTCTTCTCCTCCCTTCATTCCCAATGTCTTGTTAATGGTTTCCCAAATCAATCCTTCTAATTTTTTTGCTATGGCAAGCTGCAGTATTGATTCTTTTTGTTTGTTCATGGTGTTTCTTGTAATGCTAATTAACTAAATGGAATCATGTGTTTTTGCCTTGTGTCTATTGTCTATCTTTTTTTACTTTTCTTATATTTCACTCATGTTAGTGTTGCCCCATGGCCATGAGTTATCATGATCTATGCTTTCTTATTTTGGTTTACTGTAGCGCTTTTTAATGATACCAAAAGGGGAAGAACTATCAGTTGAGTTGGGAAGAGTTGTGGGGAAAATATATAAGCTAGGGAGAATATATAAGGCAGGGGAAATATAGAAGGCAAGGGAAAAGTTTTTGAAAAATTTGGCTGAAGATATGGTTGTCATCATCAAAAAGGGAAAAATTATTATACTGCTAGTTTTGATGATGACGAAACCATATGGGACATGTTCCCTCGTTTCGATCCTCCTGAAAGGTTTGTTTTGGCTGGAGTTTGGCGGGAAAATTTTTACAGCTGTAAAAAGTACTTTTCTGCAGAAGGTTGGTGAGTGGCAGCTGTGTAGCAACCTTGTCCCAGCAGGTCAAATGTACTAGACCAATGAGATTGGTTTCTTGTTTTGATGTGTTCAATACTTATCCTAGTTTTTGGACAATCAAAAGGCATGTTTTCAAAATTGAAGAAAAGACACACACTCCTCAAGCATATTCCCTATCCTTTGAAGCAGTGACTATCCTTGAAGGTTGGTGCTCGTGCACTCTTGTCCAAGGGTTATTGTTAGAGTTGTGTTTTGTTGAGTTTTAATAGCTAGAAAACATGAAGTTTGTGTAAGCTTTTCTTTGTAATTGTTGAATGATTCTAGAAAGATTGTCAACTAGAGTTAGTTGATGTTTTAGCTAGAATCACTCTTGTGTTCCGGTTAGAGTTAGTTGGGTTGCATAGTAATAGTGTTAGAACTTTGAAGTCTTGTAATAGAGTTGTTGCAAGTGGGAGATTAAGAGTTTAATCTCTTAGGATTACAAGAGTCTATAATCATTGTTGCTCAAATCTAGTGGAGTTGTGTGAAATCCTACGTGGTAGTCGGTGTTTTTTCTTCCCTTGAGCAAGGAGGTTTTCACGTAAACATCGTGTGTCACTTTTATTGTTGTTTTACTGTTCGTGTATTCTTATTCTGTGCTACCTAGTGAAAGGACATAGTCCTGAGTACGGTGGTGGACTTATCAATTCAGTTATTATACAAATATACTACCTAACACATTAAAGAGAGTTTTAATTCATTAAAAATACAAATAAATGATACGGTAGCATATATGAAAGTTAACTGCTCATACAAAGAAATCTGAAGATTAAATGATACGTTAATAATTTAAATCAATGAATATATTAAAGTAAGGTCTAATAT
>JACEIK010000667.1:249730-290797 GCA_018107945.1 Datura stramonium
ATATTTGAGGAATTTGAGCATGAGTTATTACATTAATCATGTTTTGAACATATAACTTATTATCAATTAAAAAAAGTAAATGAATTTTGCTTTTCTTTGCTTGTAAATACTTATTTCTCTGATAAATAAAATTACTTAATTATAAAAAAAAAAGAGAAGTAAATGAATTTAAGCCGATTACTATTTAAAAAAAGATGGCAAAAATAACAAATGCATAATTACAATATGAAAAATCACATAACTGATTAACATCGATAAGGACAAAATTTAAAATAAAGGCTCACGATTATTATATAATTTTATTAAAACTAACAAATAGATTATCTTCGAATCCTAATAAACTTATTCTATTATGCGATAGTCAAATGCAAATTAAATATTAGATCCTAAGTGTTTTACAACTTAAAAACGAACATTCCCATAATGATACCAATAATTCTTCAATATATTTTTAGATTAAATTATCTTATTATAGTATTTTATTTATGCTAAAGTTGGTTAGGACAAATAAATTATTGGTCAAAATGATATATATAATATTTTTGTTAACAGCCTTTTAGTTTGTTTTTTAAACAAAAAATTGAACAAAATAGTAGCAAAAACATAGTATTCTATATATAACATGAAAAATTAATCTGAACTTTGTAATCAATTATATTGGACTTGTGCACGAACTTTGAATTATCTAGTTACAAAAAAAAAATACGTTAAAACTCCATATGAATAAAATGTGAAATAGGACTGCTAGTTGCATTAGGGTCCCATCTAGATAGTTGGGAGAATTTTCATGCGTACCATGCCTGCATCTTTTAAAGTGAAAATGAGTTAATGGATTTGAGTTTAAAAATAAGTGAATTTAATTTTTATTAAATAATATTTTTAGCTGATCATAATAAGCTATGTGACTTTTTAAATTGAAAAAACTATCACGTTTAAAGTATTCTTAAGCCAAAAAAATAGATTAGAAATTTTTAGAGTATTTGTGCGCTATTTTCACACATTCGAGATATTTTATCCTTTTTCATATTTTATATGAAACTATTATTTAGGAATTAAATAGTTTGATCTCTGTGAAAAAAGAAAAAAAACAAAATTTTCTTTAACTATGATGTTATAATCAGTTTCTAAATAACATAAATCAAAATGCTGAGTTGTACTCCTCCTTTTTATGTTATTTGTCTACTTTTTTTTCACGCTTCTTTAAAAAATTATGAATTAACTTTTTAAAAATAACTAATTTACCCTTTTGTTAATATACTTTTTATGTGTCTTATGTTAATATCAAAAATAAATAATGGAGGAATCTTTTTTTAAAACTTTAAAAAAATAAAAAATTAAAAAAACTCAAAATTCATAAAAAAAAAAAAACCCCAAAATTTTTTAATTTTTAATAATTTAAATATTATTATTTTTTAACAACTCACTCAAATTGTTCAAGTTTTTGTTTGTATTTTGTTATTTTTAAATAACTTAAATAATTAATATTTAAATTCATAATTTTTTTAATTTTTTTAATTTTTTTAATTTTTTTAATTTTTTTAATTTTTTTAATTTTTTTAATTTTTTTAATTTTTTTAATTTTTTTAATTTTTTTAATTTTTTTAATTTTTTTAATTTTTTTATATTTATTAATTAAATTTTAATTTTAATTTTATTTATATTTAAGCTATAATTTATTTTATTAAAATTTATTTAATTAATTTATTATTATTATTAATAATGAGCATGCAATTAATAAAGTTATATAGCACAATTGATGAAAATGAGTAAAAAATCTAAATAATGTTATAAAATAAAAAAAATAAGGAAGAATATTGTATAGAAAGAGAGAAGAGAGAATCTTTATTCTTTTTGAGCGATAATTTCTGATAAAAAGAGCCCTCTATTTATAGGGAAAATGTTAACCTCTTGATGGAATTCATTTATGTCTAAATACGCGTAAGAGTTTATGTAATTTACAGTCTCATCAAATCATAAGTTTATAACAAAATAGAAATTTAGGAGCAAATTAAATTACAACTTCAAAAATAATAAACCTTAATAAATTTTTAAATTAGAAAAAGAAAAAATTAAAAAAACTAAAATAAATTTTAAATTAAACTAAATAAGTTTATTGATTTTAAAAAAAAATAAATATATTACTCTCTCCATCTCAATTTATATATATAATTTAATTGATAGGAAGTTTAAAATATACTCCTATGTTGTTTAATTGCGAGGATAATGTTCTGCTTGGCAAGAATTCAGAAAAATTAATAGAAATAGTAATTTAATTAATATAACTCTATTAATTTTTTAAAAATATTTTTATTTTTTTTATTTTTTTTATTTTTTTTATTTTTTTTGTATTTTAAATTTTAAAATTAGTAAATATTTTAAAATAATTATTTTTAATATATCAACAATTAAAATAGAATTGAAAATTTACAATTAAAATAGAATTGAGAAAATTTTGCAAAGTTTAGAGAGGAAATTGACAAAAAAATTCAAATGGGTGCAGAGAACAACTTTCTTGGGGATTGGGCATATATATACAGTATTTCCGATTAAAAGAAAATGTAGGTGGGTCCCAGAGTGAGCAAGAACCTTAAATAGGCACGTGATATGGAACATTTGTTGTTGGATGAGTTTTCATGCAGAAACGACTTGCATGTGATACTGGGACCCACGCTCACTCCTTTTTCTATTCCTGCTCGAAAACTTTACACGTTTGGAGATGAGAAGCTAAGGGCACACTTTATTTGTTTGGGCTTGATTTAGTTTATTGCGTAAATATTGTTGAATTGATTTTTGGGTATTCCCACAAATTTTTTTATTTTGAAATAATTTTTAATTTTTATTTTTAAATTTGTGATTTTTAATTTTTATCTTTTAATATTTTAAGTGACGAAAATTTCCTTAGCAACATAGAAATAAATAAATAAATAAATTCATCTCTCCATAAATTGTGAAAGATGTTCACTAGAAATATTCTTGTTATTACTTCAACTCATATTTTTCAAAAAGTTCACAAGGCATGAGTTTTTACACAAGTTATGTCTCACGACATAAGTTCACACAGGTTATGCCTCAATACATAAGTTTAATAGCATGAAATTTTGTGTATTGAACTTGTGTCTTCTAGGGTTAACTTGTGTCTTGAGAATTCTTTTTGCCTTGCGATATTTTTTTAATATTATGGTTATTTTTGTCCGTTTTATTACTTCGAATACTGAAACAAAAAAAAAATTAAAGACCACCAATTTGAGGGGCAAAAATTAAAGACCATCCTAAAATAGGGAATTTGACGCAAAATCTTTTGATTTTTTATCAATAAAGTCATGGCCATTTTGATCATTTTAAAAAAGAAAAAAAATACATGTCGTAAGTGGCTCCATAAGACTTGCCTGCCCTTCTCCCAAAGCAAGTGATAATATAGTCAATGATAATATATCTAGTAGAATTTTACAAATGAGATTTGAGAGAATAGTGTGTAAGTAGATTTTTTTTCTATCTTAGGAGGTAAAGATACTATTTTCTATAGACTTTCGACTTAAGTAAAAGAATTACAAAGTAGTTTGAAAAAAGAAAATGAGAGTAAATAAGTAAAGACATGCTAAAACAAATGAAAAATATACTAAAAATAAAATAATAGCTAAAATAAAATAATATAATATTAAAAAGCGAGAGACCTTAAATAGCAAAATAAATGAATAACAAGAAACTCTTTGAGTAATATTACAACTACTGGTATGAAGAACAAGCGAGAAAAATCTTAACCACCTAACTAACCCTCTACCCTAATCCGAGTGTCCTCCATAACCTCTTATCTAAGGTCATATCCTTAGTAAGCTGAAGATGTGTCATGTTCTGTCTAATCACCTTTCCCGATACTTCTTCAATCTACCTCTATCTCTCCTGTAACCCATAGCCAACCTCTCACACCTACGTATTGGGACATCAGTGCATCTTCTCTTCACATGCCCCAACTATGTCAACCCACTTCCGACATCTTGTCCTCCAACGAGGCCTCTCCTACCTTGTCCTGGATATCTTCATTTCTAATCTTATCCCCTAGTATGTCCACACATCCATTTGAGCATCCTCATTTATGCAACTTTCATCTTCTGAACGTGGAAGTTTTTCACAATCCAATATTCTGTTTCATACAACATAGCCGTCTAATCATCGCTTTGAAAAACTTGCCTTTAAGTTTTGGTGGGACCTTCTTATCATACAAGATTTTGGATGCGAGCCTCATTTTATCTATCCTGTATCAATACAATATGTGACATCATTTTCGATTTTCCCATTATTTTGGATAATAGACCCAAGATACTTGAAAATTTCTTTTTTATGGATGACCTGTGTATCATGCCTCATCTCCACGCCATTTTCATATGTTACGTCACTGAACTTGCATTTCAAGTGACCTATCTTGGTCCTGCTCAATCTGAATCCTTTAAACTCTGAAATTTATTTCCAAATCTCAAGCTTAACGTTCACTCGGCCACGAATTATCATTTATCAAAATTTTGTCATCTGCAAATAATATACACCGTGACACTCACCTTAGATTTTGCGTGTCAATTCATCCATCACTATGACAAATAAAAATAAGCTAATAGCTGATCCTAGGTACAACCCCATAAAAATTGAAAAGTGATCCAAGTCCTCATTCATTATCCTTACTCGAGTTTTGAATCTATCATATATGTCCTTAATCACCAGTTTACACCATAGAAATGCCTATAGCCTCCTAGAACCTCCATAGAACCTCCCTCGGAACTTTATCATAAGCATTTTCTAGGATGATGAACACCTTATGATGATTTTTCTTCCTCTTCCTATACTGCTCCACTAGTCCTGTAACTAGATGAATGACTTCTGTAGTTGAACACCTCGATATGAATCTAAACTAATTCTCAAAAATAGATACGCCTCTCCTCACTCTCATCTCCACCACCTTCTCCCAACCTTCATAGTGCCTTAACAACTTGATACCTCTATAGCTATTGTAATTCTGAATATCACCCGTGTTCTTGTACAACCAAATCATCGTACTCTACTTATATTTTATGGTATTTTTGCTAGAGGTGGACCTAGAATTTGAAGACAACGGGGTCACCACAAAGGTAGATGCACGTTACTGGAAGTAATGTCATGCAACGCTACCTTATCTAAAAATTTTATTGAACACCTATAGAATTAATGTTCTAATAAAATATAAATTAATTAGAATAGTTAGATGAAGCTTGCTTCGCAGACTAGTGATTTTGGCACCATTTTGCATATGTTAGGTTGTCTTTTCGAGACCCATCACCAATAAGTTTTATGCATTTTTTAAGTTTTCATGTAAAAATGAAAATGATATTGCAGTCCAACCTCAAACTTGGGCAATACGCCTACACTCAAGGGGCATGCTAACCAAATAACCCAATTCACTAGATAGGTTTAAGGGGTTCTCTTACAATATCTTATAGTTCTTTAAGGTATATACACATATATATACACTAAATTTTTTCTAAATTAATGAATGCATGTATACCACAACCCACCATATGGGTCTACCTCTGATCTTTGCTATCTACAAAGGACATTAAATAACTTAGACAACCATTCCATACCATCCTTACCTGTGATTTTTTAAAATTTCACTGAAATCTCGTTTGGCCTGATAACTCTCCCCATATGCATCCTACGAATATCACCATTAACCTCCTCAACTTCTATACTCCTATAGTAGCCAAAATTGAAATACCTCTCATAGTGCTCCAAATCTCCCAACTCAATGTCCCTGTCCCCTCTTTGTTCAAAAGTTTATGGAAGTATGACTGCCATCTCTATCTAACGAGTGCCTCCTCTATTAGAACTTTTTTGTTCTTGTTCTTGATGAAGTTCACTTGATCTAGGTCTCTGTCCCTTCTTTCCCTCACCTTGTCTAGCTTGTACACCTTTTATTCCGACCTTTGTACTCTAGTTCTACCGATAGACATTCAAAAAATGCCTTTTTGCCACCGTAACCACTAAATTTTCTTCCTCACAATATTATACCTTTTCCTATTCATTCACTTCTCCTCCTTATATTTAATCTCCACTAACTTAGCATGTGCCACCTTCTTTGCTTCCACTTTCCTTTGAATGTCCCTATTTCACCACGAATCCCCTGGGTGTCTCCAAAGTTACCTCTCATGTTTCTTAACACCTATCTAGATGATACCCTAATGGAACTAGAAGTATTATTCCATATAATTTTTCCATCTTCACTCCTCCCACATTCCCTCATCTCTAACAACTCTTCCCCATCTCTTAGGAACTGGCCATAGTCAACTATCCCATTTGATCCTAGTCCATTCGTACACAACCCTCTTCTTTCTCATCATATTGATCTCTAAATCCATCACTAGGAGCTTATTTTGTTCATGAGATTCTCACTCGGGATAACCATGTAGTCTCTACAAAGACCTTAATCATCCTTATTCATGAGCAAGTAATCCATCTGAGTCTTAGCCATCGTACTATGGAATGTTACCAAATGATCCTGTTTTTTGAGGAAACTCGAATTGTCCACAATCGACCCAAATGCTTTTACAAAATTCAAAGTTCGTCTCTCCTCTCATTTTCATCCCCTAAACCAAATCCTCCATGCGCATCGTCATAGCTGCTCGGGGTTGACCCGGTGTATTCATTGAAATTTCCTCATATGAATAGCTTCCCCATGCACGGAATGCCTCTTTCCACCATATCCAAATTCTTCGGAAACCTCTTTTTGTTCTCCTCATCCAAGCCCACTTGCAACGCGTATGCACTAATAGTATTCAAAGTGAACCTTCCAATAACTAACTTAATCTCCATCATTATATCTTTGACCTTCCTAACCTCTACCACTTGCTCCTTTAGCTCCATATTTACTAGAATGCCTAATCTATTCCTATTCTTTGCACCTCCTAAGTACCATAACTTGTACATGTCCACATCTCGAGCCTTAGTTCCTACAAATTTGGTTTCCCAAACACAAGCTATATTAATCTTACTCTTCTTGAGAATCTTTATTAGCTCTATGGACTTCCCCCTTAACATTCCTGTGATCTAATAGCCTTGATGTGTCCAAATTAACACGCAAGTATACGTGGTCGTCAAGTAATATAGGACTGTAAAGTTCAAATATCGTACCCACAGAGACTATTTAATTGTTCGTCCAATTTAAACTCTTATTCAAACTATTCAAAATAAAGAAATGATTCTTGAATAATTACTTATACTATTAACTAAAATAACTTAAAGACTTAATAAAACAATTAGATGGTTGGATATTTCTCAGATGATATAAAAGATCCAGGGTCTTAGCAATTTCTACAATCCAGTTCAAGTATCAAATTGTTATACTTATTTGTTTTCCTTAGTTATTAGTTGCAGGTTGATATTACTTAATTGAGTGTCATTTCCGATAACGCTAAGACTACTTGACTACTCCTATACCTATATTTCTATGATCATAGGAAGATATTGAAGTGCATGTAAGATCAATCTGTATCAACAAAGCATGGCTAATTGGTATATTCCTATCCACATAAGCGAATCGTTTTCCTTTCTCTATAAGGTTTAGAAACAAGCGTTATTACTTTTTATTGCCCCTCGTAATTTCCTTTTTCAAATTTAATTAACGAGTCATAGATAATGCTTAATTATTTCATCAAATAATCAAACAATTTAGATTAAGAAGAAATAAATAACTCAATAACGGAATGCTTTAATAAGTACAATAATAATCAACATTCAACCTTTATGTTCATGCCAGAACCCTAGAACTATAGGGTTTAGCTACTCATAATTCTCAAAAGATTAAGGGAATTCATGAGTGTACAAGAGAAAACTGATAAGAAGTTAGGAGAAGAAGTAACCCGATGGGGAAACTCATCGTGCCCTTGCTCTCCACTCTAATAAAAAATCAAAGAATTCGTAGAAATTGTAATACTCACTATGTTTGAAATAAAATACTATATTTATTGTAATATTTTTAAGTCTTGATTGCTATTTTTTCAATGTGATTTTTATTATATACAAATTTTGGCACGCCCAATGGAGCAATCTCTATCTCTCATCTCATCTTTTCAACCATCAAAATTCAAGAACACCAAAAATGACTCAAATGAAGATCAACCTCAAATTCAATACTATTAAAGTGGTTGACTCTATAAGTGGATTGAAAGTTGTCATTGAGATTACTAGCCAGATCAAAAGGAGAAAAACTGAAATGCTAGAACAACAAGTACTTCAGATACTATCAACTTATGTTTCTGATTCATTCTCCCAAAGGAATGGTATCTTTTTTTCGCATGCTAGAAGAAGAGAATAATGTTGTTGAGGTGATAAAAAGAACTTTGGTTTAACTTAATATGCGATATGAACATCATTACAAGTTCAATAACCCTTTTATGAAATAGGATGATGATGATATCTTCGACGTTGGATATGCTCCAATTTCCTATCAAGTTGTTCCCAGTTCAAACTCTATTTAGGTAGTGATCCATATCATTCTTCATCTTCCATGATGGTCGTACACGTAGTAGATGATTGACGCTTTCATAAAAAAAGAACAACTTGCAAGTTTGACTAAAGTAGTTGAAGGTTTGATGAAGCACATGTAAGAAAAAGGTGCTAAAGTTTCCAAGTTGACAAATAAGGTAGAGAGAATGGCTGAGAGAGAATCAAGTCAAGTCCTTATGAAGCTTTCTGAAATTCAAGAGAAAGGAGAATCCTCCATAAAGAAAGTAGCAACGACCAAAGAGATCCTATTTCCGTTAAAGATCTAATTCTTGTTGATTAATTGAAAGACTTTATCATGAGGTTGTCAAGTATAAATTTGAATCCTCATTCAAATATCCTCTCACGCATGTAAAGCGATATACACAAAGAATTGATAACTTGAAGATATATGTTGGTTATCAATTTCCTAAGTTGCAACAATTTGATGGAAAAGAAATCACAAATAACATATAGTACTTCTTCGAGCCGAGAAATAATGGTGGGACCTATGGTGATTATCTAGTCAAGCGGTTAGTCCAATCTCTAAAAAAATTTTTTTTTGATTGGTATAAGATCTTGAAAATGGTCTTATAGATAGTTGGAAACAGGTGGAGCAAGAGTTCCTCAAACATTTCTATTGCACAAGACATATCGTTAGTATGATTGAACCAACAAATGCATGCTAATGTCAAGGTGAGTTAGTTATTGACTTCATCAAACCCTGGAGGAGCATGAGTCTTAACTGTAAATATCGCCTCAGTGAAACTTCTAGTATTAAAATATGCATTGAAGGCATATATTAGAGCTTCACTACATCTTGCAATGAATAAATCCCAATATATTTGAAGAGTTGGTGACCTGTATGCATGATATGAAATTAAGCATAGATATAAATAGAAATCAATGATTGCCTATTTGTGAGCTTTGTAAAGATGAATATTAAAAGAACTTCATAGTAGGGGTAAGTTTTCTTCTAAAGATGAAACCTAAGAATTCATATATATTACAATGCTCCTTGATGCAAGAGCCTAAACTAGAAGTTATAATGCTCCTTGATGCATGAATTTAAACTGCATATTCAGAGCTCTTTAAAGACCGTCGATTGAATATGTGTCGAAATGTTTGAGATAACTTGTTGAGAGGCGCCTGGAGATAAGAAAAAAGGTCTAAAAAGTGAGTCCACCTATTACAATGAGCTCTAAAGGGATGTGTGAATATTCAATAGTTTAGGTAGAAAGCTAGCAAAATGATGATAGTTTAGGAGGGATTTTAACCAATCCACTCAATTTTTTTCCACATGTATTTCCACTTGAAAATCTTTAGAGATACATTTGAGGTATGATGTTCACATAGTTTTCATATTCCTCCAAGGGATATTTAAATATGAGTTCATGGTAGATTAGGAGTGTTACACCTCGTAAATTTCTATCGTTCAACCAATGTGTGCGTATGTATGTTGAGAGTTTTAGAGTATGACGCATGAGAGGAAAGTCCCAGGGAATGAACACACTAGGACGGTATCAAGATAGCGGGTGGGAGAAGGCCGGAGGTAGGCCGCATAGGGCACCGCGTCGTGGACCCCCTCCCTCGCATTGAGCGGCGCGTCGCGCCCGTAAGGCGGCACGCCGCAGACCTCCCCCAATGCTTCCTATATATATATGTTACAAGTTCAGATCATTTGAAACATTTCATAAACTAGACCCACGACCCCTTCAACGTTTTCTCTCAACTTTCTATTGGTTTTTGGCAGAATTATGCCGTTAAACTCTATTCAAACACAAATTCATCTTGAATAAAGATTCCAAGCCTACGAGAAATATCCCTGCAGGAGTTATTTCTTAAAAATTCGCTCGGAGTACCGGAACCCCACTGAGTAAAAATTGTAGAAATAACTTCTAATTGAGTCCTAAGCGGCTACAAGTGATAGGTAATCATTTTTATCTTCTATACTCTAGAGAATTTGTGAATTTTTGGCCAAATTAAACGAAGTTGAATTGTAGTCAATGTTCTTTGAAAGATATCATTATTAGCCATTCCTATTATTGAAAATAGTTGTACTCTCTCAGTTTAAGGGCTACAGTTTGGTTGAATCACTAGCTTCAGGATGGGACTGTTTGTGGTAAACAAAAAATGACATTCGAGGTATGTAAGGCTTATCTCTTCGACAAGTTATTCTCTTCATACAGTGATACGACCTATGCCCTTGAAAGTAAATAATGATCTTATATATTGTGATTAGCTTCTTCTAGTAGATAATGATTATGTATGTTGTGGTTAGCTGCTATAAGATGTATTGAGATTATACCATAGTATCCCTCATCGGGAAGGGTATATTAAGTGTGACTAACGCTGGGTGCACCATAGAGAGTTCCCCGTTCACCTGTTTACCATTTAGAGGTATTATGATATTTTGCTGTCATGACAAGGCCTTAGAAGTTTATGATTAGCTGTTGGGCTTGACGGTAAGTTGGACAGCATAGGGCGTAGCCGGGTGGTATGGCTTTTAGTTTGACGCCTATATTGTTAGTAAAGCTCTCCAGAGGCCATTGGCGTACTTTGACACCTCCAGGGTCAGAATTCGGATAGGGTGGTCTTACCTTCGAGTCAGTGGTACTAGGGTTGACTAGTGAACTGAGCGACAACTTACCATATGATTGACTATTGTTAGTGACCGCTAGTTTCAGTCGACTCAATGATTGTCCTAGAGGTCGCTCAGGAAACCACTCCAGTTGTTACAAGCCTGATAGACTAGTTGATACCCTAAGGAGGAACCTTATTAGTAGTTAAATAGGGGGACAATGCCCCAGGCGACTCTTATAGATGCTTATGTACATGCTGCCGCATAGGGCTAGGTCCATATATACTTGTCTACGAGGCTATGAACCGTCCAGAGGAGCCATCCAAAATCTGGACAGACCAAGTTAGTGTCTAAGGGACTAGAATCTTAGTATCACGACGTTACCGCCAGGCTAAGAATTATAGCATGTTTCCTATGGGAAGTTAGAGCTGACTTTTTAGGAACATATCTGGCTGGAAGCAGCCCTGTAGTCGTTCCAAGCAATGGAATCATATAGATGGTTTCCTACGACCTTGTTGTTTTATTACGAGCTACCATTCACTAACATGAACTTCAAAGTACTGCTTAGGTCATTCCGGACATCACCCTATTCTGTTCAGGCCGTCAGAGATTATAATTACTGTCAAGACCCTACGATCAGGTGTAGGCACACGGGGTATGCCTGATGACAGCTATACAAACTATTCTAGGGGAAAGTAATGGTCGCGTTAGTCCTAAAGGCCAGATATGCCTTTTGAGTGGCTAGATTGAGACTAAAATGTAGTATTTTGGTCGGGAGTGATCCCACTTAGGATAGCCTTCCATTGACCAACTTCAGGATTGCTAACTGTGTCGTCGCCTACGGGGCTATATGATATTGCTCAGAGGAGCTATATGATGTCGCTCAGAGGAGCTATGTGATGTCTGAAAGGACTATATTCAGGCCTATAAGGCCGTATTTATGTCCATCCACGTATGGACCTCTTCTTATTCCATACTGGCATTACTGATCCTCTGTCGAGCCTTGTGTGCCCAGGGTGCAATTACAGGAGCCCAACGGGCTCAAACATAGTTACAGGAGTCCAACAGGCTCAGTTGTAGACCCAGAGGCTAGGTAGGTTGGCTATAGTTACCAATAGAATCATAAGGACCTGTTAGGGGTATATAGATTGAATTGTACTTGCTAGGGCTTATGGGGGTCCTGGTAGGCTATTTCTATGTTTCTTGCACCTTCCAGGATTATGGGGGCCAAGTTAGGTTCTTGTTTATATACTTACTTGTTAGATATAGTTTATGGATGTATAACCGTGCAGCTTCAGCTCATATCGTATAGTGATTTATTAGATGCAAGTTATGGTTAAGAAAGTTTACAGGTTAAATTCTGCCCCTTGTTTCTATGTAATTTCAGTTCTTTATCAGCTTCTATCTAGCTTTTATTGCTGCCTTACATATTCGGTACTTATTGTACCGACGCCCATGCATGGGGCGCTACATACTTTCCTGCAGGTTTAGCCAGACAGGGTTCAGGACCTTCTTAGCAGCTATGCGGAGTCAGCAGGTTGGTTAGCTCCTTTCGTTCGGAGTTCTATTTCACTCTTAGAGGCTTGCAGACTATAATTTTCAGTTAGTTGGTTGTTGTTGGCCATGTGGGGCCTATGTATGTTATATTTTGGATGTTGGCCGTGCGGGGCCTAGTTTATCTAGTTAGTTAGCAGCCTTGTAGGCTATAACATGAGTATGACTGCTTATTTTCCTTCTGTTATAGCTAGACAACACGGTGGTCTTGTCAACCCGCATAGGATCCCTTATTGTTATATTGGATGGGTAGCTGTTTTTCTTTTACAGGTGCTGCGTGGCCTTATTGGCCTGAGGCTATATTTATATACGAGATATAGCAGTTTGTTTTCTTGATTTTGAGTGGCTGGTAGGCACTAGAAGTGCATATGCCCGGTCGGGTCATTCCAAGTCCCAATATGACATTAGGTGACAGTGATGCCTCCCAAGGTGGGGCATGATAAGGGGGATATAATGAACAATCAATAATCTAGACAGAGAATGGGTCAAAAATGTTCTTAACATATTAGAAATGGATAAAAAATTTCCTCCTTCCACCCGGTGAATCAAATTAGTTCCTCCTTTCATATATTGGGTCAAAAGTAGCCTCTTCATAATAGAAATATCTCAAAAATGACTTCCTCCCACCTATTAAATCAAATTTACTCCTAAAATTATTTTTAGGTTCAAAGTTTTCCCTCCATTAATGGCAGATTTATATAATATTTAATTAAATTTTAATTAAACATATATCCATTATTTAATGGTCAAAGTAAAATCCTTACCAATCCAAAAGGACTTGATCCATCCATGACGCAACATAAAATTTATTTTAGTTAACGTAACTGAGTGATAAAATTATTTTTTCATTTTTCATTTTCAATTTATTTAGCATATTGTTCTGTAACTTAAAACTATATTAATCATACTCTTCAAAAATGCCACCAGGTGTGAGTCAAATCCTCCAAAGTAGTAAAGTTTTGGAGAATCCAAATGAGTGTGGAAATATTATGGGAGAGTCCACACAACATAGACTTAATATTTAGAATAGTGGGGTTACATAATGAAGCATCTGATCTAATGTGTTTAGGTTGTAACTAATTATGCATTAGTTAGTTAGATAGGAGATTAAGCTAATTATTCAGATATCCACATGGACAAGTTAAGTTGATTAAATGGTAGATATTTTAGCATATTTGCTTTGTATCTAGTGGTATACTATTCCACTACATAAGTCAATGAGAATCAGTTTCTTCTTCTCCATTTTCTCATTCAAATCTATAATATGATATTAGAGCTTTGAATCTCCATCAATTCAAGATTTTTCTTTTGATCAAAAACCGCATTTCTGTTTGAAGGATTTATGTTCATCTAACTCGACTTTTGTAACATTTTATAAATTTGGGTTATGTTGAATTTATTAAAATATTGTGATTAGACCCGGATCATTGAATTTATGAGTTATGGAGAAAATTATATGTCCTATTTAAATATATCTGTGGCTAGTTTTCAATGCTTTAAACTATTTGTTAGTCTGAGTCTCATACAAAAAGTTGTGCATGTTTTACTAGAGATGGGTATAGAAATTTGACTAAGTGTTTGGGGAAAATAGGGATTCCACACACTGACCATCACACTCAAATTCCATATGATGAACTATGAAATGCGACACCCATTGCACTCAAATTAGATGCGATGAAAATCGCGTCGCTACCAAAGAGAAGGAGTTAAAAAAATTTCTAAGTTTTGAAGGCAGTGGACCATGCGACGCAAGTCCCATCGAGTTGATGTTTGACGTGATGGAGACCATGACATGATATCTATCTCGTGCGATAGAGGACATGGTGAATCAAATTTGTGTCCTAGGTCAATTCAGATAATGTGTTTATAAATATTACTGTAGCTCATGATTTTCATCTCACTATGTTTTGGACAACTATTTGGGAGAGAAAATACTATGAGGATTTTCTCAAACATCGAAGGTGAACTTTTACACAATCCCTGTGATTATTACATTGATTTTTAATTTTAATTAACATGTGAACCTCACTCTAATCCATAAATTCAAGAAATTTGATCCAATAGTGTTGAAGGAAATTTCAGAGGAAGACACTAAGGTAGCAACTATTGAACGTTGGGGTCTCGTTTAGAATGTTTTAGTAAGATTTGAGGTATGTCTCTTTTCGAACATACTTTTCTATAACGTTTTAGTAAGGCTTCATGTGTGTTTCTTACAAGCTTACATCGAGCCATCTTTTGATTTTGTACTATAAAGTATGTAAGTAAACATGTTTTACCCTACGAACAAGATTGTTGAACTTGATTTCCAAAGTGATGATCTATACAGTGTTGATCTTTAAAAATATGCTTTTTCTTTATGAATGAGTCAATAAATTGAAACATAATTTAATAACTTTAAACGTAGTTTCTAAACTAAAGAATGGTTCAATGTACTAGTATTAATGGCAAGCTGGTTAAAGAATTATTAGACTAATTATTTCATGATTAATGATTCAACTGAAGTACCTTGATTGCTAAAATGTTTGTGTTTGAGCCGTATGTGCAAGATGTATTATTCTATAGGACTAATAGCTATTATAGATTCTAATGCAACATTGTTCCAATCAAGAGGATGATTGTTCTCCGAAGGTTGGTAGTCCCAATGCATTGCTTTTGAGTAATGGAATCCTATTTATGTCTCCCTCATCTTCGGTTGACCTCTTCTTGCATGATTTATTTAGTTTGCCCTTTGCTGGCTTAATTAGTTTGATTTACCCTCTGCTGGCGTAATATGATATTGTACTTCTTTTTGTCCTTGAACGACCTGACATGATTTCAAACATAATGAACTGAAATTGACTATTTCTTTATTGACAATTTTATTGAGTTTCATGACTTACTCTAATATAGGGTTTGAACTATTTCACTTATACTGCCTTATTTATTTAATATTAACATAATTATTATTTTCTTTATATTAACTCTTGTTCCAAGATATTCATTGAGTACCCCATACTTAAGCATATCATTGTAGTTTTTAAGGGTGTGATAAGTAACGAGGAGGAGCGCAGGTTCCAGTTACTTGAGACGCATAGGAGGAACTTGTTATCCATCAAATTTTTGGTGAGCCTACAGTCTTGCTCGTGGGGAACCATTGATTAACTTTACTCTTTTATTAATTTTTGAGTTGTGTCTCGACTTAGTTTCTCTTTCATAGAGGCTCCATTGGTAAATGTTGCATCGTGAAAATTATGTAAAGTCATTGCTTGACTTATTGGGTGCACTGCTTCGCTAGTAGACATTTATATCACAAACTTCTGCAGTTATATTATTATTTTATTTATTATATGTTGACCTTACTTATGATTAATTAGATTAATTAATAATAAAACGGGGCATATTGCGCAGTTTAATATTTTATAAAATGCTTTTGATGTGGTTCTATAGCAACGAATTCCTGTTACAGCAAAGTCTAAGAAGTTATCTGAAAGCACAAACATACATGGTGGCTAAAGCGACTACTGCGAAGGGGCTATTGCACATTGTCTACAACACAATCTTTTACCTATCATAATCAAAGCTTATTTGCTTGTGTTAAAAAAGATGTTGGATGGAATCTGGGAAATTCCATAGACGTATCGACATTGACCTCGTCCATTCTGCTATGCAAGAAAATATCCCAACCATGCATACATTATGGGAAGGTAACATGCTAGCGGATTATCTTACTAATATTGCATTTGAACATACTGGTGAGGTTCTATTTTAGTGATATATAGACATATCTTGTATCTTGACAAAGTTCCAATATCAAAATTTGTGTATCAAAGCTATGAGGAGCAGCATATAATCTGCCACCAACATGAAGAAATGAGGATGTCCAGTATGGTTTGGAAGGTGTTTACTTTAGTACTTGTGCAAGTTACTGTCGGGATTTTATTTCCAGGCCATTTTATGGCCAAAATTGATGTCAATACTTTTGATGTGGAATTTGAGTAATTTTTGTGTGAAGGTAAATGAAATGGGTAGCTTTGCCGGCGTGATTTATAATATACAGTATATGAGTAATTTATTTATTTCTTCAATATACCTAATATATGAATACAATAATGTATGCTCAATTTATCAAATATAAATTTATATACATAACAGATAATATTATTTGTTGTGTAATATACGTAAGAATAATATTTTATATATATATATACACATATATATTATAATAGTTAATAGATAACAAATAATATTAGAGAAAAGACATAAAATCCCTCCTGAACTTGTCTACACAACTCACTTTAACACTTTAACTTTATATGTAATTTTACCCCTATATATCATTTGAAGTCTATTAAATACCACCCTAAAAGAATAATATCACTCTCACAATGTGAAGTATTTTACACTGCAAATTAATGTCATAAGCATGTTACTGCCACGTCACAACCACGTCAACGCCATGTTGAAAATTATTTAAATTTAATTTTTTTATTTTTTTCATTTCTTTTGCTCAATCACAATATTTTCTTCCTTAACTTATATTTTTATACACTAGTTAATTTTTAATCCTAATTAATTCAAGAAAAATGGAGGTTGCTTTTCTCCATTGGATGTCTTTAATTTTTCAAAAATTCAAATTTTCTAAAAATTGAATGTTGAAAAAGTACAAAGTAGAAAAAAATTGATAAGTAAGTGTATTTTTTTGTGTGTGTGCTATGGGGGGGTGAGGTTGAAGATGGAGAAATGGTGGGGTGGAGGTCCGAAGAAGGAGAAATTGTGAGGTGGTTCGAAGAAGAAGATAGGTCTGGGGGGAGGGGAGTGAAGAAGGAGAAAGGTATGTGGGTTGAAGAAGGAGAGAGGAAATGTGACAAATTTGAAGAAGGAGAAGGGGGGGTATTTGAAGAAGAAGATAGTGTTGGGTAGGTTTTATTTATTTTATTTTTTATTCTATTAAATAATATAAATATCAATGGACTCAATTCTTTTCCGAATTACGCGCCTCTTTTTAATTTTTTTTTTATTTTCCATGTGTCAGCCTTTTGGGTATTTAATAGGGGCTTCAAAATGAGATTGGGGGGGTAAACAAATACTGTGAGTTAAAGTGCTAAAGGAGTTGTGTGATGATACCTTGACCGAGCTTCCTTCTTTCCACCTCATCACCCCTTTCATGGGTGAAACCCTCAGGTATACCCAGTCATTAACCGCAAACTCCAACTCTCTTCTCCCACATTGGCATAAGATTTTGGCGAGTCTGAGTTGTTTTCAACCTCTCGGATGAGTTGAACTTTTATGTGCATTGCCTCATGAACCAAGTCTGGTCCCTATCAAGGTGGCTTCACAAACTTCAAACAACCCTATAGGAGATCTACATCTTCTACCATACAATGCTTCAAATGGGGGCTATCTGGATGCTAGAATGGTAGTTGTTGTTGTACACAAACTCGCAAGAGACAGATGGTCATCCCAATTACCCTTAAAATCAATCGCGCAAGCTCTTAACATATCTTCTATAGTCTGAATAGTCCACTCAAATTTTGCCCATCTGTTTGCGGGTGAAAAGCTGTACTAAGCTTGACCTCGAGTGCCAATTCCTTCGAAAAGACTTACAGAAATGGGAGGTGAACTGGGTACCCCTGTCTGAAATAATGGCCAATGGCACCCCATGAAGTCTAACCAGCTCCCGAATATAAAGTTTAGCATAGTCCTCACTTCGAATCAGAAGCCTTGGATCGAGGAAATGTGCTTACTTAGTTGCCCGTATCCGTGATTGAATCATGCCGCACGAGTCCGAGGTAGACCTGTAATGAAGTCCATGTTTACTTTTCCCACTTTCATGTGGGTATGCTAATATCCTGGGTCATACTCTCCATCTCTAGTGCTCTACCTTAACTTGCTGGAAGTTCGAGAATTTAGCTACAAATTCAACAATGTCTCTCTTCATGCAATTCCACCAGTAAATATCCCACAAATCGCTGTGATATTTGGTAGCACCAGAGAATGGGATGTACCTCGAGCTGTGTGCGTCATCCAATATCTGCTGTCTCAACTCACCGACATCCGGCACGCCAATCTGCCCCTGGTAACAAAGCACCCCCATCTCTCCCCTTGGGAGAAAGCCTCAACCTCCTTTTAGAGGACTGCTTCTTTTAAGTTTAAGTAGAACCGGATCTTCATCTTGTCTGACTTAACTTCTTCTACCAAGGATGAATCCGGACCCGCTTTGCATTACCACACCACCTACAGCTGAATCCACCAACTGCACCCTAACTGGGCTAGCCTCAGAACTTTTTCGCCAGCTCCCCCGTCTTCCTCAGTGTGAGCTACACTTCCCATAGATCGTTTGCTTAGGGCGTCGCCCACCACATTGGCCTTGCCCGGATTGTAAAAGGAAACTCATGTCATAATCCTTTTAGCGGTTCCAACCACCGCCCTGACGCAGGTTTAGGTCCTTGGCTGAACACGTACTGAAGACTCATGTGATCTGTAAATACATCTACGTGAGCTCCATATAAGTAATGCCTCCACATTTTTAGCACAAACATTCACCGGCTTCCAACTCCAAGTCATGAGTTGGATAATTTCTTCTCATGAACTTTGAGCGTCTAGAGGTGGGCCATCACTTTGCCCCACTGCATCAGTAGAACGCAATCGAGTCCAACTCTAGAAGCATCACAATAAACAACCAACCCATCCGTTCCTTCGGGCAGTGGGTGAAAACTAGAGCGTGTAGTGAGTCGAGTCTTCAACCCTGGAAACTCTTCTCATATTCATCCGACCACTGAAATTTCACCTTCTCTGGGTTAAATTGGTCAGAGTGGAGATGCTATGGGAGGAGAAAACCTTCCACAAAACCATCGGTAATAGCTACTAAGCTCAGAAACTTTGATTTCGCAGAGGGATAGGTAGGTCCGGCCAATCCTTCACTACTGCTATCTTATGAGGATCTATTTGTATCCCCTCACTTGAGACCACATGACCCAAGAAAGTCACAGACTTCAATCAAAAATCACACTTGCTAAACTTGGCAAATAATTATGATCTCTGAGGGTCTGTAATGCTAGCCTTAGGTGATTGGCATGCTCTTCCTCATTCCTGAGTATACTAGAATGTTGTCGATGAATACAACAGATAAACATAATCCAGGTGTCACTAAAGACCCTTATTCATCAATCCATAAAGGCCACAGAGTATTCAGATATAACTTAAAGGACATCACCGCACAAACTCATAATGACCACGAAGTTCTCAAGTGTGTCAGTTTTGGTACGCTACCTTCCGACCCTTAACTGATGGGTATCCTACCCTGAGATTGATCTGAGAAATGAACCGACTTTGAAGTTGGTCGAACAGGTCATCAATTCTAGTAGGGATAATCTGTTCTTGACTGTGACTTTGTTCAGCTGACGGTAATCTATGCACATTCCGAGGGAAAACGACCTTTCTTATGCACGAATATAAGTGGTTTACACCCTGTACCACATTTAGATACTACTCGCATGTTTGTTAAGAGTTTAGAATGCAATACATGGGAAAAAGGCCTAGGAAGACGAGCACCACATCGAACCATCGCAAGAGGAGGATGGGAAGACCTCTCCTACATGGCCAACGAAACACGAGGGCCTCACTCAATGCGTTGGCTGGCGTGTCATGAAGGTGAGGTTCAGCCTCAACTATATAAGCCCCCACTTCAGTTTCTTTTAGATCACACAATAATTTCCAGAGAGCAACCAGAAACAGAGGGTACGAGGGATTTCCTGAGATTCCTTCCGCTACGCTATTAAACGTGGGTCCAAACTCGAATTGACCTTGAAGTGGAAGTATTGCTGCTGGGAGCATTCTCAAGGGAGTTAATTTCATGAAATTTGGCCGACAACGGCTTGTTCACTTGAGCTATGCAAGCGGAATTTCTCCAAATTGTGTCACTATACTCCTAGCCCTAAAGTGAGCATTTCCTCCCTTGGCAGGCCTCCGAGAAATAACGTGCTTCTTGGGCTGTTTTCCGATAAGTCAAAGTTTGGATATATATATATATATTCAAAGTAGCATTTTCTTCCGGAATATTGAAGAATTTAGTTCTAAATCTGCTATGAATGCAAATTGAAGTTGGAAGAAATAGCGAATATTGGCCGAGTTACGCCAGTTAGCCAAAAAGCCGACAACCGAGGTACAAAGCTAGTTTCTTCGGCAAGTTAGTAATACTAGATAGTAAGAGGAATAAATCGGTAGCAGTTCCAGTAGCCGAGCATTAAGTATGTTTGCATTATTATGTCATATCCAAAATAAGCCGCAAATCAACATCAAACAACAAGATCTTATCACAGACCCAGTTTAACTAAGGTTGATCTCAGCTTTAATTCCAACAAGAGATTCATAATAGAATATCAGAACATGGATAGTATTTCAGATTTAATTTTATATGTTATATGTGATTAGTGTTGAATGTTGAGACTTGTTTGTGATATGTGTGCACCCTAGAGCTTCCTTGCCGCCCTGTGGCTAATAACTGTGCCTGACTTGCCCACTAGGTGAGGATACGTCACCCAAGGAGTGGTCTGCCGTCCGCAGTAGGACGAAGATGGATGCAGCATTCCCCCATAGCAGGCTGATCGGCATTATAGTATACCCTATTGAGCGCCGAGGGCACAGATTACAGACATGTATACAGCATCTTAGATTACAGTTAGAGGAGTCCTCCAGACTCGGATACAGTTATAGTCAGGGGTCAGAGAGCCCAAGATGCATATCCAGGGAGCCGGCGGGATGCCTCGTGAGTTAGGTGAGTGGAGTGAATTTATTTTTGGATTGTTTGACCGTGAAGAGGTCATATTGCATGTTGATTGGCACCTTCGGCTTATGTATGGCATAGGTTCTTGTATGATATATATATATATATATGTTACTTATCAAGTTGATAAATAGCAGGATGCCGCATTGACAGTTATGATTCTTATCTTCTTCTAGTACAGCTTAAGCTTGGAATCGATTTTAAGTTATTCCAAACAGTTTTAGCTATCCTCTGTCATTTCAGTAACTACCAGTTTACTGTTTATCTTGAGTTATGTTCAGTTTGCTTTGCTACCGGTAACAGTGGTACTGACGCCCATTTGGGGGCGCTGCATACTTGCATGCAGGTACTCATAGACGAGGAGCCGATCCATTGTAATTTCAGCCAGCCATAGAGTCATCGACTCCTGTCATTCGGAGCTAGACAACTAGAGGTTTATTTCTTTTCTTTTTGTTGTACAGTATTGGTAGGCTGGAGTCCTGTCCTGACCATCTTATCAGTATTCTTAGAGGCTTGCGATTGTATATTCCCCGTGTTACTGCACTCGTCATGTGAGGCCGTGTGTGTATGTTTTGTTTGTTTATGATGCCGTGGGGCCTTATTCAGTTAGTAGTGGTGACCTTGTTGGCACGTGAGCAGTTTGGCAATCGGCTTTTCTTGATTTGAAATAACTAGACCGCATGGTGGCCTTGTCGGCTCGCATAGGTCCCTATTGATTCAACATCTGTGGTAGCTATTGTTATCTTACAGGTGGTTACACGCCTAGTCGGCCAGAGGCTATATTTACATCCGCTATATAGCCCGTCATTTTTCTGAATCCAGGGTTTGAGCTAGCCTGGCACCAGACGTACTTAGTCTCAGCTAGTCCAAATAGCCCGTATCCTAGTAGTAAGGCCTCACAGTGCCGCTCATGCCCTTACCAAGGTGGGGCGTGACAAACTTTGTATCAGAGCAGGTCGTGTCCTAGGGAGTCTGCAAGCCGTGCTAAGTAAAGTCTTGTCTATGGATGTATTGTGCACCACTTACCATAGGCAGGAGGCTGCAGGGCATAATAGGATGGTTACTCTTTCTTCATATTCAAATGTGCTTACAGAGCAGTAATAAAGATAGGGTTGAGTTCCTAAAACTTATCATGTTCTTTGTTTATAGATGTTTTGGCAGACCAGCGACACCCTGTGATCTTGGGCAGAATTATATGCCCAAGATACCTAAAATGTCATTTCGTCTATTCATCCATCGATATTTGTGCATTCTCGTAATTTGTAGTTAAAATGTGAATTTATACTAACCAACATGATTAGTGTTGTTTTGCAGGAAAAATGTAATTTTAGGAAGCTAAGATGCATGTTGGGAGAAATCGGGAATGGACTCGAAGCGAGCAGTGGAAAAGGCCAAGGAAATGCAAATTAAGGGGCTCCCGCGATGGAGCCGTGTCACGCTGCCACGCGGAGGCATTCTTCCCCGGAGGATTAAAATTGGCCAAGTTCCAATGGAGGTCCCCGTTGCCTCCGTGGCACGTTGGATTATAATTACCGGAACATGGAATTCCAGTGAAGGTGCGCGTTGCCGTGGCACGTTGCCAAGCCCCCGCTGCACGCCGTGGCACGTTGGGAATAGATACCCGGAGGGCCGATTCCAAAAAAATAAGGGTCCGCTAGTGTGTCACAGAGCCAGTGCTCCGCGATGCACTCCGTGACACGTTGCTTGTTATTTCGGGAAAAATTCCCACTAGTATAAATAGCACGCGTAGGTTCATTTTTAATAATTCTGGACTTAGTTGAGTGCGACGTGGGTTACAAAGTAGCTGGAGGGACGAAAAATCCTAGGTTCTTCTCATCTCTTTCTCCTTTATTTTAATTGTTTTGTCTTGATTTACTACAGTCATTTGATGATGCTTAATCCACAAATGAGTGGTTGAATTAACTTCTTGCTGAGGTTAAGAAACAATTGTAGTGGAATGTAATTATTGATCATTTTGGTTTTGCATCTTTTCTTCTATGGTTGTTCTATTAATTTCTTTGTTTCATCGCATTAATGTGGCCAATGTTAATGTGTATATCTTAAAAGTCCGGTTTACCTTCGAAAGAGAAAAAATTGGAAAGTTGTGAATTGCAGGATATGATCTCTTCTCTTAGTTTGGAAAAATTGAGAATCACTTACCTTCAGGATAGAAATATACCTGAAAGTCGTATTAGTAAACTAAGGAATCAGTTTTGTATGGCTAGAAATATGAATTTCTTTTATCACGTAAATGTAGGTGGAAGGTTCATGATTCTTAAGTTTAAGTAATGAGAGTTTTAATCCATAGGCAATAATTCTTGACTAGCAACCTAAGGAAAGATTAACCGATTTGTATCGATAAATTCATTTCTCTGCATGTTCGTTTAGCCTCAAAGTATGCTCATTACTATAGTTCTGACTCAAATAGTACATTTGTTTTAGATTAGTATAAACAGGGAAACAAACTCAAAATCTTCTTAAACATCGTTGTCCGCATTTTTAGAGTTAAAGTTCATTGACACTTGATTTCAATTATTACCTTGGTCCAGTCCCCGTGGGATCGATACCTTGCTTACTTGAGCCATTTAATACTTGTTAGACCACGGCACTTGCATGTAGTTATTCTAGACCCATGTAATGCTTAAGCGCTCGCTGCTCGGGACCGGCAATTGGTAAACGTTTTCATAGTGTTAGTGTACAATTTCTAGATAAGTGCTGACAACGTGGTCTTGATTTTCTTTTTAAATTCTTTTTGATTTTTTTTTCGACACCCTTCTTGACATGACATCACGTTGAATACAAACGATTTAAATGGTGGATACTCATATTTTGGCGAATCTTGATGAATTTCCGGAGGACACCACTTGTGGCAACACTGTAACACGCGCAACATATGTGGTGGTCAAGATGGCCATTGGGATGGCTGTCCCGAATGCATACCCTCCCCAAACCCCTACTATGATCCTTCTGTTGTTTTTGATGAATTAGGCAAAGGAAAATGAGGACTTGGGACGCCAAGCTCGAATAGAAGACATGCTGAAACAACTCCTTGAGCAATCGGAAGCAATGAAGGACGCGATGGTAGCATTGAGGGCTCAGCAAGAGGAGAATGCAGAGGCTCTAGAAAGGATGAGCGTTAAAGTCACGGAGATGATTGCTGAGGCTGAAGCTGCGATAAAATTGCAGGTAACAGTTATAGGCGATGTTCAAGAGGAACTACAAGAGGAAGACAAAGGTAAATTTGTGGATAACGCCTGACAATTAGAATCTCTTGAGTGTCCCCGTGATGGGCCTACACTTATGGAAAATTCATGCACTGGAAGAAGAGACAGAGTATACAATTCATTTGTCATTAATGGAGAGACAGATGTTGATGCGGAGAAGGTGTATTCAAGTAAGGGTCAATCATTAATGTGCTTCAAAATCGAGGTGCATTGGACCACTGAAGCATTTTTCGACATTGAGTTTGGTTGAAGACATAGAAATGGAGTCTCCCAAGCTTATAGAGAGAAATGTCTAGAGGATGACTGCCCCGTATATTTTGAAATTTGCTGACTCGGAAAGACAAAATGATTCTCAAGCTTACTTGAGGGACAATAAGTTCAAAAGACAGCATCTACTTCTTGGTCTCAATTTTCACCACCACCCCTAGAACATAAAAGGAAATTAGAGAAGAAATTAGGGTGAGATTCATATCCTCAAGGTGGAGGAAAGTGGTGAAAAAACGTAATACGTCATGCCGCGACGTAAAATTAGGCGCCTGCTTGGGAGGCAACCTAAGGGTACCATGGGTACCATTTTAATTTTTTGCATTAGAGTTGATTTTATTTATTTTTCATCTTTTGTTGTTTTGGTGGAAAGTTAAGCACAGATGGAGGGGAAGTCTGAGTACCCGTGGAGGAGGAAGCTAACAAGCATGGAAGAAAAAGTGTGGGGTCGAACACCCACTGGTGCAAATTGAACGTAAAGCATGCTGATTAGCTAGGCCCAAAGGCCTCAGGAGTATTCCTCACCCTCGTTAAATGTTGAGTTGAGGCTTGAGGAAAATTCTTAAAATTCTTGTGCTTAACAATTTTTGGTAAATGTAATGCGTGTGAAAAATAATTGAAAAAAAAAACAAATAAATAAAAAATGAAAATTAAATTGTGTGCGTTGAAACCTATGAATTCTAACCAATTTTGTAGTGAGATGAATTTCAGGTTGAACGGAGGGCAGAAATGGAAGAATCCCAAAAGGAAAAAATCGAGGTGAGAAAAAAATAAAGTGCCTAGACAGTGAGCTCAGGCGTGGGCTCCGTGTCACAGAGGGGTGGTCCGCGTTTCCTCCGTGACACGTTGAAGGCAATTCTGGAATTTTTTCAAACTTAACACTGCTGATGAGCCCTGTCACGCGAGGGGGTGCCCGCACCTCCGTGACACGTTGAGGTGTTATTCGCGTCGGTCACACCGGGTCACCGCGGACCCGCGCAAACCCTCCTTTTAAACCCCGATTTCCTCATTTTCCCCATTTCTCATTCTCCACGACAAACACCCAAAATCCCCCTTCCCCAACTGAACGGACCTAGGATCAATTTTTCAACTTTTCTTCAAGTTCATCGAATCAAAGGTATGTTCTGAACTTAACCTCGATTTGTTCAAATTTGATTTTAGCATGAGTGAGTAAACCTTAGTTCTAAGTGTAAATTGTTTTGAATTCATTTAAGTTATCAAGATTGATGTTCGTAGTATCATTGTGATTGTATGAACTCGATAAATACATGCTTGATTGAATTTTGTGAAATTGGTTGCTAGGGTTAGAATTTGAATACGAAGAAACTAAATGTGGTTGAAATGTGAAAATTTTGGGTTGTGAATGTTAAAGAGGTGAATTGTGTTGTGCTTAATGTGAATATGCTAAAGAAACGATGGAATTTTCGGAGAATGAAATTGTTGAAATTGCATAGAAATCTGGTGAATTGCATAGTTGTTGTTGATAGAAATTTTTGCTATGCTATGTGATTAAATGGTATCGATGGTGATATTGTGATTAGCTCTACGAAGTTCCTTGAGTAGTACATAGAATTTATTCCATCGAATTGTCTGAATGAGGTATGTTTTTTTGTGTAATTGGAAAGAGGATTGTCTGCCAATGTTGTAATTGTGGCTAAAACTAAGTGTGGGGTGTCCCAGCTAACCCAACCTTAGTCGAAGCTAATTTTGATTTGAATAACATTGGGACTATCTGTTTGATGTGACAGGAACAATGACGAGCAGGCAAGACAAAGGAAAGGGCGCATCTACATCGGGCGCCGGAAGAAAGAGGATCAGACTGGGAGCAGCAGTCCCAGCAAGACACCAGCGGTTCTGCGCGGCCAACGCAGTCAATACGGAACCTGATGGGTGACTGACGAAGGGAAGAAGTGGTACACAAAGCACAAGGAGAACAAATACTTCCCGAGGAGCACATTGCAAGGGAGCCACTTGCGCAGGAATTCCTCAGAATTGTACACCGGATTGACGCTGCCGGGCTGAACTTCTTTGAAGAGCCAAGGAGTGAAATTCCCATCTGATTCAGGATTTCTACGCAAACTGAAACCCGACGCCCGCAGTCACACCGCTGCGATAAGGGGGCAAATCGTCACTTTTGAGCCCCATCACCTTTTAATGCCATCTTGGGGCGGGACACACACGCCCATGTACCTGAAAGCTGAACATCACTCCACCATATGCAGATATCAGACGCACTATGTGTGGTCTGCCTACAGCGCGTTGGAACAGGCATAAGGAGAGGGGATACCATCAAACACTGCCATACTCCTTAAAATGAACAGGAAGCCGTGATTTGGCTCAAAATTGTTTATCTCTTTTCCTGATCCCGGCACATGACAGATGTCACCCGAATGTGTGTGTGTTTGGTCTATGCCCTGATGAAAGGGCTGGAGATTAATGTTGGGGCGGTGATCATCTCCGCAATGAAGAGAGCCCGTTTGCATCAAGGGCACAGGTACGGGTTTAGTGGCTTGCCGACCACGCTCCTGAGGGCTCCTGGATATTGAGGTGAAGAGGCTCCGGACTACATCTCGCAAGATGGATAGGCGTGCCGTGGATGTCACAAAAACCAAGGCACCTGATTACCGACTCCACGACCAGTTCTCACACTAGCCGAGCCGGGACATGCTCGGGATGATCAGTATATGGCCCGCATGTTTGGGATGATCAGTATATGGCCTGCATGTACGAGACGCATGCTGCAGTTGCGCATAGGCGGAGGCCAAGAAGGAAAAGATGAGCTGTGGCAGCTCGACTTGACTACCCCTTTCGGCGAAATGCTAGGGCTCTATGCCGAGGGGGCCAGCTTTTGTGGAGCCTGTAGATGACGATGTCCCCACTGATGAGGAGATATCGCTGTGAGGACTCAGATATTGAGTCGGATGAAGACGGCGGGGGCGATTCGATATGGGGGATGAGACAACGGCACTTGATGAAGAAATTGAATACTTGGATTGATCAGGAGTGTCACCACCTACTTTTGTGCTATGTTGACTTTGTGAACACTGATATGCCTGGTTTAAGTGTGGGGTGGGAGTAGTTAGGTGCTGGTTGTTTTGTTGTTTTTTATGTTCATGTTTTGTTGATGTGCCCGTGGAAAATAATTGTGACCCCGTGATTTTGTGTTTATGTTTTGTATGGTAAATCGGTGTTGTAATTAATGTGAAGCTGTTGTGTGTTGTGTGGAGTTGTTGTTAGCTGGCTGTGTAAATAGTTTTGGTTTTTATCGAAATTATCGATATTTTTAAAATTTTTTCGTTGAATTATTTTCATGATTGCCTCGGCGTTTGTTTTCAGTGCTTTTACCGAGAATTGTCCCATTGAACCGGTTGTAAATAGTGACCGCTCCCTATGATGGATGGATGACGACCGTCTTAAGGGAAAATGTAGTCGATAAGAGTAGTTTTTTCTTTCGTTTATTTTTCTTTTTGTTTGTTGTATCCCAAACGTGTCGCTACTCTATGGTTCGAAATTTTATGCGTGTTGTACATGATATTTAGAATGAAAAGGTGATTCATATGAAAGCATGCAACTTTGTAAACATGTTGAGATACCTAGGCCATAGAGCTCGATTCGGTGTGATTGAGGCTTAATGTTTGAATTCTTGTAATTAGCTGATTGAAGAGTCTGTGAATATCTTGAGTTGAGCATGTGCAACGAGTGTGTGGTGAGGTTTCGATTATTCCATGCTATTGTATAATGTCTAGAACTTGACTGGGGTGTGTACGAAACGAAATGAAGGATGTGTATTGTAGGAAAGGATGTAGGCATTTCTTTGATTTAGCCAAAGTTTTTTTTTCATTATCATACCTACCTGGAATGTACATCCTAGTTATTCCATTGAGCCTTTGCCTATTTTTTTGTCGAAAAGGTACAAAACTGAGCTTAACCCTTCTTTTCATTATCCGTGAATTTGATCCAAAACTCTTAAGCGCTCAAGAAAAGAATAATTTTTCCTCTACGTGTTAAGGAGTGAGAATGGTGAAAGAAAGAAAAAGCTGAAGTGGTGAAAGTAAAAGAAAAGGTAAAAGGTGCACTTGCAGTATTTAAATAAAATGAAGATGTATAACTAGTCTTTGTTATTGAGTCGAGGGTGCTTAAAGAAGTGGGGACAAAAATGAAGAAAGATCACATGGGAGGATGAAGGAAGAAACTATGCCCATAATGTTGGTGGGATGTATTGAAAAGCGCTTAAGGATGCCGGTTGCTATTATTGGTTAGCCCAGTATTTACTAGTTCCTTAGCTTACATTACAACCCATTAAGTCCTACGAGATCTTACATCACGCGTCCTTATATTAGTGGAGTAATACACTAGAGGCAAGCCTAAGGTTCATGACATGATGCATGTGAATTCTTTGGGAGAGAGAGCGAAATCGTTTCATATGCCCCCGCATGTAATGTTTTTGAGATCATATACTGAAAAGGGGTAAATTCCTCTTGTGTTGTGAGGGCAATGCTTGACGAGAGATTGACTGTGTCGGATATCTTGATCAGCTGATTTGCATGAGTTTGCCGATATCGAGAGTCGATTCTTGAGTCTAGGAGGTCTTGATGTGTTGAATGTCATTGTATTGATGAGACTATGCATGTTTTCTTGATGATTTGCTATATTAAATAATCGGTATAACCGTAGCTTGAATTGTCGAGCCAAAGTAGCTATGTGTGGGGTGTCAATTGCATGAGATGAGATTTTTGTTCTAGGACCTAACAAGGTTTTAAGTGTGGGGTGGAAGTGGATTCACAGAATTATATGCTCAGCGATACTCAAATGCTTCATTCGTCTTGTTTATCCATCGATATTTGTGCATTCTCGTGTTATTTGTAGTTAAAATGTGAATTTATACTAACCAACATGATTAGTGTTGTTTGCAGGAAAAATGTAATTTTAGGAAGCTAAGATGCATGTCGGGAGAAATCGAAAAGGACTCGAAGCGAGCAGTGGAAAAGGCCAAGGAAATGCAACAAATTAAGGGGCTCCGCGATGAGCCGTCACGCTGCTATCGCGGAGGCATTCTGCCCCGGATTGTACCGCTGTTCTGGAGGTCCACGCGTTCCGTGGCACGTTGACATAATTACCTGGAACATGGAATTCCAGTGAAGGTTCGCGTTGGAGCCATGGCACGCTGGCCAAGCCCCGCGTTGAACGCCGTGGCACGTTGGGGCATAATTACCTGGAGGATCGGAATTCAGTAAGGGTCCGCGTTTGGCCGTGTCACAGCGGCAGTGCTCCGCGATGCACTCCGTGACACGCGCTTGTTATTCCAAAAAATTTCCACTAATATAAATAGTACACTTAGGTTCATTTTTAATAATTCTAACTTAGTTGAGCAAGGACGTGGATTACAGGCAGTTGAGGGACGGAAACTTAGGTTCTTCTCATCTCTTCTCCTTTATTTTAATTATTTGTCTGATTTACACTCATTTGCGATGTTTAATCCACAAATGAGTGGCTAAATTCACTTCTTGCTGAGGTTAAGATTAATTGTAGTGGAATGTAATTATTGATCATTTTGGTTTTTCATCTTTTCTTCCATGGTTGTTCTATTAATTCTTGTTCTTACTGTATTAATGTGTGGCCAATGTTAATGTATATCTAAAAAGTCCGGTTTCATCTCGAAAGAGAAAAAAATTGGAAAGTTGTGAATTGGTAGGATAGATCTTCTTCTTAGTTTGGGGAAAATTGAGAATTGATTTACCTTCAGGATAAAAATATACCTGGAAAGTCGTATTAGTCAACTAAGGAATCGGTTTTTATGGCTAGAACATGAATTCTTTTTATCACAGAAATGTAGGTGGAAGGTTCATGATTCTTAAGTTGGGTTAAATACTAATCCATAGGCAATAATTCCTTACTAGCAACCGAATGAAAGATTAACCGATTTGTATCGATACCATTACTTCCCGCATGTTCGTTTTAGCCTCAGCATGCTTATTACTATAGTTTAGACTCAAATTGTACATTTGTTTTAGATTAGAATAAATTAGGAAACAAACTCCAAAAAATCTTCTTTAAACCGTTGTCCGTATTTATAGAGTTAAAGTTCATTGACACTTGATTCGATTATTACCTTGGTCCAGTCCCTGTGGATCGATACTTGGCTTACTTGAGCCATTTACTGTTTGGTTCGACCACGCATTTGGCGCAGTCATTCTAGACCTGCGAACACCCTATCACACGTAGAAGACTGGAAACCACAACAGGAGAAGGCACCAGCAGGATGCCTCAGCCTCGTTTAGAATCAGCCCGATCTGAGGGCGGTACAGAAGCGTCATCTCGACCTTCCCAACAGTCCCCACCTCACCAGGAGCCATTCGAACAATACTGCCTCCGACAGTCCTTGTACCTACAAATTCATCCGACCAGGAAATTCGATGTGCAGTAGTTATGTTGGCACAAATGATGGCTACTCAGCGCGCCCAAGCACTGTGAATAAAAGAGAGTCATCAGGTGGGCCTGTAGTTCGAGGGTCCGAGAATTCTTGGCACTAGGTCCCCGCAGTTCATAGGGTCGGACAAGGCAAAAGACCCCAGGATTTCTGACCAAATGTAGAGAATCTTCCGGTCATGCATGTGACATCTACATAATCGCTTGAGTTAGCGATATTCGGCTGCGGATATTGCTGTGTTGTGGTATGAAAGTTGGGAAAGTCCCAAGGAGAGTGTTGCCCCTCCTGACCTAGTCTAGCTTTTCAAAGGACTTCCCGACCGTTATCTACCATGGGAAATCCAACAGCCCTGATGGACTAGTTTTTGCACTTGGAGCAGGGGGCGGTGAGTGCATGGAATACGCCCATAGTTCGATTCCTCAGCCTAATCCCCAGCCCTTGTGGACAGCATGCCATCTAGAGTCCACCTATTTATTATGGGTCTGAATCCAAAACATATTGAGGCATCATGACAGCTACACTGTGGGAGGATATGATATTGCGAGGGTGCAGGCCTTTACCCGTACTATTGAGGGCCTTAGACAAAGGCAACAGGATAGCAGGCAAATAAATCAGGAACAGCATCACAGGGATAGATCATATGAAATACAGAGGGAGATTCAGAGGTGACCTAGCCGCGACTGTCAGATAGGCCACCTAGACCCCCACTTCACACAATGTACAGAGTGGTAGATTCAATCAGCAGAGGACAACAGAGTCCGACGGCAGTTCTCGAACGGTAGATCTACCCCAGTAGAGAGGGAGCAGAGCAAGTACACACCCACACCTTGCCTTATTTGCAGCCAACCCCACACTGGAGCTTGCAGATATGGCTCCATAGGGTGTTATATATGCGGGCAGGAGGGTCAGCTACGAGAGATTGTCCTGCCAGGGGTCAGGGTAGCCGAGATAATCAGAATAAGGCGTCAGCAGGGCTGCAAGCTCCAGCAACCTCGGCAGGGCGTAGGCCCTCAGGTCCAGCAGGTAGAAGCCGAGGTAGACCAGGGGCCTTTAGTTCAAGTACGGTCCAAGCCGTACCTATGCACAACCAGGGAGGTAGGACTCAGACGCGTCTCCAGATGTGGTAACAGGTATGATGACTATTTGCTCACAGCCTGCTTATGTATGTGGATTGATCCAGGATCTAATCTGTCCTACATTACCCCATTTGTGGCTCGAAAAAGATTAGTGTTGCACTGTAGTTGCTTCAAAGAACCCTTTCAAGATCTACACCCGTCGGTGACTCCATTATAGCCAGAAGGGTTTATCGAGGGTGTACAGTAGAGGTTGCTGATCGTCAGACTATAGTAGATCTGGTAGAGTTAGAGACGATTGATTTTGATGCCATTATGGGTATGGATTGGTTAGTGCCGCTACTATGACAATGTAGAATGCCGGGACTAAGACGGTCCGATTCCACTTTCTAGGGAAGCATTAAGAGAGTGGAAAGGCAGCACAGCTATGCCAAAAGGTAGGTTTATTTCCTACCTCCAGGCGAGGAAGTTGATATTGGCGAATGCATTTACCACACAGTCAGGAGTCTAGGATGTTCGGCAGAGCCCCGACTATCCAAACTTGTTCCAGTGGTTAATGAATTACCCCGATTGTATTCCCAGATGAGCTACCTGGTATTCCCCCAGAAAGAGAAATAGATTTGCAATTGATTTGCTACCAGGCACTCAGCCCATATCAACCTGCACGTATGGCTCCTGCTGAACGCCAGGAGAATTAAAGGAGCAGCTAAAAGATTTGTTAGATAAGTGGATTTATCGTGCCGAGTACTTCACCTTGGGGTGCGCCAGTTCATATGTGAGATAGTAGGATCGGCTCACTCCGGCATGTGTATAGACTAATGGGCAGCTGAACAAGGTTACAGTCAAGAACTAAGTATCCGCTTCAAGAATAGATGATTTGTTTGATCAGTTACAAATATATTTTCCAAGATTGTCTATGGTCTGGATATCACGTGTTCGAGTTCGTGAAAGGACATTCCGAAGACTTCCTTCAGGACCACAGATACGACCATTTTGAATTCCTAGTCATGTCCTCTGGGCTGACAAATGCTCCCACAGTATTTTATGGACCTGATGAACAGCATCATCAGACCATACCTGGACCTATTCATGATAGTATTTATTGATGATATTCTCGGTGTATTCTCACCGTAGTACTACCACCAGATCATTTGCGGACAAAGGTCTAGATTCTCAAGGACCGTCAGCTGTATGCCAAGTTCTAAGTGTGAATTTGGCTTTAACTCAATAACTTTCATGGGGGCATATTGTGGTTGATGTAGGTATATAAGTAGACACATAGAAATAGAAGCAGTAAAAACGTGGCCTGCATCTACCAATTCGACTGAAGTACGCAACTTTCTTGGGATTAGCAGGGCAATATAGAAGATTTGTTGAGGATTCTCCACCATAGCGGCACCTCTTATCGTTGACGCAAAAAAACAGTAAAGTTTCAGCGGACGGAGGTGCCGTGAGCAGAGCTTCTAGGAATTGAAAGACAGGTTGACCTCCGCCCAAAGGTTAGCATTAAGTAGAAGGTACAGAGGGTTATGCAGTTTACTGTGACGCTTCGAGTATTGGGTTAGGTGTGTGTTGATGCAGCATGGTAAAGTAATTTCTTATGCTTTCAGACTGCTGAGGAAACACGAAAAGAATTACCCTACCCACGACTTGGAACTAGCTGCAAGGATCACGCTCTAAAGATATGGAGACATTACTTTTGTACGGCGTCCATGTGATATTTTCACCGATCATAAGAGCCACAGCATACTCACCGAGGGAGTTGAATTTATGGGCAACGTCGCTGGTTGGAATTGCTGAAAGATTATGATGTAAAATTTGTATCACCCAGAAGAGCCAATGTAGTAAACAGATGCCCTTAGCTGCAAATCTATGGGGAGTCTGGTGTAATTATGAAACTCTGAGCAACGGAGTTGGCCAGAGAAATACACCAGTTAGCCAGTTTAGCCATTCGGGTAGCAAAAATAGAGGACAACAGAGCGGTAATTTAGAGCACCACAGTGTCATCATTAGTCGTGGAGGTAAAGGAACGACAAGAGGAGGATCTTAACCTGGTTCAGCTTAAAGACGCAGTTCAGCAAGGAAAACTCCAGATTTTTAGGTAATCGAGGATGAAGTGTTGCGACAAAGGCCGTCTTTTGTTTAAGATATTTCAGGGCTTCATCAGCAGATTATGAGTGAGGCATTACGCCCGCTATTGTCTTCATCCAGGCGCGACGAAAATGTACTACGATATCAAAGAAATCTACCGCGGCCGTGCATGAATAGGAAATAGCAAGAGTTCGTAGCCTAGTGTCCTAACTGCCAGCAAGTAAAAGCGGGAACACCAGAAACCAGGCGGATTGACTCAAGACATAGCTGTGCCTCTCTGGAAGTGGGAAGTAGTAAATATGGATTTTATAGCAGGACTACCCCGTACTAGACATAGAAATGACTCGATTTGGGTAATTGTTGACAGATCACAAAAATCAGCCCATTTTCTGCCATTAAGGGCCACTTTCTCCGCCGAAGATTATGCTGCATGTGGAGCTGTATATCAGAGAAATAGTCAGATTCCACACGGTGTTCCAGTATCCATTATCTCTGACAGAGGGGCGCAATTTACAGCTAAATTTTGGCAATCATTTAAGAGAGGCCTGGGAACACGTATTAACTGAAAGCACAACATTCCACCCTCGTACAGATGGGCAAAAGAGAACACACTCACCAGACGCTCGAAGATATGTTATGAGCGTGTGTTGACTTTGAGGTGTCAGATGAGCACCTACAACTTATTGAGTTTGCTTTATAATAATAAAGCTACCACTTAGCTATCCAGACTCAGCCCTATGAGGCTTTGTATGGGGAAAAATGCAGATCGCCGATTGCTGGTTTGAAGGAGATTCAGCACTGATTGGGCCAGATATTATTCACCAGTCAGAAGAAAAGGTAAATCTTATCAGAGAACGCCTACTGACTGCTCAGAGTCAACAAATCGTATGCTGATAAGTGTTGAAACCTAGAATTTAATGTAAATGACTAGGTGCTTCTGAAAGTTTTTCCTATGAAAGGGTGATGAGATTTGGAAAGAAAGGTAAGATCAGCCTGAGACTTGTTGGGCCTTATCAGAGATTTGGCGAAGAATAGGCCAAGTAGCGTACGAGCTCCCTGCCTCCGTGAGTTAGAGTCTCGTTTCATCCAAATTTTCCATGTGTCTATGCCGAGGAAGTATATAGGAGACCCCTATAGAGTTGTCCCAGTTCCGGATGTCCAGGTTACAGAAGAGCTGGCTTATGAAGAGGTTCCAATAGCCATACTGGACAGGCAGATTCGCAGGTTGAGAACTAAAGATGTTGCTTCTGTCAGCATTATGGCGCAAAAGGAACCGAGAAGAGATGACTTGGGAAGCAAGAGGAAGATATGAAAGTCAGATATCCTCAACTGTTCCAGACTTAATTAGCCAGAGGTACGTTAGTATTGTTGTTTTATGAATTGCCTTTTATTATGTGAATAAATGAAATAGTTGGCTTTTGTGATGAATACTAGTGTTGTGTGGAGGCAATTGCATTGGACTTTTCAAGGCCGTGGATTTTTGAGATAGTCCATATTACAGGGAAACTCTGTCAAATTTTTCTAGAACAAGTCAAGTAAGTTGAAATTTTGCAAGTAGAAGTTTACATTCGAGGGATGAATGTTCTTAAGGGGGAGGATGTTAATCTCATAAATTCTTGATATTTAGATGGCCTACTCGCATGATGGTTAAGAGTTTTAGAAATGCCAAACATGCTAGAAAAAGGCCTGGGAAAGACTGATAAGCGTTACGTCGAACCATCGCAAGAGGAGAATGGGAAGACCCTCCGGCGATGGCCAACGCGGTCACGGAGGGCTCACCTCCGCGTTGGCCCCATGTGTCACGGAGGTGAGGTTCAGGCCTCTACTATATAAAGCCCCCACTTCAGTTTCTTTAGATCATTATCAATAATTTCCAGAGAGCAACTAGAAACAGAGGGTACGAGGGATTTCCTTGAGATTCCTTCCGTTTACGCTATTAAACGCAGTCCAAACTCGAATTAATCTGTGGTTGTGAAGTATTAAGCTTCCTGGAGCATTCCTACGGAGTTAGTTTCATGAAATTCAGCCGACGAACCATCGTCCTACCGGATCTAAGGTGGCGGAATTATTCCAACTTAATGTCAATATACTCCTAGCCCTAAAGTGAGCATTTCTCCCTTTTGACTTCCGAGAAATAGCGAGTTTTCGCCTGTTTTTCGATAATTAAAAGTTTGGGCTATATATTCAAAGTAGCATTTTTCGAATATTGATGAATTTAGTTCTAATTGCTATGAATGTGAATACAGTTGGAAGAAATAGCTGAATATTGGCTGAGTTATGCAGTTAGGCCGAAAAGCCGACAACTCGAGGTATGAAAAGCTAGTTTCTTCGGCAAACTAGTAATACTAGTGTAGCAAGATAGAATAAATTCCAGAAGGAAGTTTCAGAATCTGAGTATTAAGTATGTTTGTATTATTATGTCATATCCAGAATAAAAGTCAGTAAATCAACATCAAACAGCAAGATCTTATCACAGACTAAGTTTAACCAAGATTAGATTCAGTTTAATTCAACAAGAGATTCATAATAGAATATCGTAACATGGATAGTATTTTCAGATTGTATTATATGTTATATGTGATTACTGCTGCTTGTTGAGACTTGTTTGTGATATGGGCACCCTTAGAGCCTCTTGCCGCCCCGGGGTTAATAACTGTGTCGACTCGCCCACTAGAGGGTGAGGATACGTCAAATTCCCAAGGAGGGTATACCGTCCATAAAGAGGGACGAAGATGGGATGTAACATTCCCATAGCAGGGCTGATCAAATGACGAGTAGCAATTCTGTCGAGCGCTTGCGCCTAGGTAAAGTACAGATTACAGATTATAGATACAGATATCATATTATTAGTTACAAGAGTCCTTCGACTCAGATACGCTTATAGTCGTGGCCCAGAGTGAGCTCAAGCCTATTACCCGTGAGTCGAAAAGGATGCTCGTAGTTGGCTAGTGAGTGGAGTGAATTTATTTTTGGATGGTTTAACAGAGTAGTACATAGATTGCATGCTTGACAAGCAACCTTCCGGCCTATGCAAAATGGCACAGTTCTGCATGCCATATATATATATGTTACTTAATAAGTTGACAACAGCGTGATCGGCACTCCAGCTGTGCATGATTCTTATCTTCTTTTCTAGTACAGTTAAGCTCGCTGATTCTGCTATTCCAGATAGTTTACTATCCTCTGTCATTTCAGTAACTACCAGTTGATTGTTTATCTTCAGTTATGTTCAGTTTGCTTTTGCATACTAATACCAGTGGTACTGACGCCCATTTGGGGTGTCACATTACGGCTCGCAGTGCACTCATAGATGAGGAGCCGATCCCTGTATCCCTGCCAGCCACAGAGCTGTCAACTCCAAATATCCGGAGCTAGACAACTAGAGTTTTATTTCTTTCTATTGTTGTGGCCAGTATGGGTAGGTCGGGGCCCTGTCCCGACCATCTTATCAGTATTCACAGAGGCTTGCAGATTGTATATTCCCCGTGGTTAGTCAGACTGGTCGTGTGAGGTTGTGTGTATGTTTTGGTTTGTTTATGAAGGTTGTGTGGGGCCTTATTCAATTGGTAGTGGTGACCTTGTTGGTCACATAGCAGTTTGACACTTGCTCTTCTTGATTCAAAAATAACTAGACCGCATGGTGGCCTTGTTTGGCCCGCATAGGTTCCCTATTGATTTAGTTGTTCTCGGGTAGCTGTTGTTATCTTACAAAAGGCTATAGGCCTAACCAGCCGGAGGCTGTATTTACAAAATGCTATATAGCCTCGTCGTTTTCCTGAATCCAGGTTACAGCCAGCCTGGCACTAGTTCTTAGGCTCTGCCAGTCCAGCAGTCCAGATCTTAGGGCACTAGGTGCCGCTCATGCCTCCCAAGGTGGGGCGGATAGGAGCACTGTGGGAGAGATACTGGTCTGATAAAACCTTTTTCAAGAAGATCTTTTTGCTGCTCCTCAACTACTTCTGGAAGCTCAGCAGGAGCCATTCTATAAATGGAGGGCTGAAGATGGATTGAGCACAGGAGGAGATCTGACCTGAAGTCTATTTCTTGTTCAGGGGCAACTCGAGGAGATCCTCAAGAAATACATCCGGGAACTCGCTGACAACTGGACCGATCACTGGCTGGCGTCTCAAAGTTAAATCCTTGACCCGAACCAGATGATATAGATGATCCTGGGAAATGAGTTTCTGAGCCTTAAGGTAGGAAATAAACCTACCCTTAGGCGCTGAATCGCTGCCTGACCATTCTAAAAACTGGCCTATTAGGAAACTGGAACTTGAAAACTCTAGTTCTGCAATCAACTGAGGCATAGCATGAGTGTAATCAATCCATGTCAAGAATAAGGTCAAAGTCGTACATGTCTAACTTTACTAGGTCCGCTGGAATGACTTTGTTCAGGACTGGAACTGGATACTTATACACCCGGCTGGCTCTAATTAACTCGCCAATTGGGGTAGAGATCGAGAATGGTTCTGAGAGAACCTATGACTTATACTGAGTTGAACTGCTATATACAGAGTTACAAATGGAAAGAGTAGCTCCTAGATCTAAGAGGAATATACGTCTAGATGGAAGAGACGTAATACACCAAAAGAACTACGTCAGTGAGCTTTCCTGATCCTGATAAAGATAGAGCATAGAAACGATTTTGGTGCTGACCGCCATCTACTACCAGGTTCGCCTGTTGGGCTGGCCGACCTGCTGGAGCTGATGATGTGGTAGATTGTGATCTCCCCTAGCCCGGCCGACGGGCACTCCCTAAGCCTGTGTCCAAGATATCCACACCCAAAGCAGCCCTCTCGTCCCTGAAGGCATTCTCCTGGGTGATTCCTACCACACTTGGGACAAGCTGGATACTTGTTGCTGGCACAGAAACTCTATGACTGAGAGCTAGATGCTCTGCCCCTCAGAACCTGGCGGGACCGAAAGGTTGGGGCGTTGGCTGAGCTGTGTGCTGGGGCTCTCTGTTGTTGTTGCTGCTGCTGTTGCTGTTGTGGGCGACTACTATTGCCAGATTTCTGATGGCCATAGTCTGAATGACTAGTTCTTGCCCGCTTGTTCTAAGGAGAGGGCCCGACAATCATACCACGATGATCAAAAAAGCGTGTCCCCTTCAGATAAGACGCACCATAGGCCAACGCTCCATATCCTTCAACTTTTCAGCCTCAATCTGCTGGGCATAGACAATCAAGCTAGAAAGGTCCATATCCTTAATCAACATCGTGGTCCTGCACTCCTTGAGGACTAGATTTTACACTCAATTTATAAACTTCAGTATGCGAGCCCTTGGCTCGGCTACCATCTCTGTAGCATACTTAGACAACCTAGTAAACTCCAGAGCATACTCCTCCACAATTCCGTTGCCCTGTCTCAAGTTCATAAGCTCCGCCATCTTAGCCTCCCTCAGCTCCCGAGGGAAAAACCTGTCCAAGAAAGTTGTTCAGAATTCTTCCCACTCTATCGGCCCGCTCTTGTTGGCCGCCCTTCTTTCCATTGTTCATGCCAGACCTGAGCTACCCATCTGAGCTGGTAGGCAGCTAGGTTGGCACTCTCCGAGGAGCTGACACCCATGATACAGGTAATCTTTTTAATCTCATCCACAAACTCTTAAGGTTCCTCCCCCTCCTTGGATCCTTGAAATAATGGAGGGTTTATGCGGGTGAAGTCTCGCACCCTAGCAGCTACTGCAGACCTGCTCGTGTTGACCGGGACAACCTGCTGGGACACTTGGTGGGTGACCATTTGAGCAAGCAGCTGGATAGCCGCCCTGGATTCAGTAATGGACACCGTGTCGTCCTGAGGGGGTACTGGAGCTGGTGGGGCAGGTCTGTTAGTATTATCGACCCTTCTTCCGTTACCATGTCTAGGAGGCATGGTTTGCTTCAATGGAACAGAGCATGAATTAGAAGGCATTTATGGAATTGAACTTTAACGTATGATAAAGAATATGAACAAAAGAGAGTTTTCCTAATAACATCTCGTAGCCTCCTCATCATAAGTGTGGCATGCTTCACACCCATGAAAAGGACTCTACTCGATGCGGCTTTCAGAAATTTCGAGGATACTCTAAACCTAGGGCTCTAATACCAAGTTTGTCACGCCCCGAGCCTACACCCTGGGCGTAAAACGGTACTTGAAGCCACAAGTGACCCCAAGTCAACCCCTGGTCTATCAGTTACTAGAATTCTTAGTGAACATGCACAACAGAACTTTGAAATAATATCATAAGATATTCATTAGAGACAAGTATGAAAACATAAAATTCAAACAACAGAATAATATTGATAAATCTGAAAATCATGTCTGTCTGAAAGCCATCTAATAGAGGGGTTGCTGGGACAAGCCCCCAATTAACTCTAAGTCTAACTAAAACTAATACATGACTGAAAGAAGGAAAATAGTGCCCTCGGATGATGAGGACTCACACTTCAATTGCTGCAACATAGAATATGAACTGCGACAACTAACGGTGCTGAGTCTGAGAACCTGCAGCTGTATCATGAAATGATAACACATAAAAGTATGTGTCAGTACTTTGAATGTACTGAGTAAGTGGGAGAAACATAACTGAATATAAAGTCTGAGCTGAAATG
>JACEIK010000667.1:334550-362388 GCA_018107945.1 Datura stramonium
ATATATATATCTTCGAGCACCTTAAATCGGGTGCGCTACTTGTCCTTTTGCCTAGGGATGGGAAGTCATACTCAAATTAACTTGCGTCCCAATCTGTTCTGACACCTCTCCAAATCCTAGCCGTGTGTTGTGCCTCTCCGTAAGAATTTATCAGATACTTGGGCTCCACGCGACCAAACTACTTCCTAAACATTTAACTCGACATAGCCTTTAACTTCATGTCGATTACTTTCCACTTCCTTGCAGGCATGACCATCTCCTAAATTGGCTTGCTCCGTTCCTGGTGTCCAGCCTCCCATGGCTGGTATTAGAGTTCTGTGCTACGACTCAACGATATCTTCCCTCTTCCCATTTCATTAGTAGGTCCCTCTTTACGACCTGATGTGCTTTCATTAAACTCTGGGTGGAGGGGGTAATGGACATAGTGCACCTTGGCCATAGTTTGCTAACGAAGTACTGCCACCTTTGGAACTCAGAGTTGAACTCTGGGTGTCATGACTTCGCCCCTTATTATCTCAAAGGCCATTAATTTCCTACTGGGCCTTGTCTCTATTTTGTACTAGGTTAGAATCTCTATGTCTCCACGCCTTTACCTTCATAACTGGTGGCGATATTGCAGCATTCTAGGTTACAACCTCACTATCTCTTAACTGTCAGCCCGATGCTTATTCTCGACATTCAGCAGTGGTCCCATACTCTATCAATCTACTTCAACCTAGAGGTGATTCTGTTTCCCTTCAGTATGAAATACTCGTGCTTCCCTCCTTACTCCTAGAGGCTGAGATCTGGGGTTCGTGCCTTCTGCCTCATACTGTTAAAGATATTACTAACCAAGTCTACGATCTTTATCCTTGTGACCTGCACTCGAGCCTATTTTGTTTATATGATCTCTCTGTCCTTCGACATAAAAAACTAGGGCCATAGCCATTACCTTGCTGATATACCCTACCGTCATTAACATACTGCAGTGGAATTAGCCCTTTTCTGACCATAACTTTACTTATTATTGAGGGTTTATCACTTATGGACTCTATAACACCCCAAACTTCTCTAAGACTAGACCAAAAACTAGTGAGTTGAGATATTTCAAAGCCTCGGATTTCTATGCTAAGTTTTGAACTGTTCTAGGTGTATGGATAGGTCTGAGCCCAATGAATTTTATGGATACTAGGTTTTAATATCAATTATAAAGTGTTAGAAGTGCAATGGATATAAATTAAGGTCATAAGGAACTTCTAGCACAAAGTTGATTTGAGAGCCTTCTTACCGATTGAATTTTCGTTCAAGTTATAGCAAGGTTCAAATTCTAATGAATATAGATCCCATTTTACAAAGTTTTTCGGGGTGATTAATATATCAAATTGAAGCCCTTTGAGTCTTCTTTCCAATGCATCCAACCTTGCGTCAATTGGAGTTCAGAGTAAAAAGTTATGAGTAATTTAGTAAAACTGCATCAGCATCACAGAACGATTCGTTAGGTGACTCGTTAAGTCACCTAACGACTCGTTAAATGTCCAAAATTGCTAGAAAACTTTAGTTTTAGAGGGGACTTCACGACTGTTCAAGTGACCCGTTAAGTCACCTCACGACTCAGTAAATGGCTCGTTAAGTGGAAAAATATCATGGAAATACTAGTAGACTTAACGGATTAGACTCACGACTCGTCCAGCACCTCACGAGTCGTGATGTCCCTCGTGAGTACTGGTAGGGTCCTTTTGCCTGTGAAATTTCAAGGGTGTTTTCATAAAATCCTAAGCTTCTAACTCCTAAATTAGGCCATTTTGAGTACCATTTGGGACATTTTTAAGTGTTCCTCCTAGCCTAAACCCTCATTCCATCAAAAGACACTATCAACCTCTTCTTCCTCCCCTCTCTCAAAACTCAAGGATCACCTAGGGCTTCTTCAAGGGCTTCAAGGTTCAAGTTCAAGTGGGGGATTCCTTCTAATCAGGTATGTGGGTTTTCAACAAGGACTTCCTTTCATCCTTGTTGCCCAAATTTTTATACTAAAAACCCAAATCCCTTGATTCTAGAAAAGCATGCTTTAGGGTTTCAATTGATGCATGAATTCTCATATGTTCTCCTTGAATTCTAAGACCCATCATGGTTAATAGTCGTGTATGCTTATGAAGTTACTTACACCTTCTCAAATTATGTACATGATATGTGAAAAGCATGATTTTAGAATTTTCACCATTATTTAGCATAAATTTTGAAATGGGGTTCATTAAATATTCACATGCTCTTATCATGAACTCATTATATATGTTTAAAGCATGAGTCGATCATATGGGTTCCATAAATATAGAATATATGTTTTAAATATATGTTGAGATACGATTAGAACTTACGGGTTTGGGTGAATATGAAATATGTATATGCATTCTCTATGATTTCGAGTATGTGTTAAAGTATGATTTGGACCTATGGATCTTACATGAATCTAGGGTATACACCATATGCAATGAACACAGGATTTAAATGTTGTGGATATGTTTAAAGTATGATCTAATCCTATAGATGTCTCATGAAAGTAAAATGTATGATTTAAACGATGATTCGGGATTATGATGATATAAATTATGATGATAAAGCATGAGAATAATCCTTCAGACATTTCGGCTTGTGGTTAGTAGAAAGTAGCCTTAATCAATTCTAAATGAATTCAGTATGATGTAATTAGTTTAATGCTCATGTCTCTGATTAGCTGAAGTAATGTAGACTAGTGACCTCTATGTTCTAGTACAATCAGGACTCTCCATAGCCGAGAATATTTTCCTTAGTCAGTCAGGGACCCTCCAAAGTAGAGAATGTTTCCCTTAGTCAGTCAGAGACTCTCATTAGCCGAGAATCTTTCCCTTAGTTAGTTAAGGGCTCTCCATAACAGAGAATATTTCCCTTAGTCAGTCGGGGACTCTCCATTGCCGAGAATGTTTCCCTTAGTCAATTAGGGACTCTCCATAGCAGAGAATGTTTTGCTTAGTTAGTCATGGACTCTCCATAACAGAGAATGTCTCTCTTAGTCTACGATATCAGTTTAGCTCAACTCCGTATAATTTCAGACTTCAGTTAATATCAGTTTAGCAGGATTCAGACTCAATTATCAGCAGATAGTTAGTACAATGTATGATATCAGTTACAACTTCAGTTCTTAGTATATGTACATCAAATGACCCTTATGCATCAGTTGGATTATACTTTCTTAAATGTTTTCAAATTAAAGCTTAATGTCAATATATATGTATCTTAGACATGTTTGTTGTATTCCAGCTTAGTTATATGTTGATGTATTCAGTTTACTTCTTTCTTGTATACTTGCATGTTTAGTTTACTTACACTTCCTGCATACTTTATGTGCTATATCATTTCATGATATATATTCAAGTTTCTAGTCTTAGCCACATGGTTAGATACCCTCCATTCCCACCTAAGCTGCTTGTGGTTAGTCCTCATCTCCCGAGGATGCGATCTATGTTTTCTATTTAATTATGTTTCAGTTATCAGACTTAGGAGTTAGCTGGGGGCTTGTCCCAATAACTTATCAGTGTAGTAGAGGCTTTCAGACTTGTATAGACAGATTCAACTTTATATCAGAGTTTTGTTACATTTGTTCTTATGGATTTTAATTAGACTCTTTCAGTTAGCTTCCGCTCAGTTATGATTCTGTTAGTTGTTGTCTTGATAATGTTGTGTTATGATCATACCATGGGTCGACTTGGAGCCTCTGGAGGTTCCTTGTCTCATGTCTCGATCCAGGCCTATGTTTGGGTCGTCACAAACTTGGTATCATAGCAAAGGTTTAGAGTGTCCTATGGTATCTTAAAGCCGCATTAAGTAGAGTCTTTTCATGGGTGTGAAGCGCTCCACATTTATGATGAAGAGGCTACAAGACGTTTTAGGAATGTTCCCTTTTCTTCATGATTCTTATAATCTGTAAAGTATGAAACTTTAATAGTTCCTCTCCTGACTCATGCTTTACGCGCTCGCAGATAATGCCTCCGAGACGAGCGAACGGAAAAAGAAATGGTAATGGGCACTAGCAAGCCCCACTAGCCCCAGTGAACCCGATGGAAGACCATGTTACTCATGCCGAGTTTAGGGGAGCCTTTCACATGTTGGAGCAGGCCATGACTTCCCAGATTAATCAGCAGGCGATAGCTCATTTTCCCCAGAATGGGAACGTAGTGGAGGCTAGGGTAAGAGACTTCCTCAGAATGAATCCACTTTAATTATTAGGGTCAAAGATGGACGAGGACCCATATGAGTTCTTATAGGAGATCTAGAAGATCACCCTAATTATGGGGGTGGCAGAAACAGAGAGAACATATTTAGCCTCCTACCAGTAGAAAGGAGTTGCTCACATATGGTTTTGTTAGTGGAGATAGTTGGGGAGTTGGAGCATCCCCCGTAGGTTGGGATGAGTTTATGACTGCATTCCTGGACAAGTTTTTCCCTAGGGAGTTGAAGGAGGCAAAGGCGGCATAGTTTATCAACTTGAGACAGAACAACATTACTGTCCAGGAGTATGCATTGGAGTTTACCCGGTTGTCCAAGTATGCACCATAGATGGTAGCCGACCAGAGGAATCGTGTGAGTAGGTTCATGAACGGAGTGTCAGACTCCTTGGTCAAAGAGTGCAGGACCGCCATGTTGCACAAGGACATAGACTTTTCATGTTTGGTAATATTCGCTCAACAAATAGAAACGGAATAGGTGAAGGAAAAAGAGAGAGAGGCCAAGAGGGCTAGGACAGGAGATTCAGAGTTTTCCCCTCAGCGGCCGAGTGGTGGACACCGCTCATACTCCAAACAGAGATCATCAGACCCAGCACCTTCGACAATGAGTGTTCCATACAGACCCACGGTAAGGGAGATTACCTATCCAGCTTGTAAGAGCTGTGGGAAGAACCATTTGGTAGAATGCATGGCAGGTTTAGATGCTTTTTTGTGGTGCAATAAGTTGGGTAATAAGCATCGAGATTGCGCAGCAGCTAAGCGGGGCGAGAGTAGAGCCTCAACCACCTCTTTAGTAGCTCCTGTGAACCGCCCATTTCAGCAGGGGGCATCATCTAGCGCAGGTGGTGGACAACGTCAAAACTACTCCTAAGCCTTGGTAGCAAATCAGGATAAGGGCAAGTCTCTAGAAGTCGTCGCATGTATGTTATGAATTTCTCGTGTTACTCTTTTCATGTTGCTAGCCCCTGAAGCCCAATATTGAACAGAAACATTTTTTGATGTTTGTTGAGAAGAGATTGTCAATGTATGGTGTGAAATAGTTGTGAGTATGAGGTTTGTAGTGAATGCTATAGGTGGAGGAGAGGTCAAGAGTTAGTGGTTTATCCCCAACCTCAAGAGAGATTCAAGAGCCTAAGAATGATGGATTTAAGCTAAGGGGGGGATGGTGGGTCTATGAGACAAGTAAAATATTGAGTATACTAGTAGGAGAGTCCCAGTCCTAACAACCATGGTTTGCCAATCCCTTCAGATTCGGATAGTTTCTCTTATGTTTCAGTTGAAACTACGCTCTGCCCATTCTTAAGTGCAGACTTTCAAATTTTCTAGATGACCGCTTCAGACAGCTGCCAATCTCACCTTATGAATCCTTAAGTCTCATCTTCATGTCATAAACTAGCTATGCGTGTTAAATTAAGTCCTCCAGTATGCTCAGCTTGAACTCAGTCTTTAGAAGTTGCTTTACTAGCTCAGCAGGTCAGGTTACCTCATGTATGTGCTCAGTTTTAGATGTAATGAATATTCGTTCTTATGAGTGCCTTACTTTCAATCAAACCAGATACCATGATTGCTAATTCAGTATCAAGAAGCAAGTTGAGAATGATATCTCAATCATTATCAGCTCAGTCACTCCATCAGTTTTCAGCGTCGAATGTTCAGTAATTGGGATGGCAGTTCCTTTCCCTAACTTTTCAGAATGTTTACACACATTCGAGGACAAATTTTTCCAAGGGGGAGATATTGTAACACCCCAAAAGTCTCTAAGACTAGACCCAAAACTAGTGAGTTGAGATATTTCAATGCCTCAGACTTTTATGCATTGTTTTGAACTGTTCTAGGTGTATGGATAGGCCTGAGCCCAATGAATTTTATGGATACTAGGTTTTAGTATCAATTATCAAGTGTTAGAAGTGTAATGGATACAAATTAAGGTCATAAGGAACTTCTAGAACAAAGTTGATTTGAGAGCCTTCTTATCGATTGAATTTTCGTACAAGTTCTACCAAGGGTCAACTTCTAATTAATATAGATGATATTTTACAAAGTTTTTTGGGTGATTAAGTATATTAAATTGAAGCCTTTTGAGTCTTCTTCTAATGCATCCGACCTTGCATCAATCGGAGTTCAGAGTAAAACGTTATGAATAATTTAGTAAAAATGCACCAGCATCACATAATGATTCGTTAGGTGACTCGCGTTAAGTGACCCGTTAAGTGGCAAAAATTGCTAGAAAACTTCAGTTTCAGAGGGGACTTCATGACTATTCAAGTGACCCATTAAGTTACCTCATGACTCGTTAAGTGGAAATTTTTTGTGGAAATCCCAGTAGACGTCACAGATTGGACTCACGACTCGTCTAGTACTGCACGAGTTGTGATGTCCCTCATGAGTACTAGCATGGTCCTTTTTCCTGTGAAATTTCAAGGGTGTTTTCATAAAACCCTAAATTTCTAACTCCTAAATTACGCTGTTTTGAGTACCATATGAGATGTTTTTAAGTGTTCCTCCTAGCCTAAACCCTCATTCCATCAAAAGACACTATCAACCTCTTCTTCCTCCCCTCTCTCAAAACTGAAGGATCACCTAGGGCTTCTTCAAGGGCTTCAAGGTTCAAGTTCACGTGGGGGATTCCTTATAATCAGGTATGTGGGTTTCAACAAGGACATCCTTTCATCCTTGTGCCCCAAATTTTTATACTAAAAACCCAAATCCTTGATTCTAGAAAAGCATGCTTTAGGGTTTCAATTTATTCATGAATTCTCATATGTTCTCCCTGAATTTTAAGACCCATCATGGTTAATAGTCGTGTATGCTTATGAAGTTACTGACACCTTCTGAATTATGTACATGATATGTGAAAAGCATGATTTTAGAATTTTCACCATTATTTAGCATAGATTTCGAAATGGGGTTCATTAAATATTCACATGCGCTTACCATTAACTCATTATATATGTTTAAAGCATGAGTCGATCGTATGGGTTCCGTAAATCTAGAATATATGATTCAAATATATGTTGAGATACGATTAGAACTTATGGGCTTGGGTGAATATGAAATACGTTTATGCCTTCACTATAATTTCGGGTATGTGTTAAAGTATGATTTGGATCTATGGATCTTAATGATTCTAGGGTATACGCCATATGCTATGAACACGGGATTTAAATATTGTGGACATGTTTAAAGTATGATCTGATTCTATAGATGTGTCATGAATGTGGAATGTATGATTTAAACGATGATTCGGGACTATGATGATATGAATTATGATGATAAAACATGAGAGTAATCCTTCAGACCTTTGGGCTTGTGGTTAGTAGAAAGTAGCCTTAATCAATTCTAAATGAATTCAATATGATTTAATTAGTTGGATGCTCATGTATCTGATTAGCTGAAGTAATGTAGACTAGAAAAATGACGTCAGACTAGTGACCTCCATGTTTTGGTACAATCGGGAGTCTCCATAGTCGAGAATATTTTCCTTAGTTAGTCAGCTTCCGTTAGTCAGTCAGGGACTCTCCAAAGCAGAGAATGTTTCACTTAGTCAGTCAGAGACTCTCATTAGCCGAGAATCTTTCCCTTAGTCAGTCAGGGGCTCTCTATAGCAGAGAATGTTTCCCTTAGTTAGTCAGAGACTCTTCATAGCCGAGAATATTTTTCTTAGTTAGTTAGGGACTCTCTATAGCAGAGAATGTTTCCCTTAGTCAGTCAGGGACTCTTTATAGAAGAGAATGTCTCCCTTAGTCTACGATATCAGTTTAGCTCAGCTCCGTATAGTTTCAGACTTAAGTTAATATCAGTTTAGCAAGATTCAGACTCAATTATCAGCAAATAATTAGTACAGTGTATGATATCAGTTACATCTTCAGTTCTTAGTATATGTGCAGTACATGAACCTTATGCATCAATTTGATTATACTTGGAGCCTCTAGAGGTTCCTTGTCCCGTGTCTCGATCCAGGCCTATGTTTGAGTCGTGACAGACTCTCTCTCACACGCACTTAAGTGCTGCTAGAAATCTTATTCACCCTCTTGATTTACTACTGTAAGGGTCTAGATAACTTTGTAAACACTAAGGGTCTCAGCCATTCTCTAATCCTTCTCGGAGGCAGCAATTTTAGCCCTCCTTTACTATTTATTTTGGACAATATGGCATTGATACTTGCACTTTCTGTTGTCCTCGCACGATCCTTCGTGCATTTCAGGTAATCCAACATTAAGTGTTGTCCCTGCCTAATTCTTAATGTCTACTAAGAGAGCCAACTTATATATATATATATATATACTATAGTTCTTGACCTCCCGCTCTGAAGCTGCAGAAAGAATTGGGGACAATGGTGGCATATCTATCACCTTATGAAGTTCTTGGTGCCCCGAGAGGGTGATGGGAGAAATTTAAAAGACGTCTGCTGCTTTTAGGGTGACTGTCCCCCAACCGTGGAACCTCACTGGTACTTCCTCCTGCTGTTGTAGTTATCTTGCGACTGGTTCGAGTCTGTCTTACATCACATATTATTCTAGACAGACATAACAATGAAAGCTTAGGGACTCAACCCTGTACAACTCGACTCTATAGAACGATCTGAGATGAAGAAAGGGTAACCATACTATCATGCCTCATAGCCTCTGCCTATGGAATGTGGTGCACAACACACCCATAGACAAGACTCTACTAGACACGGCTTGTATATTCCCTAGAATACCACCTGCTCTGATACCAAGTTTGTCACGCCCCACCTTGGGAGGCACGACTGGCACCTAATGCCATACTAGAATTTGGGCTGCCCTGGCTGGGCACAGGCACCTCTAGTGCCTATTAATGACTTAAACTCGAGAAAACAAACTGCTATATCTTGGCTGTAAACACAGTCTCGGACCGACAAGGACACACAACACCTGTAAAAGAAAATATCTAACTCAGCCAACACATATCAATACGGATCCTATGCGGGCCGACAAGACCACCATGTTGTCTAGCTATAACGGAAAGAAAAATAAGCAGCTATACTAGGCCCCACATGGACAACACACAAAATATGACCTATATGGGCCCCACATGGCCAATAATAACTAACTAACTAGATGTTGTAGTCTGCAAGCCTCTAAGAATAAAAATAGTGGTCGGGACAGGGCCTAGGCCTACCCAAATGCTATATAAATGAAAGACCGTAATCTCTACAACCTGGCGACTCCGAATGAAAGGAGTTGGCCAAACTGCTGACTCTGAACAGCTACTACTAAAGATCCTCAACTCTGTCTGTCTAACCTGCAGCCAAGTATGCAGCGCCCCATTGTTGGGCGTCATTACAATATGCACTGAATAGTTAAGGCAATAATAAAAGCTGAGTAGAAGCTATTAAAGACTGGAAGTAAGTAGAAAGAAGGTGAAGAAGTAAACCTGGAAGTCTGGTTATTCATAACCTGCATCTAGTAAAACACTACACGTGTATGAGCTACGACTGTACAATCATATATTCATAAGCTATAGCTAGCAGACAAGAATACAAACAAGAACCTAACTTGGCCCCCATAAGCGTGGAAGATACAATCAACACAGAATAACTCGCTCGGGGCCCCCATAAGCCCTGGTGAGCACACTTCAATCTATATACCCCTAACAAGGTTCCTATGACTCCACTGGTGTTATTGCCATCCCACCGGTCCCTTGGGTCTACAACTGAGACCACTCGGCTCCTGATCTGTAGCTGTGTCTGAGTCCGGTGGACTCCTGATAACTGCACCCTAGGTACCAGGCTCAACGAGGGTCAGTGATGCCGATATGACATAAAAATAATAGTCCAGCCATGGAATAGACTGTAATATGGCCCTTGGGCCTCTGCATCATCCCTTGGGATGGCATATCGCTCCTTGGGGAAACATCATATAGCCTTGTAGGCGGCGACACAGCTAGTAACCTTGGGGTGGTCACAGAAGGCTCCTAGGTGAGGGCAATCCCAACCGATGTGCTATACTGAAGTCTCAATCTAGGTGATGCCTAAGCTCTTTCCAATCTAGGTGCTATACATAAGGTCAAAACTCAGAGCAGGGAGAAAAAGGTGATGCCTAAGCTCATCTTATAGAGGGTAATAAAGTGATTGTTGTTGTAGTAGTAGAGGTGAATCTGGTGGCTAACAAGACTGACTAGGTGTTGGACACGAGCATTTAAGGCATTTTCTCTCCAACAAGGAGTTGTTCCATGAATTTGAGGAGTCTACTGATGGTGAGTGTGTTTACTTAAATAACTCCACTACTGCTGAAGTTATGGGTAAAAGAAAAAATTTACTTAAATTAACTTCTGAAAAAACTTTAGCCTTGAACAATGTTCTGTACGTTCCCTCCCTCCCTCCATAGAAACTTAGTTTCTGGAGCACTTCTCAACAAAACAGGCCTTAAACTTATTTTTATAGCTGATAAAATAATTATTTCTCATGGAGGAGACTTTGTTGGGAAGGGATATCTTAGTGGAGGTTTATTTGTACTAAATATTGTTCAAGAGATTGTCGATAATGCAAGTATTTCTAATTCTGCTTATATTGCTGAGTCTATTAATTTATGGCATGGTAAACTAGGTCACGTTAATTTTTCTTTTATTAAAAGATTTAGAAAAATGGAATTAATCTCTATGATAAATAATAATAATTTTTATAAGTTTCATGTTTGTGTAAAAGAAAATCATACCAAGAAACCTTAAAAAAATGTTACTAGTAGTGTCACGCCCCTCCTTGGGAGGCACGACTAGCACCTAATGCCATACTGGAATCTGGGCTAACCTGACTGGGCATAGGAACCTCTGGTGCCTATCAATGACTTAAACTCGAGAAAACAAACTGCTATATCTCGGCTATAAACACAGCCTCGAGCTGACAAGGCCACGCAACACCTGTAAAAGAAAACAGCTAACCCAGCCAACACACATCAATAGGGATCTATGCGGGCCGACAAGACCACTATGTTTTTTAGTTATAATGGAAAGAAAAATAAGCAGCTATACTAGGCCCCACATGGCCAACACACAAAATAAGACCTACATGGGCCTCACACGGCCAACAACACCTAACTAACTGGATGTTGTAGTCTGCAAGCCTCTAATAATACAAATAGTGGTTAGGACAGGGCTCTGGCCTACCCAAATGTTATATAAATGAAAGACCGTAATCTCTACAACCTTGCAACTCCGAATGAAAGGAGCTGGCCAAACTACTGACTCTAAACAACTGCTACTGAAGATCCTGAACTCTGTCTGTCTAACCTGCAGGCAAGTATGCAGCGCCCCATTGTTGGGCATCATTACAATATGTACTAATTATGTAAGGCAATAATAAAAGATGAATAGAAGATGTTAAAGACTGAAAGTAAGTGGAAAGAAGGGGAAATAAGTTAACCTGGAAGTTTGCTTATTCATAACCTGCATCTACTAAAACACTACACGTGTATGAACTATGATTGTACAATCATATATTCATAAGCTATAGCTAGCAGAAAATAATACAAAAAGAACCTAACCTGACTCCCATAAGCCTAGAAGGTACAATCAACACAGAATAACTCGCTTAGGGCCCCCATAAGCCCTGGTGAGCAGACTTCAATCTATATACCCCTAACAAGGTTCCTATGACTCCACTGGAGCTATAGCCATCCCACCGATCCCCTGCATCTGCAACTGAACCCACTCGGCTCCTAATCTGTTGTTTTGTCTGAGTCCGGTGGACTCCTGATAACTGCACCCTGAGCACTAAGCTCGATGAGGGTTAGTGATGCCGATACGACATAAAAATAATAGTCCAGCCATGGAATGGACTGTAATATGGCCCTTGGGATGGCATATCGCTCCTTGGAGCAAAGTCATATAGCCTCGTAAGCAGCGACACAACTATTAACCTGGGGTGGTCACGGACGGCTCCTAGGTGAGGAAAATCCCAACTGATGTGCTATACTGAAGTCTCAATCTAGCCACTCAAAAGGCATATCTGGCCTTCTGGGCCTAACACGACCGCTGCTTGCCCCTAGAATAGTCTATATAGCCGCTAGAAGGCACACCCCGTGTACCTGTATTTAATTAGAGGATCCTTATAGTGATCATAATCTCTAATGGTCTAGACCGGATAGGGCGAGGTCTGGAGTGGCGAAACAATCTCTGAATGTCCTGCTCAGACAACTATAACTCATAAGCAACTATAGGATCGCAGAAGAACAATCACTTTGTTCCTTTGCTTAGAATGATTGTAAGGTTACTACTGACCATACATGCTTTTGAGCGGTTGGCCCCTAATCCCCCACAGGTAGCCTATTGAAATTCTTAGCCTGATTGTAATGCTGTGCTAACATGGTTCTAGTCCTTTAGTCCTGAACTTGGTTTGTTCGGATCTTATATGACTCTTTTGGATGATTCCTAACCTTGTAGGTAAGTTTACATGGACTTAGCCACTCACGACAACCTGTACCTAAGCATCTTATAGGAGTAGGATGGGGCATTGGCCCCGCCTCTAACTGCTAAAGGTCCCCTTCCTTAGGGTACCCACGGGTCTATTTGACCTGAATGACTGGGATGGCTTCCTGGGCGACCTGTATAACGAATACTAAGTCAACTGGAACTGACAGTCTTTGGTAGTAGCTAACTAGATGGCATACTGTCACTTAGTTCCCTAGACAACCCTAGTGTCGCTGACTCTAAAGTATGACCATCCTATCTAAATTTATGTCCCTGGGGTATGAGGGTACGCCAATGGCCCCTGGGCGTGCTTCACTGATAATATAGGCGCAAACTAGTAGTTATATCGCTTAGCTGCACCTATGCTGTTGAACTTACTAACTCAGGCTCAATAACCATCCATGAGCTTCTAAGGTCTAGGCATGACAATAAAACATCCAATTCTACTAACACAATGAACTGTAGAGAAGAGGAGTTCCTACGATCCTTCTTGCATGTGTCACACTTAACATGTTCTTTCCCGACAAGGGATACTGCGATATAATCATTATATGTTTTCTAGTAGCTAACAACAACATATGTAATCTTAATCTACTAATAGCAGCTAATCATGACATACTGGTCGTTATATACTAGTAGCAACTAATTACAACATATAAGATCATCATTTATGTTTAAAACATAGGTCGTATCACTATACGACGAGAATAACTTGCCGAAGAAATAGGCCTTAACATACCTCGAATGCCGACTTTCATTCAGCTGGTGAGTTTCAACTTGCAATTGGCAGTTCTTTCCAACTGTAACCTCTATGCTGAGAGAATATAACTAATTTCAATACTAAACTCGTCAAATAGCGATAAATTTCGATAATAGAATTAACTATAATACAAATTTGAAAAACTCGACCGAAAATCTATAATTTCCCGAGAGTTCAGAAGGTAGAAGTGCTTACCTAATGCCTGCGGCTAGGTAGGAATCAATTTGGAGCAATTCTGACAACTTTTATTCGATGGAGTTCTAGTTTGTTTAGTGAATTTAGAGAATTAACTCCTTAGTAATGCTTCCTGTAGGCCTAGAACTCGTTACCCAAAGTTAATTTTCTTTTGGATAGCGGTTGGTAGCATAATTCGATGAAAATTCGATGAAAGTTGTCGTTTTTCTCTTCTCTAGCCGAAGAACATTTTCAAATGATTTAAAATTGAGTGAGGGGAGTATATATATAAGTGTAGGGCGGTGACCGGGGTGTGCCTCACCCTTCCAAATGTGCCACAAGGCCCCCACGCCGCACCTCCCATAGCGGCAGCAGGCCTGGCGCGCCGCGCTTGCCAGGGCACTGTATGCTGGTGTGTCGCGCTGCCCCCTCACGACCTAGCCTCACCGGATCCTGCTACTGAGGCTTTTCCCCCACGTGTCAATCTCTCTTTACTCGTCACAAATTCATGCGTACGCTTACTAACCACTAACACTTTACGGGGTGTAACAAGTAGAAAAACTGAGTTGCTTGAACTAATACATTCAAACTTAGCAGATTTCAAGAACACTGTTAGCAAAGGTGGAAAAAGGTATTACATTACTTTTATTGATGAATTTTCTAGATACATGAAAGTATATCTTCTCAAGTCTAAAATGAGGCAAAAAACATGTTTTTGAAATTCAAAGAAAAAGTGGAAAATCAATTAGATAACAAAATCAAGAGACTTAGATCTAATAAGGGTGGTGAATACCGTACTAAAACTCTAGAGGCTTTTTTTGAGAAAAATGGTATCATACATGAGGTTAGTGCTCCCTATACTTCCCAACAAAATGTGTAGCTAAACGCAAAAATTGAACCCTTATGGAAATGATGAACTCTATGCTTTTAAGCTCGGGTCTATCTGATAACATGTGGGGGAATTTATCTTATCTGCGTGCTATATTCTTAATAGAGTCTCTCATAAGAAATTGGAAAAGACCCCATATGAGTTGTTAAAAGGGTTTTCCCCTAACTTGAAATTTCTAAAAGTGTGGAGGTGTTTGGCTAAGATTGATCTACCTGATTTTAAATGAATAAATGTAGGTTCTAAGACTTTTGACACTATATTTATTGGTTATGCTCAAAATAGTGTTAGAATACAGATTTATGTCTTTAAATGATCATTCTATTTATGAATCTAGAGATGCAGAATTCTTATGTTGTGCCTTCTTCTAATGTTATTACTAATGAGCATGAAAATGAACTTAGAAGGAGTAAAAGACGTAGAACTGAGACTAGTTTTGTTCCTGATTTTATCATTACTTTCTTGACTGAGAATTTTGACATTGATACTTTAAATAATGAATTAGTGTCTATCTACTTAATAGAAAAAGACCCTAAGACTTATGATAAAGCAATAAGATCAATAGATGTGATGTTTTGGAAAGAGGCCATTAAAAGTGAGTTAGACTCTCTAGTTTCTAATCACACTTGGTACTTGTATGATTTGCCTAAAAGTTGTAAACCGATAAGTAGCAAGTGGACATTTAAGAATAAATTTGTCATACCCCAAACTCGAGGAGGCGTGACTGGAACCTGGTGCCACCCCTGATATGAGCATATGCAACTCCCAAAAATAAAACAAAGGCCAGAACCGATGAGGTTCAACAATACAACTATAAGATCAGAATAAGACGATAGATTATAGCGGAAGCTGGCTCACCTGACCAACCAAAAATAAATACAATAGGCCGTCAATGCTACAGAATGAAAAACAATGTATATAACAAGGCCGACCTAGCCTACAACAATGATGATACACCCACATCAGACGTCTATGAGCCTCTACAATAGAAATCAACTGTTCGGGACAGGGCCTCGAACAACCCATAACTCAATCTTTGGCAACTCCGAAAGACGTGGAGTGCACCGACTCAGATGGAACTCTACTCGGGAACCAATAACTAGATCTACCAGTCCTTTATCACTTGTTGTCATGAATGCAGCGCCTCCGACTAGGGAGTCAGTAAAAAAATGTACCGAATATGAAAGGTAGAAACAACTAAAAGACTCAGATTAAAGATCCACATATATACCGGATATTGTAGAAGGAGAACTCAACTTAAGTAAACACATAAAACCTTCCTGGCCTTCATAAGCCCGACAACTACAAGTAAGCTCACAAATAGAACCTACCCAGCCCCCATAAGCCCGACAAGTCCAACAAGTAAACAACATCACACAACTCCCAGTCAACACCGCTCACCTGTTATCACCTCTAAACCTCTCAATGGCCTCAGCTAACACCAACCAACATCTAGCATCCATTGCTATCAGATAATAGATAACACAAGCAACAATTACAATATAATGCCAAACATATAAAAAGTAAGCACCAGTCAATCAGCATCATCAAGCAAGCACTACTAGACCTTCTCTCGGTTGCGCACAGTTAGTAGAGCTCCATCCATTCGGGAGAGCCAATCGCGATCCCAGGAATGCTCAAACATGTCGGACCACTCTCGAATCATGTCTCAACTCGACACCATGGAGGACATAATTCTCAACCTCGTAGGTCATTTCACTCCTTGGGCTCGACCCCTCAGCCAAAAACACTCTCCCGCGTCGGGTATTCACAAGCCACAAGGCACCTCGGGCTCAACCCCTAGTCAGAACAACTCTCGTGCATCGGGTATCCACAAACCACAAGGCCTCAAACACAATACACACACACAATCATCAAAAATAATAAAACATGCTCAAATAGCCCAAAATCGGCTCTCAAACCCCACAACTCGACTATTATAACACAATACTATTCTTTCACGTCTAGTTGTCCACCGACGAGCCACTAGCTGAGCTAAATATTACCATCCTAATTATTCTATCTGCAAGCTTTACAAGCATAACACTAGACACTATACTCCCCACTAACAACAAGGGATACGTTCAAAACAGCCCAAGTGTTACCACCGTCATCACGTGCCATTGACACGGCCGACACGACCGCCGATTCAAATATAAGAAAAGATCATCACAACCATCGATCTTAACCACCCTAATCCCTCATTCACTTGCCAATATCATCACCTAATATTATTCACATCGACAACCCATAACTTACTACAAGAACCACATGCCTCACTCACGATCTCCCAATACGAGCTTAATAATTTGCCATGACAACGATTCTCTGCAGTCAAGCCTGAGACACCAACCAAACCAGCACTTTATACCCCCAATTATACTAATATAAATATCAGCAAAAGATTTAAATAACAATATAACACAAAGCTTCACAAAACAACCAACATACACGTCAACACCAACGACAACAGCTACAGAATTTATGCCGACAAAGGGAGGGACAAGCCTAACATACCTTGGATTTTTTAGAAAACCCGAAATAAGATGAAACTCCACCCTTATAATAATCAAGTTACTGCCCAAGATCAGCTCAAGTTACTGCCAAAATGCAGCCAACACAACTCAACAAAGAAACAATACAAATGAAGCTTCACCGATAAGATTCATACGAATTCAACAGTAGAAACTCCGAGACAACAACCTAACAGATTTAAAACACCTATACCTAAAATAAAAAATAAAGGAAAATCAAAGAAAGAAGTCTTACCAATAGTTTTACCAGGAAACAGCAACCAAAATCCCAAAAAAGATACCCAAACACAAGCTTCACGCGATACCCAACTTTCCGGCATCAAAATCTTGTTAAACCATGGCTTCCTACTTTAAGAACACTTACAACACTTAAGGAAGAGTTGGAGAGAGGTTTCTCATGAAGAGACTTCTGGAAATTGATTTGGATGAAGAAAAGCCGATGAAAGAGACTTAAATCGTCCTCCACTGCCTTAGCCCGTTTGTGACATGCCTACTTGTGTAGTTCGTAAAAATGCGAATATCTCCTTACTAAGAAGTCATTAGTGAACAGTTTAATACGCTAAAAACTTGACTCATAGACCTTTAATTTGATAGGTCATAGGCCCCCTAACTCCTTATATATTGGGAGAAAAGTTTTGAGACATTTGACCTAAATTTTAGGCAATCTCAAGAAGAAAATTTGTGGTAACTTTTACCGAATTTCATTCTACAACATGATCGACATCCAATATTAAGTATGACCATAGAGTGACTCAAATACCTTATAACACTTTCTTCCTAGCACATTAAGTACCCTTAGACCTACCTCGAAAGCACGGGATTATCGCTCAAATTATCCGTGGTATTACATCCTTCTCCCTTAGAAATATTTGTCCTCGAATATTGGACGACACACATGACTCCAACTCATGGACTGACACAACATCATATCGCACCACATAGACTCACATGGCAAGCCTACCAAAAACAACTTCAAACAACAAAACTTTGCACTATGCCGAGGTGTGACACGACTATAATCATAATCAAAATAAGAATCTTACCTGCCACCATTTCTAGCCACTGGCCGGTAATAATTCATTAGGTTACAAGCATCCCTACACAAGTCAGCAAATGTGAGTCTAGACTAGACTCTTACTACAACTGACATCTCACATGATTTCATTCCAGAAAGTGTAGCCTCCTATTTATAAGTACACTGCGCAATGCATACATAAACAAGACTCTACTAGACATGACTCATAGACTCCCTAGGATGAACTACTCTGATACCAAGTCTGTCACACCCCAAACCCAAGGAGGTGTGCCTAGAACCAGATGCCATCCCTAATATGAGCATACGTGATGCTCAAAAATAAAACAAAGGCCAGAATCGATGAGGCACAACAACTACAAAATAAGAATAATACTATAGACTATAGAGGAAGCTGACTCACCTGACCAACCAAAAATAAATATAATATACCGTCGAGGCCACAGAATGGAAAACAACTTATACAATAAGGTCGATATGGCCTACAACAATAACACTACACCCAAAGCAGACTTCTATGAGCCTCTAAGAATATAATAGAAATCAAGTGTCTAGGACAGGGCCCTAAACTACCCATAACTCAACCTCTTGCAACTCCGAAAGACCTAGAGTGCACCAACTCAGCTGGAACTCTACTCAACAACCAATAACTCAATCTACCAGTCCTCCATCACCTGCAGACATGAATGTAGCGCCCCAACTAGGGCGTCAGTACGACTAATATACCGAGTATGAAAGGCAGAAACAATTGAAAGACTCAGATTAGAGATCCACAGATATACAAGATATCGTAGAAGGAAAACTCAACTTAAGTAAACACATAGAACCTACCTGGCTCCCATAAGCCCGGAAAATCCAACAAGTAAACAACATCACACAGCACCTAGCCGACACTGCTCACCTGTCATCACCTCGAAACATCTCAATGACCTTAGCTAACACCAGCCAATATATAACATACATTGCTATCAGGTAACAAATAACACGAGCAGCAATCACAATATAATGCCAAGCATATCAAAAGTAAATACTTGTCAATCAAAATCATCAAAAAAGCACTATCGGACACTCTCTCGGATGCGCATATTTAGCAAAGCTATATCCATTCGAGAGAGCCAATCACAATCCCAGAAAGGCTTAAACATGTCAGACAACTATCGAATCATGTCTCAACTCGACACCACGAAGGAAATCATTCTCAACCCCGTAGGTCATTTCACTCATTGGGCTCAACCCCTCAGCTGGAAATACTCTCGTGCGTCAGGTATTCACAAGCCACAAGGCACCTCGGGCTCGACCCCCAGCCGGAATAACTCTCGTGCATTGGGTATCCACAAGTAATAAGGCCTTAAACAAAACACACACAAAAAATCAACAACAACAATAATACATGCTCAAATATCCCATAATTGGATCTCAAACCCCACAACCCGACAATTATAATATAGTACTATCCTTTTACGTCTAGCTGTCTGCCGGCGAGCCAGTAGCTGAGCTAAGTATTACCATCCTAATCAGTGTATCCCCGATATTTAAAAGAAGCACACTAGCCACTCTACTCACCCCTAACAACAAGGGATACGTCCAAAACAACCCAAGTGTCACCACGGCCGTCACATGCCATTGACATGGCTGACATGACCGCCGATTTAAATATAGCAAAAGATCCTTGCAACCATCGACCTTAAATTCTATAATCCCTCATTTACTTGTCAGCCTAATCTTATTCACAATAACAACCCATAGCTTTCTAGAAGAACCATATGCCTCACACACGGCTTCTTGATATGAGCCTAATAATTTGTCATGACTATGATTCTTGCACTCAAGCCCGAGCCACCAACCAAACTAGCACTTTATACCCCCAATTATAATCATATAAACAGCATCACAAAATCCAAATAATAATATAACAAAAAGTTTCACAAAGCAGCCAACACACACGTCAACACCAACGACAATGGCTACGAGGAGGGACAAGCCTAACATACCTTAGATTTTTTGGATAACCCAAATAAGATGAACCTCCACCCTTATAAGCATCAATTTACTACCTAAGATCAGCACAAGTTACTGCCAAAATGCAGCCAACACAACTCAACAATGAAACAAGGCAAATGATGCTTACACGATAAGATTCATACGAATTCAACGGTAGAAACTCCGAAACAACAACCTAACAGAGTTAACATACCTATAAACTAACTCAAAAAAAAACCAAAGGAAGAAGGCTTACCAATAGCTTCACCATGAAACAACCACCAAAAACCCAAAAAAGACACCAAAACATAAGCTACACGTAATACTCGATTTTTTGACATCAAAATCTTGTTAAACCATAGGTTCCTACTTTAAGAACACTTATAAAACTTAAGGAAGAGTTGGAGAGAGGTTTTTCATGAAGAGACTTGTTGAAAATGGATTTCGATGAATAATAACCGACCAAAGGGACTTAAATAGTCCTCCACTGCCTTATCCCATTCATGACGTCCCTGCTTGTGCAGTCTCATGAAAATGCGAATATATCTCTGTTCTGAAGTCGTATTGGTAAACGGCTTAATATGATGAAAACTAGAATCATAGAACTATAATTTAATAAGTTGTAGGCCCCCTAACTCCTTATATATTGGGAAAAAAGTTTTGAGACGTTGGACCTAAATTTCAGGAAATCTCCAAAAGAAAATTTGCGATAACTTTTGCCGAATTTCATTCTACAACTTGATCGACATCCAATATTAAATATGATCATATAGTGAATCAAATACCTCATAACACTTCCTTCTTAGAATATTAATTACCCTTAGTCCTACCTCAAAAACATGAGTTTATCGCTCAAATTATCCGGGGTGTTACAAAATTGAGACCTGATGGTACAATTGATAAATATAAGGTTAGAGTTGTGATTAGGGGATTTAACCAAACGAAAGGTGTTGATTACTTTGATACTTACTCTCCTCTAACTAAAATAGTGATCATTAGAACTCTTATTACTTTATCCATTATTCATAGTTTAGTGGTACACCAAATGGATGTCAAAATAACATTTATAAATGGTGATTTAAAGGAAGAGATCTATATGACTCAACCTGAGGGGTTTGTGTTCCAAGGACAGAAATATAAAGTATACAAATTGAGGAAGTCCTTGTATGACCTAAAAATGATACCTAAGCAATAGTATGAAAAGCTTAATGTCACAATAGTAGATGATGGATTTGTTGTAAATTCATCTAATATATGTGTTTGTTCCAAAATAATAGGATCAGATTTTTTAAACCCTAATTTTTTTTTACATTTGAAAGTTTCGTGAGTACGTTGACGACAAGTAATTAAGATAATTGTAGTTTTATGTTAAGGAAAGTGAAGTATATGAAATGTATACGATAAGGAATGTCTCGGGGAGTGTCACTTCAGGTGATTTAATGTATGGCATTACTTTGAAGGAGAATATATCCTAGTATACGTGGATTTAGGTAGTGTATTATCTATCAAATTAAAAGTTTTTGAACATAGTTTGTGGCCAAAAAACCGCTCATTAATCAGAGTTCAGAGCAAAAGTTATGCTTGTTTGAAGACAACACTATCGACTAGAAAAGACGCCCAGGCATGCGGGCATGAGACAGGCAGGCAGCAGACATCCATCATGCACGCACACACATGCAAGGGCACGTCGCACACCGCACTGCATGCGGGCACCACCCAGCCTGGCCATCTCACCTACAAAAAGTAAATTTGAGCTAGAAAGCTCATTTCTACTCTATTTTACTTGATTTTTTTCCAAAATTCAGAGAATTCAAATCTCTATCCAATGGTGAAAACAAATCCCAGGAAAGAACTTATATGGATAAGCCAAATATCCTTATAGTCTAAGCTTAGAAAGGGGTTTCTTATGCCGTAAGCTTCTAACCGTAGAGTTGCTGCATTTTTGGATGCCTTGCTGTTGCTTTTTTGGGCAGTAGGGAGGTGATGTTATACCTCAATCTTGGGTATAGTTGAATACAAAAGTAGGTAAGTGTTTCTACTCCTTAAACTCTCATGAAATCACAAAGCTAAGTTGAAAGTAGAGTTGGAACTTATGTGTTGCTTGTGTGTGTGTTGTTGCTATGTTTTGGTAGCTTACTTGCTATATTTTTAGAGAAGTAGCTAGCTAAGGAGGAAATCCATATTTATAGGAGGTATATGCAAAGGTAAGTGTTTCTACTTGTTTTATTAGCTCAAAATTTTCAAACTAAAGCAAAGAGATGAAGTGAAGTTTGGTATGTGTTTGTGGGGAGTTTTTGCTTGTTTTTGTAAAGGTGACACAGCCATATGGATGTTGGAAGTCTACCGCAACCTTGTGGGAGTTAATTACCAAAAGGAGGTAAGTGATACTCTCTTTGAAATCCTTCAAGTATGCGGCACATAAAGTGTGTAAAATTGTTGAAAGTTGTTATATATTGTGGCTATTTTGTGGAATGTTTCGGACGTGGATTATTACTGGAATCTTGGAATAAGCCAGCCTCTATTTCATGAGTTGTAAGAAAGAAATTTGAAGGTATCAGAGTTTCTATCAAGCGGAAGAAATTGACTAAATGAGACGCGACGAAGCGAGGTATGTAAAGGCGCATCTATTCTTATTTTTCAAGCACGAAATCTTATTGAAAAGGCCAATGTCCTTGTGTTTGTGGACTCCTATTGAGGCGTACATGATTCTACCCACAGTGTTAAAAATACTAGATAACAAGCTTGAAGAGTTGAAAGTGTTGGAAGTGAATGAATGTAAAATAAAAGGCGGATTGTTTATGATTATTGTCGTAATTATGAATTGAGTCTGAAGTCCCCTCAGTGTGGGAACTGTGAGCTGGTCCTTTATATTATTCCATGAATGTGGTATCAATTTTGTTTAAAATTCTGGTTGCTAAGTGAAATTGGTTAAAAAATTCAAGATGATGATGTACGAACGAACTTAATGCTAGAAAATGGTTTTAAGCTAAATAAGGGTAAATGAGAATAACAAAATGGAAATGCCCTACGATAGTCGCCCACCCTCTTATACACATATTTTAAGGTACATAAGGCCAAGAGGATATTTCTTGATTCCTCTCCCTTTAGCTAATCGGCTAGTTAACAAGTTTTTGAACCAACCGATACGTTGAACTTGAAGAATAGAACTCGAGTGTGTAGACTATTGATATATATATGGAACCATCTTTATGGGCAGGTTACACAAAGTATCTTAATGTTAGCAGGTTATACAAAAATAAGAATATATATATACTCTTATGCTTCTGTTCAAGTTACGCGCTAAGGCAACAAGAATCGTCTTTAAAATGTCATTGTAAGTTCACTAGAACTCTTATGCTATCTGAACCTTCTGAGAGTCGTGAAGGCATTAGGTAAAATAAGTGGTCTAAATACGTTATGTGGTAAAATGACACAATGAATATTATGTGATGACTTTCTCTAAATCAATTATAGTTGAACAGTTGTAAAATAGTAACTTAAGTTAAAGAGAAGCTCTCTCCTATGCCCCTAAACGATTATGTTAAGTTAATTATCCTAAGTATTGAATTGTCTTTCAAATCGTAAAAAGGTTATTACTAAAAACTTTTAAGCTACTTATAACGAGTTAGGCTTTCTAAAGCTCCTAGTTAGATGCCAAGGTTATGTAATTTATTTTAATATTGTCCGAATTACGGCTATAAGTATTTATTTACCTATAAGACAGTTCTTAGAGAATTTCTTGCAAATGTTTAAGCTAATGAACTCCAAATCTTAGATCCGTAAGCTATGTCTTAACGTTCATAATTTACGGTGAAACATGTGATGCTGATATAAGAGGTTTCAAGTAATCATATTCTGAGAATCATGCTAATATTTTAGTCAGGTATTAAATTGTGCAAAGGTTACAAACTCAAATTTTTATAAGTTTCTTCAATGAAATATCTTAAGGTATACACGATCATTATGTTATAAAATACAAATGAATCCCTTCAGATATGTTCAAGTCATATGTTCATATGTATAACTCTTGTTGAGTTACGTTGAGTTCTCAAGTTCGAAGAAGAATCTCTTTCACGCATAGATGTTTCCACTGACTATGTAGCTATGAAAGAGAGATATGATAATGATCCTAAATACATAAGGTATGAGAATGGAGAAGAAAGCTGTTATGATTAAAGAAGAGGTTGAAGTATAGTAGATTCGAACAATTGATGGAAATAACTTAAAGACTAAGAGTATGAATATAAGTTACATACCTAAAGAACTTTAGAACTCCTAAATTCCAGTAAGTCTTATATAGATCACTCAATTAACTAAATATGAGTTTATACGTTATACAGAAGTATCATACGTTGTATGTCTGTAGTTCAGCTCTTAGCTCTATGTATATGTTAAGCATTATTTCAAATAACTCCAAGTTCCAAGTTATAAGTTCCATGTTTTCCTATGAATAAGACAAATGAATTAAGAACTATTTATGCTCACCGACATGATAAGTTTGATAACGGAATTCCAGTGTATAGTTGTCGATACATGTAAAGGAACCACCTTGTGGGCAGTATATGTATGTAGTTTCCAGATGTTAAAGGATTGTATAGAAATGATAATCTATATACTTCTACCTAAGCTATATGTTAAATTGATAAGATTATTTGTAGGACATTACTTGTAAGCCTACTAAAGTTCTTACGTTGTCTAAACCTCCTGAAGGTCCGTCGAGTCATTGAGTCGACATGTTTGTATATAATTTGATAGTTATACGTGATATATCTGCATATTTACTAGCTTTACATGGTACGTGTACTCACTTGCATTTATGTGTTATGAAAGAGGCTTGTTCCGGCTACAGATTTATCATTTATCATTTCAATGCCATATGAGCTAAATTGACTGGAAATATTTTAATTTTAACCCAGTGCGGTACATCGGCAGGAGATATTTTATTTTACCCCAATATGGTACACCAGTTGGAGGCATTTTTATTTTATTCTGGTATGGTACACCGATTGGAGGCATTTTTATATGGATTTCATGGTCTGCTGGCCACCGGCATTACAGTTATAGTCTTTTTTTGTGCATTACTTGATTGCATTTGCACTTCAGTATTGACTTGTTGTCAAGTTTCAATTTTCAGGACTCCAGGTATACTATTCCTTATTTGTAGCATAGTTATCATTGTTATCTTATATGTTTACATTTTTTAGCCTTACATACTAGTATATTTCACTAGTATTGAAGTCTCTTCACTTGGAGAACTGCGTTCGTGCTGCAGGTGCAGTTAGAGGCCATGTTTTCCAATTGGAGGAGTAGTTCGTGAGATCAGCGGATGTGATGGCATGCTCCTTTATTTATGGAGCTAAGATATGGTTTTGTTTCAATTAAAGTTTTAAGATGAAGTTATGGGTAGGTCAGAGCCTTGTTCTGACCATCAGTTCAGTTTACTCTTAGAGGCTTTGTGGATTTAGTGTGTGCAGTATTATTCAGTTTGTGGTCTTGTCGGCTTTCCATTGCTTGGTTTAGCATAGTCATAGCCTTGTTGACATTTCAGTTATTTACCCTGTATTGTGGAGACCTTATGGGTCCAGTTTGTACTTCGGTTGATTGTGATAGGTGGCCTGAACGGCTTAAGTGTTACAATTACAGATACTATATAGCCAGTTTCTTGGTCAATCAAGTGTTGAGAGCCAGTTGTTCCCTCCCCCAGTTTTGGGGTGTGACAAGATTCTATTTTTATATGTTTGTATGTGGATGGCATGTTAATATTTGGCCCTAATATGAATGTTGTTAATGATACTAAGAATTTTTTATCTTCTAATGAGTTTGAAATGTAAAATCTTGGAGAAACATATGTGATTTTAGGGATTAAAATCAAAAGAGTTGATGATAGTTTCTCTTTGTGTTAGTCTCATTACATTGAGAAGATGTTGAAAAAGTTTGGTTGTTATTATATAGTTCCAATGAGAACTCCTTATGATCCTAGCATACACTTGATAAAATACAAATAAAGAATGTGGTTTTTCTCAAACTGAATGTACTAAGATATTTGGGAGTGTAATGTTTCTCATGAATTGTACTCGGCCTGATATAGCTTATGCTGTTAGCATATTGAGTAGATATATTCATAATCCTAGTAATGAATACTGAAATGCTATTCATCGTTTGTTAAGGTATTTGAGAGGTACTATGAATTGGTATTTGCATTTTAATAAATTTTCTGCTGTTTTAGAAGGTTTTTATGATGCAAAATGGGTAACTGACAATGATGAAATTAGCTCCACCAGTGGCTATGTATTTACTTTGAGTGTAGATGCTATTTCATAAAGTCTTCCAAACAACTTGTATAACACATTTTACCATGAAATCTGAATTTATTGCTCTCGAACTACCAGGGCAAGAAACTGAATGGCTGAGAAATCTTTTGGCAGATGTGTCATTATGGGGAAGTCAAGCATCTGCTAAAAGGTTTCATTGTGACTCACAGGCAGCAATTAAAATTGTCAAAAATAGTGTGTACAATGGAAAAAACAGACATATTCGCATTTGAGATGGTGCGGTTAAACAATTGTTGAAATGTGGTGTTATTTTCTTGGAATATGTAAGATCCAAAAGAATTTTGGTGGATCCTTTAACCAAGGGGTTGACAAGGAAATGATCCTTGAAACATCGAGGGGGATGAGGCTAAAGCCCATGAATTGAGGTAGTATGGTGGATACTCATTTGTGGTTAAATGAAGCCATATAGACCCTCAATATATACTACATCTCCTATTTCTATGGCATAAGGTAGTGTTTAATAAGGTTGAGATTATTTTTCTCTTAATGATTTCATAGCCTTAAGGTGGTCTATTTGAGATAGGCTTGATGAAATCACCTAAGTGAGTGTAAAGGTGTGGTCGCCTTTTATGAAAGACTTGGGTTATCTTTCTAGAGCACTCATGAAACCCAAGGTGTATGCATGACCATAGAAATAGTTTGTTAGTATCGTGGAGTTTGCATAAAATTAAGGATATGGTATGTGTTGTGGGGTCTCAACTTATATCCATTCAGTTCAAGAGTGCTTCACTTTGTGATATTAGTTGTTGCCTCATTTCACTATGTATTAATTCAAATCGAAAGATGATATTAGTTGTTGCCTCATTTCACTATGTATTAATTCAAATCGAAAGATATTGACACTTAAGTACATGCTCTTTCCTTATGCCCAAAAATTATTCTTATTCTTTAGCTTTGCATTAGTGGAGGATTTTTGGTACTATTCTCTTTTATTTAATGCAAAATAAAAAAAATAAGTAACATATTTTAACTCTTCACAATTAATTCACGTAACATCTCTAAATCGTATGTATATGTGGAGTAGAAGAATTAAGTTATTCTTTTGATAAATGGTTCACATTCATTTGAGTGACATTTTCTTAGTTTGTAGGTACGTTAATGAAAAGATTTTATCTTTTTAGAAGATTTGAAGTTATGTTTTTATGACAATTATGTCTTTAAAGCAAGAGTAATGTTTCATTACATTAACTCTATTTGTCTTCTTATGATCTTTTGGTAATAAAACCGTAGATGATGTACCTATTTAAGGAGCATCATTTGTGAACTAAACTAAACATATACTATTTTCTCCAATTATCTAAAAAACTATTCTTCCTATTTAGTTTTTCTAGGAAATCATATTTTTGCAAACTCCAAACTTTTAGAGTACAGGTGTTTGGAAGTAACTATAGAACTTTAGGGAGCGACCGACTATAACAATTTGCATCCCTGTTGGGCCAAAATCGCTTTCAAGGCAGTGACTTGCCCCGAAACAATA
>JACEIK010000667.1:365679-378230 GCA_018107945.1 Datura stramonium
CTAAGTCTTTCCATAAAGTTATTCATTGCAATAAATAATGCCCATTCTTTCAACATGTTCAATAATATTTTGATTGATTATCCTTTCATTGAAGGACTTGCAACTATAAGATAGATGCTAATACGTTCAATTGACACTTTATGTTTCTAAATATTTTCTTTAGTGACAAAGTATTTTAATTGATATGCATAGCACCTTTAAATACTTTTCATTTTTAAAATAGAAGACCGTTGTGAAATCATCATAATAAATTTTCAGTGGTCTTGCATTACTGTCAACTAGTTTAGGCCCCGAGATAAAGTTTCTCAACTAATTAGCCTGTTGTCTCAAAGCATACCACAAACTCAGTCTCCTTGATATTACTTTTTCCTCGTATCCAAAAAATCAACTTAATCTGAATTTGAATATTTAACCACATCATAATAGTCAAATTTTCTATAACTGAGTATGTCTTTTATTCATTGTAGATATCTTGACACTTATCTTTGCGGCTTCTCAGAAATCTATTCCTGAATTTCTTTGACATGTGTAATGCTCCAGAAACTCAAAGACTAGAGACCGGTGACTTAAAATAGAGAAAATTGAAAAATCTGCACCAGGCCACTAAACGAGTCGTTTTGTGACCTGTGGGGGGTGACCACGAGTAGTTAAGTGACTCATGGTGAGGACTTGGAACTTGAATGAAAATTTAAAAAATGGGTGACCACGAGTGTGACCGTGATTCGTGGCCAACACCACGAGTTGTGGGGTGATCCGTGGTCAGTGATGGATTGAAAGTTGGAAAAGTCAGGCAGTGTACCCAACGGGTCCTCACCATGACTCATTTGGGACTCCATGAGTCGTGGTGTTACCCGTGGAGACTCCAGGGGATTTTGGGCAGTAGAGACCACTAGTCGTGGTCACCAACCATGACCCATTGGATCCCTCGTGGTCACTGATCACGACCCGTTAGGTCCCCCGTGGGGACTGTCGATCAGTTTTCTCCTGTGAATTTTTCAAGGGTTTCAGTAATTTTTTAGCCTCCTAGACTCTAACCTACGTCGTTTTAAGCATATTTTCAGACTATTAGAGGGGTTAAATGGTTTCTTTCCTCATTTTCTCCATTCAGACTTTCAGAAAACAACGTAGAATTCCTCTCAAAGCATTTCATAGCAAGAAATAAGGCAGTCCATTTCTCCTCTGTTTCTCAAGGAAATTCTTCAGGCTTCTTCACCAGGTATGTGAGAATTCAACAAGGGAATAATTCTTCCCTTGTGTCCCCAAATTCCTCCCTAATTTCTTTATCAGTTCTAGCCCTACAAATTATCGAATGTTAAGAAATTCTCAGTCATACTTCATCTAATTCATGTGGAACATTATTTAATGTTAATTATAGATATTTTCCTCCATCTTGTGACTAAAATGATATTTGTTCTCATAAAGTGAAATTTAGCCCTAGACTTTGAACGTAGAAAAATCTAGAATCTTGCCATAGTGGATAAACAGTGAAATTTTTCTTGTTTCTATCAGTGTCGGGGACTCCCATGTTGTTAGAAGTATTGAAACTCAGTCAGAATATTGTCAGTTCAGTTTTAGTCAAAATGTTAGCATGCTCAGTGTCAGTCATAAATGTCAGCTGATCAGTTTGACTACAGAAATTCCTGAGGTGTCAGTAGTACCTCCTAGTTATCAGAATCAGATTCAGAACACAGTTTTAGTGGTCCACTAGGCGGCCATGACACTTTTAGATAAGCAGCTCTGACTAGCCTTAGGACCCCATCTTCAGATTACAACTTGCTATTTAGACAGTTATGATGCTTCTAGATAAGCAGCTCTGACCAGTCTTAGAACCCAGTTCCAGAATCCGATCAGATAAGACTCTCAGTGTGCTTCCAAATAGGTATTCCTGACTAGTCTTGGGCCCCAGTTTTGAGCTATCAACTTAATATTTAGTCTAGGACTATCCAATGGGAGTAAGACATAGCACCGAGTGGACCGGGATTCAGTGCACCCAGATTTTCAAAACTACGTTGCCACCATAGGTTATAGTTTTATTGGCCTCATGGCCCCAGACTCTTGTGATCACCCAATTCATGCCTCTATACCCTGACAAGGTATATTAGATCCTACTGATGGGGTGTTACATCAGACTCCACGTCTAGCTCACGTGGTTATATGTCGGTTATAGACACTCCTACTAGTCAGCTCAGTTCAGTTTCAGGTTAGTCAGTTCAGATCAGTTCAGTTTAGTATCTCAGATTTAGGGCATGTCCTTGACCATTAGACAGGGTCTTTCAGACTATCTCAACTTATTACAGTTATTCAATTTCAACAGTTCAGTTGATCATTGCATGTCTTTTCTTTTCAGTATTTTTATTTCTTGTGTATGATTTCTCTCACTTACTCAGTACATTCAAATTACTGGTGCATACTTTTATGCTGTATCATTTGATGATACAGCTGTAGGATCTCACTCTCAGCCTCGTCAACCGATCATTCTCAGAAGACTTCAACGGTTCTAAGTGTGAGTCTTCATCTTTTGAGGATGAAGATTATTTTACTCAGTTTTGCTTTCTTCTATTTATATTAGGAGTTACCCGGGAGATTATCCTAGTAACTCATTAGTTGTAGTGGCTTTCAGACACAGATTTGATTTTTCAGACTTGTCGTTTTGTTCAAATGTTTTCAAACATTATGAATTCGTTTAAATCTCTTAAATCCTTATATTTTTTCTTTAAGCATCCACTGTATATATTTATATATTACTCAGAATGCCAGTGTATGATAGATCAAGGGTTGACTTGGGGTTACTTGTGGCTCCAAGTACCGTGTCCCTTCTAGGGTGTAAGCTCGGGGCGTGACAAATTTGGTATCAGAGCACCAAGTTTAGAGTATCCTCGGATTTTTGAAAGCTGCATCAAGTAGAGTCCTTTTCATGGGTGTGACGCGCGCTACACTTATGACGGGGAGACCACGAGATGTTATTAGGAAAACTCCCTTTTATTCATACTCTCTATCGTGTGTTGAAATTCAATTCCAGAATTATTCTCCTAACTCATGCTCTATTTTGTTTCAGTGATTTATGCCTCTGAGATGTGGTAATGGAAGAAGGGTCGGTAACACTCACCGACCTGCCCCACCAGCCCCAACAGCCCCTCAAGACAACTTAGTGTCTACCACAGAGTTCAGGGTGGCCATTCAGCTGCTCGCTCAAACTGTTACCAACCAGGTGAACCAGCATGTGGTTCTAATCAACAATAATGGGTCCGCAGCAACTTCCCGAGTGCGGGACTTCACTCGGATGAACCCTATGGATTTTCATGAACCTAAGGTGCGAGAGGACCCACAAGAGTTCATAGATGAGATTAAAAAGATCACCCGAATTATGGGTGTCAGTCCCTCAGAGAGTGTCGACTTGGCTGCCTACCAGTTGAAAGGGGTATTCCAGGTCTGTTACGAACAATGGAAGGATGGGAGGCCAGTGGAAGCAGGACCGGTGGAATGGGAGGAGTTCGCTATAGCCTTCCTGGACAAATTCTTCCTCGGGAGCTTAGGGAGGCAAAAGTGGCGGAGTTCATGAATCTGAGACAGGGAAATAGAGAAGTAGAAGAATATGCTCTGGAGTTTACCAGGTTGTCTAAATATGCTCCAGAGATGGTGGCCGAGCCAAGGGCTCGCATGCTGAAGTTTTTTAATGGGGTGTCGAACCTGGTCCTCAAAGAGTACAGGACAGTGATCCTGATTAAGGATATTGATCTCTCTAGACTTATTGTCTATGCCCAGTAGATTGAGGCAGAAAAATTGAGGGACATGGAGCAAAAGAACAAGCAGGCAAGGACTAGTCAATCAGATTATGGCAACCAGAGGTCTGGCGATAGTAGCCGCCCACAGTAGCAGCAACAACAACAGAGGGCTTCAACACCCAGCTCAGCCAGCGCTCCTACCTTTCGGTCCTGCTAGGATCGGAGGGGTGGAAAATTTGGCTCTCAGTCTCAGAGCTACAGTGCCGGCAACTGGTATCCAGCTTTCCCTAAGTGTGGCAAGAACCACCCAGGAGAGTGTCTTCAAGGTCGAGAGGGATGTTTTAGTTGTGGATAGCTTTGTCATCGACTTAAGGAATGCCCGTCAGCAGGACAGGGAATATCAAAATCCACTACCTCAGTAGCTCCGTCAGGCCGACCAGCTCAGCAGGCCAACCCTTCAGGTACGAATAGCGGCTAGTGCCAAAACCGTTTTAATGCATTGTTTTCTCGTCAGGATCAGGAGAGCTCACCTGACATGGTCATGGTTATGTTACTCCTTTTTCATCTAGACGTGTATGCCCTACTAGATCCAGGAGCCACACTATCATTGGTGACTCCCTACATAGCAGTCTAGTTCGATATCAGTCCAGAGGTCCTCTCAGAACCATTTTCAGTCTCCACCCCAGTTGGCAAGTCAGTTAGAGCCATCCAGGTGTATAGAAACTTCCTAGTCTCAGTATTCAATAAGGTCATTCACCTGATCTTGTAGAATTAGACATGGTCGATTTTGACCTCATCCTTGGCATGGATTGGTTATACTCTGGTCATGCCTCAGTTGATTGCAGACTAGAATAGTCAAATTTCAGTTTCCAAATGAGCTAGTGTTAGAGTGGACGGGTAGTAGTACAACGCCTAAGAGTAGGTTTATTTCCTACCTTAAGGCCTAGAAGCTTATTTCTAAGGGATGTATCTATCATCTAGTTAGGGTCAAAGATTCCAACTCAGAGACCCCAACTATCCAGTCAGTCCTTGTTGTTAGCGAATTTCCTGATGTGTTCCCCGAAGATCTTCCCGGAGTTCCTCCTGAATGAAAAATCGACTTCGGTATAGATCTTCTCCCAGATACTCAGCCCATCTCCATCCCTACTTACAGAATGGCTTTAGCCGAGCTTAAGGAGTTGAAGGAGCAGCTAAAATACCTTCTTGATAAGGGTTTTGTCAGACCCAACATATCTTCATGAGGCGCTCTAGTACTATTCGTGCGAAAGAAAGACGGTACCCTCAGAATGTGCATCAATTATCGTTAGTTGAACAAGGTCACAGTCAAGAACAGGTATCCTTTACCCAGAATTGACGACTTGTTCGATCAACTTCAGGGAGCCAGCTATTTCTCCAAAATAGATCTCAGGTCGGGGTATCATCAGGTAAGAGTCAGAGAGTGTGACATATCGAAAATAGATTTCAGGACTCGATATAGTCACAACGAGTTTGTGGTTATGTCCTCCGGACTAACAAGTGCCCCTGCAGCTTTTATGGACCTGATGAGCAAAGTCTTCAAGCAGTATCTGGATATATTCATCATTGTACTTATAGACAACATTCTAGTATACTTCAGAAATAAGGAAAAATATGCTAATCACCCGAGGATAGTGCTTCAGACACTCAGGGACCGCCAGTTGTTCGCCAAGTTCAGAAAATGTGAATTCTAGTTGAAGTCTGTGACTTTTCTAGGTCACATGGTCTAAGGTGAAGGTATTCAGGTCGATCCTCAAATGATAGCAGCGGTGAAATACTGGCCCAGACCTACCTCCCCAACTAAAATCAGAAGTTTCTTGGGTCTAGCTGGGTATTACCGACGCTTTGTGGAAGGTTTTTCTTCTATAACATCCCCTCTGACTAGGCTGACTTAGAAAAAGGTGAAATTTCAGTGGTCAGATGCGTGTGAGAAGAGTTTCCGAGAGTTAAAAACTCGACTCACTACCGCTCCAGTGTCGACCCTACCGGAAGGATCAGATGGGTTTGTAGTTTATTGTGACGCTTCCAAAGTTGGACTCGATTGTGTTCTGATGCAGCGGGGCAAGGTGATAGCTTACTCCTCTAGACTACTCAAGGTTCATGAAAAAAATTATTCGACTCATGACTTGGAGTTGGCAGTGGTGGTGTTTGCGTTAAAAATATGGAGACACTATTTTTATAGGGCTCACGTTGATGTTTTCACCGATCACAAGAGCCTTCAGTATGTATTCAGTCAGAAAGATCTAAATCTTCATCAGAGAAGGTGGTTAGAGCTACTGAAGGACTATGACATGAGCATGCTGTATCACCCCGGCAAGGCCAACGTAGTGGCTGATGCCCTGAGCAGAGTGTCAATAGGGAGTGTGACTCATGTTGAGGAAGGAAAAAAGGAACTGGCGAAGGATATTTACGGACTAGCTCAATTAGAGGTGCAGTTGGTTGAATCAACTGAGGGTGGAGTGGTAATGCAAAGTGGGTCATATTCCTTGTTGGTTGTTGAAGTTAAGTCCAGACAGGATGAAGATCCCATCCTACTTAAACTTAAGAAATCGGTACTTAGAAAAGAAGTTGAGGCTTTCTTCAAAGGGGGAGATGGTGTGCTCCGTTACCAGGCAGATTGTGCGTAACGGACGTCTGTGATTTGAGACAATAGATACTGGCTGAAGCACACAGCTGGAGATACTCCATCTACCCTGGTGCTACTAAAATGTACCGCAATTTGGGGGATATTTACTTGTGGAACGACATGACGAGAGGTATCACTGAATTTGTAGTTAAGTACCTGAACTGCCAGAAAGTCAAAATAGAGCACTAGAGACTGGCAGGTATGACTCAGGATATCAGCATACCTACCTGAAAGTGGGAAGAAGTTACTATGGATTTTATTGTGGGTCTACCTCGGACCCGTCGACGACATGATTCTATCTGGGTAGTAGTAGACCGGATGACTAAGTCAGCACATTTCCTCCCAGTTAAAACTACAGATTCAGTTGAGGACTATGCTAGGCTTTATATCGGGGAATTGGTCAGACTTCATGGGGTGCCATTATCCATTATTTCAGACAGAGGTACCCAGTTCACCTCTCATTTCTGGAAGTCTTTTCAGAAGAGACTTGGTACCCAGGTCAAGCATAGCACAACTTTTCACCCGCAGAGTGATGGACAAGTTGAGCAGACTATTCATACCCTAGAAGATATGCTGAGAGCGTGGGTGATCGATTTCAAGGGCAGTTGGGATGATAACTTGCCTCTCATCGAGTTTGCTTACAATAATAACTACCACTCCAATATCTAGATGGCCCCGTTTGAGGCATTGTATGACAGGAGGTGTAGATCTCATNCTATGGACTTTGAAATCCGTCTTATCGAAATTCTTTAGCTAGATGGCCCCGTTTGAGGCATTGTATGACAGGAGGTGTAGATCTCATATCGGGTGGTTTGAGATTGTTGAAGCTACTTTAATCGGTCCAGACTCGGTCCATAAAACTATGTATAAGGTACAACTCATCAGTGAAAGATTGAAAACGGCTCAGAGCCGTCAAAAATCTTATGCTGATGTGAGGAGAAGAGAATTGGAGTTTGCTGTGGATGATTGGGTTTATCTGAAAATTTCATCCGTGAAAGGGGTGATGAGATTTGGGAAGAAGGAAAAGCTCAGTCATAGATATGTGGGACCTTACAAAATTCTGAGGTGAATTGGTAAGGTAGCTTATGAGCTGAAATTACCTTCAGAGTTGGCATCTGTGCACCCAGTATTTCATGTGTCACTATTGAAGAAGTGCATCGCTGACCCAACTTCAATTGTGCCATTGGACAGTGTGGGAGTGAAAGATAGTCTCTCATACAAAGAGGTCCCAGTCTAGACCCTTGACTCTTAGGTTCGTAAGCTGAGGAACAAGGAGGCAGCTTCAGTCAAGGTCTTATGGAGAAATCAGCAGGTTCAGGGAGCTATGTCGGAGGCCGGAGTAGATATGATGGCTACATACCCCCTATTTATTCCCTTCCGACTCATTTTCAGTTTAAGGTATCAATTTCCTCCCCAAAACCACTTTCAGTTCGTATGTTTCAGTTTCTTTTCATGTAAATGAATATGTGTATGATTAGTGAATTCATTTCAGACTTGTGATTCAGTTCGGAGGTATTCATTCCGTCAGTTTTCAACTGTCATGATCAGTAATTGAGTATAAAGATTGCCATTCTTTGATTTCCTGAGTGTTTTCCAACATTTGAGGATGAATGTTCTCAAAGGGGAGATATTGTAATGCCCCATAAACTCAAAGACTAGACTTGAGACTTAAAATAGAGAAAACTGGAAAATCTGCAACAAGTCACAGAACGAGTCATTTTGTGACTCGTGGGGGGTGACCACGAGTCATTAAGTGACTCGTGGTGAGGACTTGGAACTTGATTGGAAATTTGGAAAATGGGTGACCACGAGTCGTGGTCAACACCACGAGTCGTAAGGTGATCTGTGGTCAATGATGGATTGAAAGTTGGAAAAGTCAGGAAGTGTACCCAACGGGTCCTTGCCACGACTCGTTTGGGACACCATGAGTCGTGATGTTGCCTATGGGGACTCCAGGGGATTTTGGGTAGTGGAGACCATGAGAGGTGACCAGGAGTCGTGGTTACCAACCAAGACCCGTTGGTCCCTCGTAGTCACTGGCCACAACCCGTTAGGTCCCCCTTGGGGACTGTCAATCAGTTTTCCCCTGCGAATTTTTCAAGGGTTTTTCAGTAATTTTCTAGCCTTTTAGACTCTAATCTACATTGTTTTAAGCAAATTTTCAGACTATTATAGAGGTTAAACGGTTTCTTTCCTCATTTTCCTCATTCAGACTTTCAGAAAACAATGTAGAATTCCTCTCAGAGCATTTCAGAGCAAGAACTAGGGAAGTCCATTTCTGCTTGGTTTCTTAAGGAAATTCTATGGGCTTCTTCACCAGGTATGTAACAATTCAACAAGAGAATAGTTCTTCCCTTGTGTCTCCAAAATCCTCCCTAATTTCTTTATTAGTTCTAGCCCTGCAGATTATCGAATGTTAAGAAATTGTCAGTCATACTTTGTCTAATTCATGTGGAACATTAATTCATGTTAATTATAGATATTTTCCTCTAGATTATGACTGAACTGATGTTTGTTCTCGTGAAGTGAAATTTAGCCCTAGTCCTTGAACGTAGAAAAATCTAGAATCTTTCCATAGTGGATAAACAGTGAAATTTTCCTTGATTCTATCTGTGTTGGTGAGTCCCATGTTGTTAGCAGTATTGAAACTCAGTTAGAATATTTTCAGTTAAGTTTTAGTCAAAATGTTAGCATGCTCAGCGTCAGTCAGAAATGTGAGCTGATTAGTTTGACTATAGAAATTCTCGAGGTGTCAGTAGTACCTCCCAGTCATTAGAATCAGATTCAGAACTCAGTTTTAGTGGTCCACTAGGTGGTCATGAAACTTTTAGATAAGCAGCTCTGACCAGCCTTAGGACCCCAACATCGGATTACAACTTGTTCTTTAGACGGTTATGATGCTTCTAGATAAGCAGTTCTGACCAATCTTAGAACCCAGTTCTAGAATTCGGTCCGATAAGACTCTCAGGGTGCTTCCAAATAGGTATTCCTGAATATTCTTGGGCCCGAATTTTAATCTATCAACTTAGTATTCAGTCTAGGACTATCCAGTGGGAGTAGGACTTAGCACCGAGCAGACCGAGTTTCCAGCGCACCCAGGTTCCTAGAACTAGTTGCCACTGTAGGTTACAGTTTTATTGGCCTCATGGCCCCAGACTCTTGTGATCACCCAGTTCATGCCTCTATACCCTGGCAAGGTATATTGGATCCTACCGATAGGGTGTATACATCGGACTCCACGTCTACCTCACGTAGTTATATGTCGTTTATAGACTCTCCCACTAGTCAGCTCAGTTCAGTTTTAGGTTAGTCAGTTTATATTAGTTTAGTTTAGTATCTCAGATTTAGGGCATGTCCTTGACCATTAAACAGGGTCTTTAGACCATCTCAGCTTATTACAGTTATTCAGTTTCAGAAGTTCAATTGGTCATTGCATGTCTTTTCAGTTCTGTACTTTTATTTCTTGTGTATGGTTTCTCTCACTTACTCAGTACATTCAAAGTGCTGATGCATACTTTTATGTTGTATCATTTGATGATACAACTGTAGGATCTCAGTCTCAGCCTCACTAGCTGATCGTTCTCAGAAGACTTCAGCGGTTCTAAGTGTGAGTCCTCATCTTTCGAGGATAAAGATTATTTTACTTAGTTTTTCTTTCTTCTATTGAGATTAGGAGTTAGCTGAGGGCTTGTCCCAGCAAGTCATCAGTTGTAGTGGCTTTCGGACGCAGATTTGATTTTTCAGACTTGTAGTTTTGTTGAAATATTTTCAAACATTATGAATCAGTTTCATTCTCTTAAATCCTTATATTGTTTGCTTTAAACTTCCACGGTATATATTTATACGTTACTCAGAATGCTAGTGTATGATAGACCAGGGGTTCACTTGGGGTTATTTGTGGCTCCAAATACTGTATCCCGTCCAGAGTATAAGCTCGGGTCATGACAACATGTCCAATATTTGAAATAACAAAATTGATGTATGGACTTGTATATGCTTGGGCATACATTAGGCTCCCAAATATTGATGCTTGAGGAACATCTTACATTTTCTTACATTCCATTAATACTTAGATACTGATTGAGGCTGAAGTTATCTCCTTTTTGAATTGGAGCATGGGTTGATGAGACTTTATTTATAAAAAGTTTTTGAGACAATTTCAATAATCTATCCTAATCACATAGGAAGCTTCTCCTATATCTTTCACTTCAAAGTTGTTAGAGAGAAATTTCTTAGTGTCATGCAACAACCAAGATCATTAGTAGCAAGAAAGATTTCATGAACATACATGACTAACATAATAAACTTATTCTCGGTGATCTTTAGATATATATACTAATCAACAATGCTTTTTTTAAATTCAAAGGTGACAATAATTTCGTTAAACTTAAGATACCAGTGTCAGAAATCTACTTTAGGTTTGTATGTTGATTTTTATAATTTACACACCATGTGCTTTTTTTTTTAATGACAAACCCCTTAGGTTGATCCATATAAGCTTCCTCCTCTAAATTACCATCATGAAAAATGGTTTTCACATCTATTTGATGTAGCTCTAAGTGATAATGAGTTACTAAAGTCATTATAATTCTGAATGAATCTTTTTAGAGACATGTGAAAATGTCTTTTTAAAGTCAATTCCCCCTTTCTGAATAAAATTATCGACAACATGCTTAGCCTTGTGTTGTTTAATATTAAAGATCCATTTATATGCAATGCTTTTGTAACTATCATGCTCTGACCTTGGGCCTAGATGCGGCTGACATTCGAAGCCATTGCTGACCTGAGCGAACTGTATAACATGATATACATCATGAGCATACATCTAATCATAATCGTAATATGGATAGACTTAAGCTAATAAAATCAAAGTACTCAATTTATAAAAAGACTTGCCAAATATTACATCATCATGAACAATTAATCTATGAAGCCTCTAACATAATAGAATAATTATTTAACCAGGACAAGACACCTGACATACCTCTAAATAAACATCTAATGATTATGAATAAAAGACTAAGCCCAAAACAAGTGGGGCTCACCGATAGCTGGATGAAGTGGGATCCTAGTGAGCAACTCAATCATCGACATGCATACATAAATCTATATTAAAAAATAATGCAGAGTCACCGGACAAAGGGTCTTGAGTACATAGGATTATACTATATCTAAAACGACTAAATGAAACATAACATAGTTGAAACAGTATAAAAGGGCAACCGATATAGACATACTAAGAATGAAGACCAAAGATATAAAAATCAGTAAGCAGACCCTTTAAAATCATGTTTTCATCATCATTCATTAAGTTTTGTTATGGGAGGTTCTTATCTTAACCGACATAAATTACTATGTAAATATGGAGTCTGATCTCTGTCCGATAAGCTAAGTCATCTCATACCTTACAACGGTGTGAGACATCATATCATAGTTTGTTAGTAAGGATCCATAACAACCCGTACTAGGGGCATATAGGACTCACCTGAACCAAAGAAAATGATCCATCATCCTAATTTGGTGTAACACCCCAAAAGTCCCTAAGATCAGATCCTAGATATGAAGCAGAAACTAGAAGAAAAATTGGGACCTTTCCCACAGACGGCCCACATCACGAGTCGTGGTGGAAACCACGAATTATGGGGAGGCCTGTCCTAAGCAATCTACCTAAAGTTTCGCAACTTTGCATTTTTTCTCCCAGGGACCATGAGACCAGATCACGAGTCATGGTACCATAAGATGACCCATCCTTACTAGTCGTAGTAGGAGGTTTAGAAAGTGTTCAAAATTGTTCCAGTGATCATAAGCAGAAATCATGAGTCATGGTAGCAAAGGACGTATCATCTTGTCCAGTCGTGGGATGAAGCTAATAAACTGATCAAGTTGCTTTAGTGACCACGAGTACATACCATGAGTCATGGAATGACACAACGACTTGTGGCATGACTCATGAGGACTGGACAACCATTTTTCAGTATGTTTTTCTAGGGGTAATCTCATAAATTTCTAAGCTTCTAACTCCTATACTAGGTCATTTTAGGCTCTGTTTAAGGAAAATTAAAGGGGTACTTAGTAGAATAATCTCTCATTTCTCTCCTAACATCGAAGAACTTTAGCAATTAGAATGCCTTGAAGCTCTCAAGAAACTAGGGTTCTTCTTCTCCAATGATGCAATGCAAAGGGGACCA
>JACEIK010000667.1:378409-390083 GCA_018107945.1 Datura stramonium
GTATAAAATAGTACTTTATTTGATTTGAGTAGGAGAATTTTTCATGACTTGAAATTTGATATGTTATTTTGAGTGTGGATAAAAATTGCCTAGCTTTGTATTATTTTTTGTGTAGGAAGAAGGGTTGCAAGGGCAGATCATCTCCCTTGAGGTCTTTCTAGAACTAGATGCTACTTGATTTGAGAATTAGAGGTCCTTGTGCCTTCACAAAGGTTGCTAATTTCTATCCTTTTTGTGTCTAATTAGCTATTTTTTCTTTTATTCTTGATCATTTGGAGATTTCATATTCAATGGCAACAATGGAGGTCGGGACATTAGTCTCAACTCCGTTAAAGTAACTCTTCTTTTCTTCAAGAGTGAAAGCAATTCATAAGTCTTTCTTAATTGGGTGATGCAATGCGATAGGATATTCTTGACTAATGAAATGTACGATGTCTGAAAGGCCTCACGCCATGATAACGCTTAATACATCTCTCCCGTTAAAAGGAGGTGGCAGCAGTCCTTGTGAATAAATAAAATATCCAATGGATGTCGGGGTTGAATCCCACAAGAAATTGAGAGAGATAATCCAAAAGTCGTAAACTAATTCAAACTAATATGCATCATTATTTAACATGCGAAAAGTAAAAATTAGGGGAAAACATGAAACAATATTGAATTGAAATAGTAAAATGAAGTTGGACAATTGAATTGTTGTAATTGATGAGAGGGAACTAGGAATGTGCTAATGATAGGGTGTCAAGTAGATTGGGGTTGATTGAAATGTCTTAAACTCAATTTTTAACATGGATAGCAATGGATAACACTAAACCCTCTTGTTTTTCAACCACGAGAGTTCTTTTGCTTTGGGTATTATCAAACCCCAAAGTCACAATCATAAATCAGCCGCAAAGCTTGAAGAAGAGTTAAGCTATCTTTTGCCTCAGCCCTTTAATGAAGTGGAGATATGGGTCTTGACTATCTCTAGCTCAAGCCTGCACACCTACACTTAAATCCTCACTATTGATTCCTCACTCAAATCTCACTCCTCTTTCTCAAGCAAAAACAAGATAAGCAAGCAAAATTAATGTTTGGAACCATCAAATTTTCAATTAAAACTTAAAGGAAACAATAGATCCATAATTATAAATTGAATTTGAGAACAAATCATCAACACCCAACCAAGTTTAAACACCCATCATGTGCACACCCCTATCTAATAATTTAGCTACTCATAAATGGAGAAAGAGAAATTATACCCATGGAAAATTTCTCAACCATCATTATATTGAATAACAAATTAAGCTTTCAAAATCTGCAACAATGGTGTATTGCCCAATAAAATTGAAGAAGAAGAAGACGGAAAATGTACTCTACTCTCAATCTTTTTCTACTCCTTTCTACAATATTCAATTCTATTATATGACATGGTATGTGAGAATTCTATAATTTGAGTAAAAATCAATACATTCTTCTTGCACAACTTTTCAAAATTTTTCTTAAGAGCTTCTTAGGTATATTTGTGCTAGATCTGGATGATTTTTCCCTTGCCAGCATCCGAGTCACTTGCCATGCACCTGCGAACTGCGGCTCGTAGGTGCTTCGTAGGTTGATGCAGTGTTACTTCAACGCCATTTTTGTTGACACCTGCATCCCGCAGGTACCAACCTGCGCTTCGCAGGTTCAGATCAGTAATCTTTTAGTGCCAAGTACGTTTCATAGGTGCCAATGTGTGACACGCATGTTCTTTGCCTCCAGCAGAGTGCTTTTTATTTAATTTTTCTCTTTTCTTTGTCTAAGTCAAATGCCAACACAAACAAAGAGAAAAGACATAAAAACTTCTTAATTGATGTGAAAATAAAGAAATAACTCATGCTTAAGAGCCAAATGAGTTAGTAAATTATCATCTCATCAAACCCTCCAACTTGAACCATTGCTTGTCCTTAAGCAAATATTTACTCGCAGCTAGAATTGAATTAAGCCTATCAAATGATATGAGCTGCACACAAGATCAATAAAAACTTAAAACAACCTCAAAATCAGACACTGACTCAAGAAAACAAAAAGACTCAAAACATGTTGCACAAATTCAATTGGTAACCACAAACATTTGGCACTACTCACTCTCATTATTTTAATTTAAAATAGGGGACATATTCAATCAAATCAACATCACTAAGCATCTCAAGTCATTAACAATCAACATTCAATATTTTCCTAGAAGTTCATTGCACAACTTGTCACATTCATACCTCTCAACTGAAAGCACAATTTTAGCATTTACTCCAAGAAAGTGATGCCACTTACTAAAAGAGATAATCTCACTCATATTCATGTAATTCACAAAACCAGGAATTATAAAATGATGCAAAAGACGCTTACTCTCTCAAAGATATTCGAGTGCATACACATTGAACCATAGGCTTTCCCTTCGTGTAACTCGCCACTAATGTAGTGTTACTACAGTTGGAATCACTAAGAACTTGCGGGTTATAATGAAGGCTAGGGGTAAAGATATGACAATATTTATCTCTAGTGACTAGAACTTCCCTAATGCACTTTTGTGAGAACATTCAAACTTCCCGCTACACTTATTGAGTTTACTTCACCTTGTCTCTCCCTGATCATCATTCACATTTTTCATCAAGATCCACCTTTTTAAAACCTTGAATTCTATATTAAGCCTCATCTAAATAAGAGATAGCACCATTCAACTTATTTCTTTCTTCCTCTTGATCAAAGGTTTTGCAACCAATTATTTTATTCTTTTCATCAAGAATTTGGTGCTATCTCACATTGAATTTCATTCCTCTTTTTCCTTTTTGCACACCCCAAACTTAGGCTTATGCCTACATCATATTTCTTTTTTCATTCCCAAATCTTGGGCCTCAAGCCCCATTTTTCTTTAATCACTAGAAATTAGGGAGGACGGAGGCCAAAGAAAAGGATTGAAACGGGTATAAGGCTTGTAATATGATTTTCAAGAAAAAGGGCTTAAATCTCAAACAATGGTTAAGAAGGGTTGATGTTCAAGGAGGTTATTTTATTGTGAAGTGACTAACCAAAAAGAGCCTAAGGTCATTTCCCAAGTGCAGCTACATCTAGGATTTTGCCTTGAATCACATTCAAGGTAAGTTCTAGACAATATGCATACATAAGAATCAAGCTAAAACCTCACCACACAAGGCATCACAATCCAAAGAGTTCATCCATTCTCGTAATCAATTCAAAGGCATGACTTTAAACAAGCTATGTTGAGTTTTGCATACTTTTTTTGCAAATCAAAAGCCAAAAAAAGAATGTATAATTCATGATAAGAGAATGCTCATATTCATATTCATGTACCCTTTTTGACTTCAAAAATCATTTTGCTATGCCAATAAAAAAATTTGGTGGTACCACTCAAAGTAAGAGCAACAATGACTCAAAAAGATAAACTAAACTTGGCATTTTCCCTTAAGAAAGTCGTCCCTCAATCTATCATAGAAAAATGTTACTTAGAAAGATAAACTAAACTTGTCATTTTCCCTTAATAAATTTTCTCCTTAGGAAAGAATCGTGGTATAAAGAAAACCCTTAGAGTTTATTACTATCTACTATCTACAAAGGCGATTGCTAAGCACGAGTCATGAATTAATTGGAATGTGAAACTAACTCGTCAATAGAAACTCACATCCTCAATGAAAGAAAATTAGCCCATAATTGTAATCAATTAAAGATAAGCCCGACGAGGGCATTCATTCATCAAAACAACAATTCAATTTAACATATAGCAAGCCTAACAAGGGCATCCACCAACCCCAACAAAATCATGCATTGTCTCCAAGGCATACTTAAGAGCAAGAAAGAACCATATATAAGTAAAAGAGTAGCATGTGCTCATCATGAGAAATGCTTTTTGTCTATGTCAGCCACAGAAGGCATCAAAGGATCAAGTGAAAGTACAAGTGGTTGTTGTGGTAAAACAACCACCCATTTGTCTGGAAGTGTCCTGGCCTCATGATAAGAATATGTCAGTGGAACCCAATACGGATCACCATGGTGACCAGTAGCAGTAGTAGAGGCACCTCATTGCAGGGTGGCACAACCTCTTTCCTTTCTCTAGCCTCTGCAACTTCAGATGGGCTGTACTCGACATACCAATCATCTGGCTGACTCCTATTTTCAACAGGTAAGGCAGACCCCGCTGCCGTAATCTTCAAGTTCATATCTATTGGTGGGCTCCTATCCTTTCGTCTGTCCAAATCTTCCCTCTTAGCAGCCACTTCTTCCTCAAGCATATCTACTCGAGCACACAAGCTTCCTAACTTGTCAACTACTGGCTGCATAGCCATTTTGATGGCCTTTTGAATCATGGGAGGGATGTCTTTGGATAACTTCAACAATTGAGCATTATGGGCACGAGCCATTTGTGCCATTTTGAAAATACCACTTGCTTGTGGAGAGACTTGTCTATTGGCCATAGGTGAAACAGGGGCATCTCTGGACATCTCGGTGGATAGAGGATCACTTGGTCTCGAATTTAACTTTGACTTTGTGAAAGATGGAGCGTCCTTGTCTGTCTTTGTAGTCAAATCATTGACTCCCTTTTCCCACCGCGTTTTATTTAGCGGTCGAAACAAAGAGAAGTCAGCCCGTAGGCATAGCAAGCTAATGAGGAACGGGTAAGGCGTGGAATTAGCTTACTGTCGAGCCTTTCTCTTGAATTTCTCATCTATGATCTCCCCTATATTAATAAGAATCCTACCCATGATGCATGCCATGAGGATGACTATCTCAATTGGAACATGTGTTGTATTTTTGAAGAGGATAATACGGGCGCACACTAGGTCAATCCACATTCTAGGTTCAAATTTCAAATCATGGCAATGAATATTACTCTTCATAACCCCAGTGAGGATGACCTTCCGCAATAATACCTGCCACCCATGCGTATTGATTTTCTTTTGCTGCTAATCTCCTTGTAAGCCCAAGACAAGATGGACCGGATCTTCCTAATAAATTGAATTGATTGCCTCAAGGGTGATGTCTACTTCTTGACCTCGCACTAGCACAGATGATAAGTAAGGCATCATGTCTACTCAGACTTTGTGCTTCAGAATATCTAGTTGGGCCCTATAGGAGGCATAAAACTCCCGCACCAATTCAGAAAAGTAGGGGTACAAGGACTGAGTGAAAGGCTCCCAATCCCGTGTATAATTGTTCATCAATATTGGGGAAGTCATCCTTGAAAGAGCCAACATTAAATCTAGCCTCTTATGTAATGGCTAGCTTCTCCTTTAAGGAGAGGTAGTAAGCTCCATTCCTTCAAGCCTAAAGAGTTGTCAGGAGATTCTCTGTTCCTATGCTAGATCAGATTCCTGATGTGTGCCAGCCTCCATATGAGCTTTTCCTTTATCTTGACGCCTAGATGAGGACATTTTCCTGCAAGATAATGTGAGTTCCACAACACACAACCACTGTATTTTTGTATTTTTCTTAAAGAAAATAAAAGAAAGAAGCTACAATAGACTAAGGAAAGAAATATAAAACAAATTTGATAGCAAGAAAAGTAAAGAAACCAATAAAATCACCGCCAACACCTGCAACCAGAAGGTGCAAGGCAGAATCAATGTATCTGGAACTAGAACCTGTGTTTCATCTACGTTTTGCAGATGGGGATTGCAGCTCCCAGGTGGAAGTAAGTGAGCCTAAAGCCCAATACCAAACCTGTATTCCGCAGAGCGAGATCTGTGGCATGCACTTGTCCAATAATGTCTAAAATTTAACTCACATACTATCATTCAAATTTTTTAAGAAAGCATGTACAAGATCATTATTTAATGGGTACTCAGACTTTCCTGAAAGATTTACCAATAATATCAACAACAAATTGAACCAGTATGACCATTTAATGAATTTTCTTAAGAAGGACGTTACCCCATATATCATTAGAAAATGTCAAGTTTACCAATTCAACCAATATTCATTAAGTTAATTTCAAAAATCCACACAACTCCACAAGCATGACCACAGTTTCATCCACATTATCAAGCACACAACAAGAATTGATGATTTTCCCTTAAGAAAGATGTCACCCAATCCATCATTGGGAAAAATCATTCATCTCAAGAAAATAGGTTACTCAAACTTCATCCCCAACTAAAATTTCAAAGCAATGTAACATACCCAATAGATATAGCATCATGGAACAAAAAAATCTACCCTCTTAAACATTTCGAAAACCCCCCTCAACTACCCGCAATAGTCAATTTCACAATGAATATGAAGAACATAGAATGGGGAAATGGGGGAGAAACGTGGGTCAAGGAGAATAAATATTATCATGCTACTTGTGCTACATATAACATCAAGCTCAAAGAAACAAAGATACAAATTAAAGGACATACCAAATAGAGTGAGGAGAGAAATGACATTGAAACTTGAAGCTTTTGTTCCATAGGATGAGACCAACCCAAGCTCTTTGCTTCGTTTGTTGTTTGAAGGTGTGTGGTTGTATAAAAGTGGAAGGAATGGTGGGTTTTACAGGAATGAGAATATGAAGAGGTTACGTGGAATTAATGGTGAGTTAATGGATGAATGTGGGAAATGTAAATGGTGGTTGAGGGGTTAAGAAAATGGTGTGTTGGCAGAAAATAAGGGGTTTTGAAAAGTGCGGAAGAAGTTGAAAAGCCATGAGTCAGATCAGGGTCAGGTTGGTCAAATGATTGGTTGATTTTTTAAAAATAACTCATACCTGAGCCTGTGATGGACCTGCGACTGCAAATTTAGATTTGCGAGCCACAAGTCAAATGCAGATGGCCCTCAATTATCCCAATGCACTGTCCCAGATTTGTGTTGCACCCGCGTCTCGCAGATTTGTGTCTGTGTTTTGCAGGTGAGATGCAGGTCACCTTTTTTAAAAGATTCTTACCCAGGTATTCTATCTCTAACTTGCGCTACACCTGCGCTCCGCAAGTCCTTGCCCGCGTTTCACAGGTGAGGCATAGGTACTCACCTTTTCTCAGGTATTCTGGATGAAATATACCTTTGGACCTGCATTTTGCAAGTTGGTCTAGCATTTCGCCAGTCCGACGCAGATGTTGATACTCTGCTTCTTCCACTTTGTTCACAATCCAATCATCCTACACAACAGAAACAAAAAAAATATGAAGTAGCAAGAAATTAAACACACTTGGGTTGCGGTTGCGCCCCAATGCAGCGGTCGTACAAGTAATATAGTCGCCCCTTTTAAGAGCCGGATGTCGAACCCACAAGGAATGGACTAATTCATAAAATATTTAAGTTCAAGTGTTAAATTTAACCTTCACAAGTGTTGATAGAAGATATTTTGGATAATTTTAATTAAATATAAAGGTTATCACAAAACAATCGAGAAACAATACAAGAAGCAACTGGAGTTAAGGCCTGGTAATCATTCAATGCTACAATTCACAATGGTTCGAGTATGAAAACTTCAGTTGTTATCTCACATAGTTAAAATGCGGTATTCATGGTCTCTCGAGCCTCTAAACACCACAAACTAGTCTCACACCTATATCATTGAGCGGGGATGTGACGTCCTAATTCGTGAGCAATTTAACTACGTGGATGTGGTTTACGGGGTTTATTCCCTTGATTATGGACTTCCGTACCTCTAATCATTTAACCTGACTTAGCTTCACAACTACTTCTACGAGCGGTGATCTGACAATTCTAAGTCGGTGACTAGCTCATCCCGTTTTATTAACTAAGCAAGACAAATTAGGTATAATTTCTATTCTAACTGCGAATTCTATCGTAAAGACAAGAACTTGCTCCGTACATTCTTGCGTTCTAGCCTAGGGTTACTCTTTTAAGCTTTTACCTAAGCTTAAGGAGTTTGTTTTCATGGTGATCAAGCATAAAAACAACAATAATGAAGAATGTAAGACAAAAACAACAACTAAAAACTCAAACAAAAGAAGAATTCATGAAATTACAATCATATCATGTGGCCTCAACCCTAGAGGAAAGGTTTTAGCCACTCATGTTTGTACAAATACTCAAAAATAAGTCTAAAGTGAAGTACTTACAAGAATGATTAAAAGAGAATGAAAAAATAACGAACCCTAGGTAGAGTTCTTCACTTCTCCCTTCACTTCTTTCCGTTGTTCTCAAAATAATTCGTGATAAAATGACTTTTGGAGCTAAGTGTCCTATTTATATTAAATGGGAAAAATGTAGTTTTGGCCGGCCATGGACCAACCATGTGCCACGCTGCCATCGTGCAACAGTAGCTCTGTGCATGGACTGGTAGCGCAGGTGCACTGGACATGTGGCCTTGGCAAGGCACGGGTGAGAGCATCGGGTGTGGCACGACACTGTCGCGCGGGCACACTACCTGGCACTCCTCACGCGCACTCTTTCCTGTGTGACATGGTGCCCATCGCGGCAATCTCTTGCCATGGCACACTGCAGGTTGTCATCAAGGCACTTATATGTTTTCTTCATTCCATATTCCTTGCACTTAATCCCGACTTTCCTTTATATTCGTGTATCATCATATTAAACTCATCCTTTGCATGTTTCACCTACAAAACAAGGAGCAAATCACATTGGTTAATTTATGCACGAAATTATACAAAATCACATGAGAATATAATTAATTACATTGACAAACATGACTAAGCTAAGTTATAAAATAGCACTTGGTCACGTAATTATGCCCAATATCACTACCCCACACTTAAAGCCTTGTTCGCCCTCGAACAACTCTATTACATCTCATGCACATGAAGAACTCACATTTATCTACTTGACACAAGACAATTCAAACTAAGGCTACAATGATTGTTTTAGATAGCAAGTTAAAAATAGAGCATGCAAGATCTAACCACTAAAATCACATATAACTACTTAAGACTTCCTAGCCTCAAAAATCGACTCTCCAACTCAACAAACTCATGCAAATTAACCAACCAAGAAATCCTACATGAATTTTATCCTTAAACAAACATGTGTCCTCACAACAAGAGAGTTACCCATTTTTTCTCTCATAAGTTTTCAAATTATAACATGCATGGGTATATGAATAAGAAATACTCTCACTCTCAAAAAGAGTTCCCATGCAACATGTATTGACCCATAAGCTTGCCTTTAATGTTTTACTCCACTAATTTAGGAATGTTTGAACGTAAGATCAAATAGGACTTAATGGATTGTAATGTAATCTAAGGGACAACTAGGTACTATTCTTGCCAGTAATAGTGACTATCTTCCCTAAGCGCTTTTAATACATCACACTTTCATTGCGAATATCTATCCTCTTATTTCACCTTTATTCTTTTAAACTCTCATTTTTCCTCTTTGTTTCCTTATTTCCTTAGGCACACTTAAGCTATTAGTAAGGAGTACTTAAGCAATTTTTTCCGCTTTCTTCTTCTTTTACTCCCTACTAACTCTTATTCATTTTTAAACAAGTGCACCTCTAGCCTTTCTTCAACTCCCACAACTACTCTTTTCCTTCTTCCTCAACTTCTTACTCCTTAACTCTCTTGCATTTTTCAATTAAGCGCTTAAGAGTTTTGGATCAAATTCAAGGCTATTGAAAAGAAAGGATTAAGATCATTTTGTGGCTAGCAAAGAATAGGCTAAAGGCTCAACGGGGCTAACTAGGATTAGACATTCAAGGCAGGTAAAGCGAGGGATAAAAATTTAGGCTCATTCAAAGAAATGCCTAAATCATCTCCTACAATTGACGTCCCTCATTTCATTTTGTATACACACCAGGAAAGTTCTATACATTACACAATAGCATGGAATATTCAAAAACCTTACACTCACAATGCCTCTCAATTCAAGATAGATTAAGTAGACTCTTAACTCAGCTAATCACAAGAATTCAAAATTAAGCTTTAAGCACATAGAGTCATTCAAGAGCCTAGGTGTCTCAACCAAAGTTATACAATTGTGTTAACATGATTCTCAATTAAAACCACTTGTATCTTATAATCATGTACATCACATAACAAGAACATCAAACTATCAATCAGCTCAGGGTTCAAACACAACACCTATTGACTAATTTTCCCTCAAGACAGTCCTTATCCATCCATCTTCAGGAAAAATCCCTAACTATGACTGAAAAGTTATGTACAAACAAATGAATACTTTTATTTCTCGGTTCAAAGTGCCCCCCCCCCTTCAGAAAAGAACCGAAAAGAAAAATCAAAGGGTGGGTGAACTGTGCTCAATTCAAATTTTTTCAACAAAAACATTATACCCAGCACCACATTCACCCGAAATAACATAGCACAAAATTCTGAATTTCCCTCGCAAATGGAGTTAAGGCCTGATAATCATGCAATGCTATAATTCACAATGATTCAAGTATATAAATTTCAGTTGCTATCTCACAGAGTTAATATGCGGTATTCATGATCTCTCGAGCCTCTAAACACAACAAACTAGTCTCACACCTACATCGTTGAGCGGGGATGTGACGTCCTAATTTGTGAGCATTTAGCACTGTGGATGTGGTCTGCGGGGTTTATGCCCTTGATTATGGACTTTCGTACCTCTAGTCATTTAACCTAACTTAGCTTTATAACTACATCTATGAGCAGTGATGTGACAATTCTAAGTCTGTGTCTACCTATCATCCCATTTTATTAACCAAGCAAGGAGAATTAGGTATAATTGCTATCCTAACCGCGAATCCTATCGTAAAGACAAGAACTTGCTCCCTGCATTCTTTTGTTCTAACCTAGGGTTACTCTTTCGAGCTTTTGCCTAAGTTTAACAAGATCGTTTTTATGGTGATCAAGCATAAAAACAACAGTGATTAAGAATGCAAGACAAAACAACAACTAAAACTCAAAGCAAAGATGAAAATCGAGCAATTACATTCATATCATGTGGCCTAAACCCTATAGGAAGGGTTTTAGCCACTCATGTTCATACAACTACTTTAAAATATGTTTAAAGTAAAGTACTTACAAAAATGGTAAAAGAGAATGAATGTTTTTGAACCCTAGGTAGAGTTTCCTTCGTTCTCCCTTAGCTCCTTTTCGTCTCTCCAAAAATATTTCGTGATAATGAAATTAGAAGCTAAGGGTTCAATTTATAATAAGTTGGAAAAATGCAAAAATTGGCCTGTGGTGAAACAGCTCCGTGTCACGTGGCTATCGCGGAGATTTGCCTCTCTGACACGCTGGCTATCACGGAGATTTGCTTCTGTGACACTCTGCTATCATGGATGCTCACTGTTTGGCGGCCCCTGCTCATATAAATTAATTCTTTTCTCCGTGGCACGTTGTTGAACGCCCCATTGCTTCTCCGTGGCACGGAGTTGACTCCAAATGTCCTTTCTAGCTTGTCTCATCATCCATAATCCGTCCCTTAATATTTATCTTCAAGATTAGGACCATTATCTTCACATTGAACTTCATACATCGTCAATGTCAACCTACAAAGAGAGCAAATCATATTTGTTATTCCATGGATACAAATTACACAAAATACATGAGATTATTCTTAAATTAAGGTACACCATGGGTAAAACATGAGTATAAAATAATATTTGGGCATGTAAATATGCCCAAGATCACTACCCCACACTTAAAGCCGTGTTCGTCCTTGAATAAATCCTTTACATCTCATGAACAAGGAAGACTCGCAAATTACCAATTGACACAAGATGACTCAAATTAAGGCTACAATGCCTTATTTAGAT
>JACEIK010000668.1:46348-59043 GCA_018107945.1 Datura stramonium
CCCGACCATTCTATCAGTATTAATAGAGGCTTGCAGATTGTGTATATATCTCCTTGTGGTTAGTTGTGCCGGTCGTGGGGGGCCGTGCGTATGTTTAGCTGTTTAGTGTTGTTGATTGTGTTGGCCGTATGGGGCCGTATTCAGTTAGTAGTGGTGACCTTGCCGATCACGTAGATGTTCAGTATTCGTTATATTGAGTTGGAGATAACTAGACAGCATGGTGGCCTTGTCGGCCCGCATAGGTTTCCCTATATGAGTATGATTCTGGTTAGCTGATGCTATGGTACAGGTGGCTATAGGCCTAGTCGGCCGGAGGCTGTATTTACAGCCGTTATATAGCCCGTTGATTCCATGAATTTGAGATAGAGCCAGCCAGGCACCAGATGTGCTTAGGCTCAGGAGTCTAGCAGTTCAGGTCCTAGCAGGGCACCAGGTGCCAGTCATACCCCCCAAGGCGGGGCGTGACAATACCATAAGCATATTTGTTACGATTAGCTGTTGTTATTAGCTGAGACCAGCATTTCATGTTTAGTTTGGGATTGACTATGCCCTGTATAGCCTTCCATAACCAACCCCAGGGTTTCTAGTTGTGTCGCCGCCCGCGAGGGGCTAGATGACGTCGCTCCGAGGAGCGGTATGCCGTCCGTGAGGGACGAAGATGAGGTCCGAGGTCCTCATACAGTTCATTCCATGGCTGGACTACTCTTATGCCGTATCGGCATATCACGTCGAGTTCAGTACCCGGGGTACAGACAGTAGTAGTCCATCGGACTCAGACACAACCATAGTCCAGGAGTTGAGCGGGCTCAGTTGCAGACCCAGGGGACTGGTAGGACGGCTATAGTTATCAGATGACTTAGTACAACCTTATTAGGGGTATATAGATTGAAGTGTACCCACCAGGGCTTATGGGGGCCCCGAGTGGGTTATTCTGTGCTGGTTGTACCTTCCGGCTTATGGGGGCCAGGCAAGGTTCTTGTTTAGACTATTTATTGGTAAATTAGATAGCAGGAAGGTAAGTATTCAGGTTACATTTCCACTTCTTTCATTCAGTTACTTTAAGCTTTATTTTAAGTTTTATTAAGTCAGTTTCAGTTACTGCCTCGCATATTCGGTACATGTTGTACTGACGCCCATCCATGGGGCGCTGCATTACTTGCCTGTAGGTGCAGATAGACGAGGAGCTAGTCCCTCTTAGCCTTCATCCAGGATTGTCAGAAAAGTCGGCTCCTTTCCTCCGGAGCTTTTAGATAGAAGGTTTACTTCTTTTGATTGTACAGTTTTGGGTAGGTCAAAGCCCTGTCCCGACCATCATATTACTCTTAGAGGCTTGCAGATTATTTCTATTTCCTTGTGGTTAGCTGTTGGTGGCCGTGTGGGGCCCATATGTGTTTTAGTTTACGTGTTGGCCGTGTGAGGCCTTGTTTAGCTGTCAGTTAGCGGCCTTGTTGGCCATAGCTTAGTTTAGCACCGGATTTACTTTTCAGTCATAACTAGATATCATGGTGATCTTGTCGGCCCGCATAGGATTCCCTATTATTGCCTGTTTTTGGTTAGCTGTTTTTCCCTTACATGTGGCTATAAGGCCTTGTCGATCGGAGGTTGTATTTACAGCCGATATATTTCCCGATGTTTTCTTGATTTGGGGAGTAGGCCTGCACTAGGAGTGCACAAGCCTAGCTAAGTCAGTTCAAATCCTCGTAGGACACCAGGTGCCAGTCGTGCCTCCTAAGGTGGAGCGTGACAAACTTGGTATTAGAGCAGGTCGTATCTCAGGGAGTCTACAAGCATGCTAAGTAGAGTCTTGTCTATGGATGTGTTGTGCACCACATACTATAGGCAAGAGGCTGCGAGGCATGTTAGGATGGTTACTCTTCTTTCTCTTCCTTTAGGATGGTTACTCTTCTTTCTCTTCCTATCGTGCTATAGAGCTATGCTGTACAGAGATGAGTCCCTAAGCTTACTATAATCTGTTTTTCTACTGAGAAATGTCGGACGCACGATGGAACATGACTGGCAGGGAGTTAGACACCGCAGCAGGGGAAGGCACTAGCAAGGTGCCTCAGTCAGAGTCAGCCCGATCTGAGGGCGACAAGGAGACTTCATCTTGGTCTCCCTAGTCTCCTCCTCCACGCCAGGATCCATCCAGAGCGGCGGATGTGTCGGCACCGCCTCCAGCAGTTTCTATCCCAATTCCCTCGGACCAGGAGGTCAGGAGTGCTGTTTTCATGATAGCTCAGATGATGGCTGCACAGTGATAGCCAGTGGCGCCCATGGTTGCTGCGTCTTCGGCGGGACCAGGTAGTTCGAGGGTCCGAGAGTTCCTCGCTCTAAGTCCCCCGCATTTCACAGGGACGGATCGAGACAAGGACCCTCAGGACTTCTTGGATCAGTTGTAGTGGATCTTCAGGGTAATGCATGCCATGCCTGCGGAGTCAGTTGAGTTGGAGGTATTTCGGCTACAGGACATTGCAATATTATTGTATGAAAGTTGGGAGAGGTTCCGAGGTAGAGATGTTCCCCCTCCGACTTGGTCCAGCTTTTAGGAGGCCTTCCTGGATCATTATCTACGGCGGGAAATCCGAAAGGCCCAGGCTGATCAATTCTTGCACCTGGAGCAGGGCTCGATGAGTGTTTGGGAGTACGCTATGAGATTCGACTCCTTGGCCCGATATGCACCATCTTTCATTGACACCATGTCGTCCAGGGTGCATCGGTTCATATGGGGCTTCTTCTAGAGTATGTGGAGACCCGTGTTACGGCTACTTTGCGAGAGGACATGGATATCGTCCGTATCTAGGCATTTGTTCATAATATAGAAGGGATCAGACAACGACAGCGAAGGATGGAAAGGGGAAGCCAGGAGCAGCACCGTAGGGATAGACCTAGTGATACTCAGGCAGAGTCTCAGGGAGAACCCAGGCCATGACTTTCAGACAGGCTACCCATACCCTCACTTCCACAGCAGTAGAAGGGTGGAAGACTTGGTCGTCAGGGGCAGTCAGGACCCGACGAGAGTTCACGACCATCGGGTCCACAGCAGCAGAGAGGGTCAGAGCAAAGTAGACTCACTATGCCACCTTACCCTATTTGCAGTCGTCGTCATCTTGGAGCCTGTAGGTATGGTTCTACGACGTGCTAAACGTGTGGACAAGAGGGTCACATGATGAGAGACTATCCAGTTAGGGGTCTGAGTGGTCAGGACCGACAAGACAAATCTTCAGTAGGGTCGCGTACCCCAGCATCTCCAGCAGGGCATATACTCTCAGGTTCAGCCGGTATAGGCCGAGGCAGATTTGGGGCATCCAGCTCAGGCACCGGTCCGAATCGCACTTATGCTTTGCCGGGAAGACAGGAGTCAGAGTCGTCACCAGATGTTGTGACAGGTATGTCGGACATTTTCTCTCATTTTGTTTATGTTTTGATAGATCCAGATTCCACTTTGTCTTATGTCACACCATTAGTGGATCGAAAGTTCGGTATCATACCGGAATTGCTTCTGCTACCTTTCTCGATGTCCACACCCATCGGTGATTCCATCATAGCTAAAAGAGTCTACTGGGGGTGCACAGTAAAGGTCGTTTGCCGCCAGACTTTAGCAGATTTGGTAGAATTAGAGATGATCGACTTTGATGCAATTATGGGTATGGATTGGCTAGCGCCATGTTATGCCAATGTAGAGTGTTGGAACAAGACTGTCCGATTTCACTTTCCAGGGGAGGTAGTACGAGAGTGGAAAGGTAGTGCAGCTACGCCAAATGGTAGGTTTATTTCCTATCTTTGGACGAGAAAATTGATAGCGAAGGGATGTATTTATCATATTGTCATAGTTCGAGATGTTCGAGTAGAATCTCCGACTCTTCTGTCCGTTCCAGTAGTCAATGAATTTCTAGATGAATTTCCTAGTATTCTCCCGGAACGGGAGATCGATTTTGCAATTGACTTATTACCAGGTACTCAACCTATATTTAGCTCTCCGTACCGAATGGCTCCTGCTGAGCTCAGAGAATTGAAGGAACAGTTGAAAGATCTGTTAGATAAGGGCTTCATCAGGACGAGTACTTTACCATGGGGAGCACTAGTTCTGTTTGTGAGAAAGAAGGATGGCTCCCTCTGTATGTGTATAGACTACTGACAGCTGAATAAAGTCACTATCAAGAATAAGTACCCACTTCCCAGAATAGATGACCTGTTTGACCAGTTATAGGGGGCAAAGTGCTTCTCAAAATTTGACTTAAGATCTAGGTATCATCAGGTTTGAGTTCGGAAGAGAGATATTCCAAAAACTGCTTTCAGGACCAAGTATGACCACTTTGAATTCTTAGTCATGTCCTTTGGATTGAAGAATGCTCCAGCAGTGTTTATGGACTTGATGAACAACATCTTCAGGCCGTACTTGGACTTGTTTGTGATAGTATTTACTGATGATATTTTTGTAGTTCACAGCTAAATTTTGGCAATCCTTCCAGAAGGGTCTGGGAACACAAGTTAATTTGAGTACCGCCTTTCATCCTCAAACAGATGGGCAGGCAGAACGTACGATTCAGACACTCGAAGATATGTTACGGGGGTGCCTTCTAGACTTCGAGGGCAACTGGGATGATCACTTACCGGTTATTGAATTTTCTTACAATAACAGTTACCATTCAACAATCCAGATGACTCTTTATGAGGTCTTATATGGGCGGAAATGCAGGTCTCCTGTTGGTTGGTTCGAGGTAGGAGAATCAGGATTAATTGGGCCAGATATAGTCCATCAGTCAGAAGAGAAGGTGAAGCTCATCAGAGAACTCCTGTTGACGGCTCAGAGCCGCCAGAAATCGTATGCTGATGTACGACGTATGAACTTGAGTTTGAAGTAGGTGATTGGGTTTTCCTAAAAGTTTCACCGATGAAGGGCGTGATGAGATTTGGTAAGAAATGCAAGCTCAGCCCGAGGTTTATTGGACCGTATCAAATCCTTCGAAGAATAGGCCAAGTGGCATATGAGCTAGACCTGCCTTCAAAATTAGAATCTGTTCACCCAGTCTTTCATGTGTCGATGCTACGAAAATGCGTAGGAGATCCATCCCAAATTGTGCCAGTCGAGGATGTCCAAGTCACTGAGGAATTAATCTATGAAGAGGTTCCAGTAGCCATATTAGATCGACAGATTCGCAGGTTGAGAACTAAGGATGTCGCTTCTGTTAAAGTATTGTGGAGGAACAGGAATAGAGAAGAGATGACTTGGGAAGCTAAAGACGGTATGAGATCTAGATCATGCCGTTAAGGTACATATATTGATTCAGTTTCTGTTTCATGATTTGTGTTATATATATCTTGCGCAGTTGACCTATGTTGTGAAATAATTGCTATAGTGTTATGTAAAGGACACGTGTTGGACTTTTCTGCGTTTCAGGGTTTTCAGATAGTCCATACTATAGGGGAACTCTGCCATAATTTTTCCAGAATTGTAGTTAAAAGAGTTAGACTCCCGTGAGCCAAAGTGACATTCGAGGAGGAATGTTCATAAGGGGGGGGAGGATGTTACACCCTGCATGTTTTTAACGTTTAGTCGGCATATTCATACGTTAGTTAAGAGTTTTAAAGTACAACACGTACCGAGTCGCGTCCAGGGTGAGGACTGGGGTCGTGACAAACTTAGTATTATAGTGTCCTAGGGTGTCTAAAAGCCACATCAAGTAGAGTCTATTTCATGGGTGTGAAGCACGCACACTTATGAGGGAGAGACCACAAGTCTTTTTTAGGAAAATTTTCTTTTCTTCATGATTCTTATAGTGCGTAGAGTATGAAACTCTAAAATGTCCTTATAACTCATGCTCTACCATTTTCAGTGACAATGCCTCCCAAAAGAGTAAATGGAAGGAGAAACGGTAACACCAACCAATAAGTCCTACTAGTTCCAGCAGCCTCTCAGATCGATCAAGTGACGCATGTTGAGTTTCAGACTGCTATTCAGATGCACACTCAGGCTGTGACCAACTAGGTTAACCAGAAGGCCGTTGTAACTGCCAACCCGAATAGGCCTACAACTGCTGCTAGAGTCCAGGACTGCTTGGATGAGTTCACCAAAATTTTATGGGTCTAAGGTAGATGAGTAACCAAAGGACTTTATTGATGAGGTTCAGAAGATCACTCAAATCATGGGTGTTACCTCCGTCGAAAGTGCAGATTTGGCTATCTATCAGCTGAAAGGAGTGGCTCAATTATGGTACAGACAATGGAAAGAGGGGAGACGGGTCGGTGCAGGTCCAGTGAAGTGCGATGAGTTCATGACTGTGTTTTTGGACAGGTTCTTTCCCCTGGAGTTAAGGGAAACAAAGGCCGCAAAGATCGTCAATTTGAAACATAATGACATGACGGTGCAGGAGTACGCCTTAAAGTTCACACAACTGTCAAAATATGCTCTTGAGATGGTTACCAAGCTAAGAGCTCACATGAGCAAGTTCGTAAATAGAGTCTCGGACTTGGTGGTTAAGAAGTGTAGGACGGTTATGCTCATCAGTGACATGGACATCTCTAGGCTTATAATCCATGCACAGCAGATAGAGGCGTAGAAATTGAAAGAAATAGAAACGGAAAGTAAGAGGGAAAGAATCGATCAGTTCGAGTATACATAGCAGAGATCGAATGGTGGTAGTCGTCTATAACAGCAACAGAAACCTCTAGTACCCCCTTAAGCTAATGCTTCTTCTTCCAGGCCCCATAGTGATCGAAGGGGAGAGTATCAGGCTCCCAGTCTCAGAGTCATGTCTCCAATAGCCGCACTGTCTTAGTCTGCTCTAAGTGTGGTAAGAACCACCCGGTTGAGTGTCGTCTGGACAAGGAGGATTGCTTTGGTTGTGGCCATCTGGGTCACAGATTGAGGGATTTCCCGTCAGCCGGACGAGAGAAGGCCCAGTCTACCACATCAGCAACTCCGGTGGGTCACCTAACCCAGCAAGGTATTACTTCTTGTATAGGTGGCGGCCAGCGCCAAAATCACTTCTAAGCGCTATCCTTCCACCAGGACTAGGAGAACTCGCCTGATATAGTCACTGGTATATTACACCTTTTTCACATAGATGTCTATGCATTACTAGATCCAGGAGCCACACTTTTCTTTGTGACTCCTTATGTAGCGGTTCAGTTTTTAGTGCAGAAGTTTTTTCAGAATCATTTTTAGTCTTTAACCCTGTTGGTGAGTCAGTCATAGCTAGTCAGGTATACATAAATTGAAGGATCATGACAAGGCAATTTCTGTACACCTGTCGAGCTAAAATTGACTCACCGACAGAAGTAGAGATTGAGAAGGGTTCTGATAGGATCTCAGGACTGACTTTGAAACCAACAGCAACATAAGCAGTCACAAAAGATAAAGTAGCTCCTGGATCTAACAATGCATATACATCAACATGAAATATACATAACATACCCATAACCAAATTGGGTGAGCACTACTGCTCCCGTTGAGATGAGAGTGAATAAAATATGTTTTGACGCTGACTGCCAGCTGCACTAGTAGAAGCACCCTATTGAAAAGGACGTGATGTTGGAGCTACTGAATTAGTGGCTGAGGCACGACCTCCAACATTACCCTATCTAGCTGAAGGGCAATCCCTAAGCATATGTCCGGGCCTCCCGCACCCAAAACAAGCATCTGAACCAACCAAGCACTCTCCAGGGTGGTTCTTATCACACTTCCTACAAGGTGGGAAAGTGTGCTCCCCTGATGTGCTCCTCTGAATTTACGGGCCTGATGCCCTATCCCTCTGATCACGCCTGTGCTTGGATGGGACAATGGCCTACGATGGAGCTAGGGTTGACAACCTTTGATGAGACTGTGGGCGGTGCCCACCACCAAACCTCAGCCGAGAATACCCAAAGCTGCCTGTCCTGGCCCTCTTGTCCTTTCTCTCTCTCTCTCTCATCTTCATCTGATCCTCCTCTATTTGCTGAGCATGTATCATCAAACGAGAGATGTCCATGTCACTGATCAACATGGCGGTCCTGCATGTCTTGACTAGTGAAACTGCGACCTCATTCATGAACTTTCTCATATGAACTCTCGGATCAGCAACCATTTCTGGTGCATACTTAGACAATCGGGTAAACTCCAAGGCATACTCCTGGAAGGTCATGTTGTTATGCTTCAGATTGATTAACTTGACCATTTTCCCCCCCTCAACTCTCGAGGAAAGAACCAATCCAACAAAGCAGTCACAAACTTGTCCTAACCTACGGGAACCGCACCTACTCCTCTGATCTTCTTACACTGACAGAACCTTATGTGAGCAACCCCTTTAAGCTTAGGAGGCTAAGTCTACACTCTTCTCTCCAGTCACCCCAATAATCTGAGTGATCTTTTGCATCTCCTGAATGAACTTGTGCAGGTCTTTATTCACCTTCGACCCAAAAAAATCAGGTGGGTTTATCTTGAGGAAGTATCGCCCACTCGCCGCCCCTACATTCTCATTTTAGAGAACATGGGCCACTGCCTGCTGGTTGACCTGAGTGGTCATGACCTGCGCCAGCATCTAAGAAGTTGCCCTGAACTCGGCACACATAAGTGACCTGCTCGGGCAAGGGATACGCTGGAGCCAGTAGGGATGGATGATGCCCATCTCCATTGCTATTGCCATGGTCATTTCCATTGCTATTTCTCCTTCCATTGACTCTGCATGGAGGCATATTTTTGCAAACGTGTATAGCACGAGTTAGAGAAATAGAGAGATACTTTATCGCACTACATGGATCATAAAAGAAGAAAATTTTCTTAAAGCATCTAGCCTCTTCCCCATAGGTGTGGCGTGCTTCACACTCATGGAAAAGACTCTACTTAACGCGGCTTTCAGACACCCTAGGACACACATAAACCTTGGCTCTGATACCAAGTTTGTTATGACCCGGGCATAGGCCCCAGATTGAGACATGGGGCCTAGAGCCACGAGTGACTCCAAGCTAACCTATGACATATGTAAGCAATTCAAGAACATAGACTAAGGCGGAAAATTCAACACTAAAGCATGAATACGCGGAAGTCTATAAAACATAACATAGAAAGCAAGAGTGACGTATAACAACAACCGAGTTAACCCAATACATATTTGTCTGAAAAAGCCTCTTGTCATAGCTGGACTGATAGGATAGTTCCCCCAACTAGTCCACTAAATCTGGAACTGAAATGACATAACAACATGACTAAAAGAATGTCCTTGGAAGATGAGGACTCACCAAGCAGGGACTGAACTGGACTGGTGTGGGAGCAGGCTAACGAGGCGGCTGAGTTTGATCTCCCGAACCTATATCATGAAACAATATAGAATAGAGTATGCAGTTAGTACTTTGAATGTACTGAGTATGCGAGGTAAGTAAAATAAGCTAATAAAATGCATGAAGTAATAAACATAATTTAAACATGAGGGCGCAAGGCTTCGAAACCATTCATAAACTAGACATAAATATATTCATAAGAGAAATCTTATAAAACATAACTTGAGCCAAATTATCATAATCATAAATATGCATAAATCATAAGGAACAGTGGAAGGATTCATCATGATAGAGCTTACATGATACCCCAACTATCTCGATCAAGTGGGCAAAGCTACCCCAAGCTTTCCAAGGAAAGGAACGGTAACATGGCGTGATATCACTAATGACACCCCATAGGGTTAAACATGAATATATCCTACGTCGGCACGTAGTTTTGAGGCCAAAATTTCCGAAACCCCTGACCTACTCGGTGCTAGATACTACTTCCAAAAGCATACACATGGCTCATATTGTAATCATGAAGCATATTTGAAGTACATGGGCTAGTTAAAAGCATAAGATACATGACTCATTCTTGAAAATACATGAACTAGACAAGAAAGAGGCCCGTGAGTCGTCCATGAACATAAACATGACACTTGTAAAAGCTATGCATACTTGAGAAAGTCATCATACTTAAAATTCATAAATTCATGAAGGGTTCTTGTAAAAATCGTACAACATGATCATAATACGTAACTTGAAACTTGAGAGTTGATATTATAAGAAAATCATGGGATTTCATTAGGAAGAAACTTGACCCTAGAAGTTCATAGTCATACTTGTAATTTAGGAATCGAAATTTCATAGAAGGCTTAATAGAAATATAAAACCCTAATCCTAGAATCATCAATTTAGTTATACCCTGTAAGTTTCTATCGTTCAACTGATGCGTTCGTACGTATGTAGAGAGTTTTAGAGCACGACGCATACGGAAATGTACGAGTACGGAGTCGAGCAAGAAGGAGGCCGGGGCCAGAGGCCAGGCGCACTGGGCACCGCGTCACACCAGCCAGCTTGGCGCTTTGTCGGTGTGCCGCCCCCTGCCATCGACCCCTACTTATATATATATGATGATCAAGTGTGTGATGTTCATTCATACATTTCCCTTTCGGTAGAGAAGAGTAAGTAGCGTAGTTTTTCTCCGTTTTTGTCAAATTACGCTGTTGAACTCCATCCAAATGCAAATTAACTTTGGATAACAAGTTCTAGGCCTACAGGAAGCATCTCTGCAGAGTTATTTCTTGAAAATTCGCCCGGTATACCAGAACCCCGTCAAGTAAAGGTGGTCAGAATTACTCCAAATTTAATCCTAAACGACCACAGGCAATAGGTAAGCATTTCTCCATTCTAAACTCTCAAGAAATTATGGGTTTTTTGTCGAGTTAAACAAATTTGAATTATAATTATAATTATTATCGAAAGATATCATTGTTTGCCGCATTTAATATTGAAAATATCCTTATTCTCTCAGCGTAAGGGCTTCAGTTGAGTGGATCAGCCAGTTACAGGTTAAAACTCATCAGTTAAACGAGAATCGATATTCGAGGTTTTTTAAGGCTTATCCCTTCGGCAAGTTATTCTCGTCTAATGATACGACCTATGTTCTTGAATGGAGATAATGATCCTATATGTTGTAATTAGCTGTTGTTTGTAGATTATGAGTATATATGTTGTGATTAGATGTTGTTCGTAGGTTATGAGTATATACGTTGTGATTAGCTGTTGTCCGTAGACTCTGATCATATAAGTTGTGGTTAGCTACTAGAAAGCGTATGGAGAGTATATTGTAGTATCCCTCGTCAGGAAAGAGTATGTTAAGTGTGACTCACACTAGGAGCATCATAAGAACTCTTCTGATCTTCTGTTCACAGTACTAGTAGAATTCTGATGTTTTTTTATCATCCCAAAGGCCTCAGAAGTTCATGGTTAGCTATTGGGCCTAATCTAAGTTGGACAGCATTGGGCGCCGCCGGGCGATATAACTCTGTGCTTGACGCCTATATTGTCAGTAAAGCTCTCCTAGAGGTCGTTGGCGTATCTTAATGCCTCCAGGGCCAGAATTTGAATATATTGGTCTTACCCTAAAGTCAGCGACAACAAATTTGCCCAGTGAAATGAGTGAAAGTCGGTCATGTAGTTAGCCACTACCAGTGACTATTAGTTGCAATCAACTTAGTGCTTGTCATACAGGTCGCCCAAGAAGTCATCCCAGTTATACGAGTCAGATAGTCCCGTGGGTATCCTAAGGAGGGAACCTTATTAGTAGTTGGATGCGGGGCCAATGGCCTAGCCTGCTCTTATAGATATTCAAGTATGAGTTGTCGCGAATGGCCAGGTCTAGGTAAAGTTACCTACAAGGTTAGGAATCACCAAAGAAAATATATGAAATTTGAACAGACCAAGTTAAGATCTAAGGGAGTAGAACTCTAGTAGTATAGTATTACCTTCAGGCTAAGAATTATAGAAAACCCCCTGGGGAAAGTCAGGGTTGACTGCTCAGGAGCATGTCCGATTAAGTGGCAGTCCTATAGTTGTCCTAAGCAAAGAAACTAAATAGTTGATCGTTCGCGACCTTACGGTCCACCTATGAGCTATCACTGTCCTAGCATGACATCCAAAGTAACATTAGGCTACTCTAGATCTCGCCCTATACGATCTACACCATTAGAGATTATGATCACTGTCAGGATCCTCTAATCATATATAGGCACAGGGGGTGTGCCTATTGGCAGTTATGCAGACTATTGTAGGGGCGAGTAGCGGTCGCATTAGGCCTGAAGAGCAAGATACTCCTTCTGAGTGGCTAGGTTGAGACTAAGAGGCAGTATACCGGTTGGAATTGACCCCGCCTAGGATAGCCTTCCGTTGACCAACCTCAGGGTTACTAGCTGTGTCGTCGCCTTCGGGGTTATATGGATCGCTCCCAGGAGCCATATGTTGTCCCAAGGGACTATACTCAGGCCCAAGGGCCATACTACAGCCCATCCATGGCTGGACTTTTATTTTTATGCCATATCGACATCACTGACCCTTTTCGAGCCTTTTGTGTCCAGGGTGCAGTTACAGGAGCCCTCCAGGCTCACACACAGCTACAGGAGTCCAATGGGCTCAGTTGAAGACCCAGGAGCCAGGTAGGTTGGCTATAGTTACTTATTGACTCATATTGACCATGTTAAGGGTATATAGATTGGAGTGTTCTCTCTAGGGCTTATGGGGCTCCGGGTAGGTTATTCCGTGCTGGTTGTACCTTCCAGGTTTATGGGGGCCAGGTTAGGTTCTTATTTTTATTTTTTCTTGCTAGTTATATCTTATGAATATATAGTTGTCCGGTCTAGACCATTAGAGATTATGATCAATATTAGGATCCTCTGATCAGCTATAGGCACACGGGGTGTGCC
>JACEIK010000668.1:61619-72989 GCA_018107945.1 Datura stramonium
TTAACTCTATGTTGCTCCTAGAGTAATTTCAGAATATTTCGTTGACCCAAACTTAGACTTAATTATTCTCAATCGAAAATGTCTATCACCAACACTTTAGGTATTTAAGATCACACTAGAAATTGATAGTTAGAGGAATGGGTCCAGTCCCTGTGGGTTCACAATTCGGTTCTTAAAAAGGACCACTATATTACTTGCACGACCCGTACACTTGCGGACGCGCTCGATGCGAAAAAGAGTCGTCAGTCACCACGAGTGACCTAACAAGTCGTTAGGTCACTGGATGACTCGTGGTCTTCCCTCGTTGCCACTACTAGAATTTTTCCATTCTTCCATCCTTCTCAGGCGGCAACTCACTCGACGAGTCATGAAGTGGCACCTCGACTCATCCCTCAAGTTGTGAAGTCTCTTGGAACTTCAATATTTTCTCCTTCACTACATACTTAACGGGTCAACACACGACTCGTCACACTATCCGTCTAGACTCGCGGAAGGTAACTTATTCCCAACTCATGCATACACAATGGGTCACTTAAAGACCCATCGGGTTACATAATAGATCACTCAACGACTCGTTCTGTGACCTGGTATATATTTTTCTGCTTTCTCCATTTTAGTCCTCAGGTCTGATATTAAGGACTTTTGGGGTGTTATAGTTTATCTTTTATCTTAAGACTAGAAAGATGATTTCTAAGGAGTATATCTATTATCTAGTTCAGGTCAGGGTCCTAGTTTTGAATCCCCAACTCTTCAATTAGTTCCAGTCATTAAGGAGTTCCCAGATGTCTTTCTCGAAGATCTTCTCGGAATCCCTCCCAAGCGGGAGATCAATTTCGGAATAGACCTTCCAAATAGCCAAGGTCAGAAAATGTGACATTTCGAAAATAACCTTTAAAACTTGGTATGGTCACTTTGAATTCTTAGTTATGTATTTTGGACTAACGAGTGCTCCTGCAGCTTTTATGAATTTGATTAACAGGGTATTCAAGCAGTACCTAGACATGTTCATTATTGTCTTCATAAATGATATTCTGGTCTATTCCAGAACATAGAAAGAATATGCAGACCACTTAAGGATAGTTTTGCAGACTCTCAAGGACCTCCAGTTGTTCATTAAATTTAGCAAGTGTGAATTCTGCCTAAAATCAATGGCATTCCTCGGTCATGTTGTCTCCAGTGAGGGTATTTAGGTAGATCCTCAAAAGATAGGGCCAGCGAAAGACTGGACAAAACCCACTTTTCCATCAGAAATTAGGAGTTTCTTGGGTCTAGCCGATTACTATAGATGGTTCATAGAAGTATTCTCCTCCATTGCCTCTCCTTTGACTAGACTAAACTCAAAAGAAACTAAAGTTTTAGTGATCTGATGCATGTGAGAAGAGTTTTCAGGAGTTAGAGTCGGCTCACTACAGCCCCAGTCTTAACCCTACCAGAAGGTTAGGATAGATTTGTAATCTATTGTGATGCTCCTAGAATTGGTTTTGGGTGTATTCTGATGCAATATGACAGAGTTATAGCATATGCCTCCGGACAGCAAAATTCATGAAAGGAACTATCCAACTCACGATCTTGAGATGACAGCAGTAGTATTTGCCTTGAAAATTTGAGGTACTATCTTTACGATGTTCATGTAGATGTCTTCGCTGACCATAAGAGCTTGCAGTACGTGTTCAGTCAGAAGGATTTGAATCTTCATCAGAGTAGGTGGTTAGAATTATTGAAAGATTATGATATGACTGTGTTGTATCACCGAGCAAAGTTAATGTAGTGGCTGATGCCCTCAGCAGGTTGTCTATGGGGAATGTTGCTCATGTTGAGGATGATAAAAAGGAGATGAGAAAAGATATTCACAGGCTAGCTCAGTTAGGAGTCTGGCTGGTAGATTCAGAATAGGGTGGAGTCATAGTACAAAAATGGAGTAGAGTCCTCTTTCGTGGTGGAGGTTAACTCAAAGCAAGACGAGGACCTAATCCTACTTAAGTTATAGAAAGTAGTCCTAAAGAAAGAGGTGGAGGCATTTCTAAAGGGAGAGATAATATTCTTCATTAGCAGGACAGGTCGTGTGTTTCAGATGTAGATGATTTGAGGCAAAGGATACTAATGGAAGCTCACGGCTCCAGGTACTCTATCTACCCAGGTGCCAACAAGATGTACTGTGATCTACGAAAAGTCTACTGGTGGAATGGTATGGAGAAAGATATTGCAGAATTTCTGGCTAATTGTCCAAACTGCCAAGAGGTCAAGGTTGAACATCAGAGACTTGGGGGTATAACTCAAGATATCAGCTTTCCTACTTGGAAGTGGGAAGAAATAAACATGGATTTTATACAGGTCTACCTCATACGCGTTTACAACATGACTCAATTTGGGTGGCTGCAGACCCGATGACTAAGTCAGCACATTTCCTACCAGTTAAGACCACAGATTCAGTGGAGGATTATGCTTGACTATTCATTCAGGAGTTAATCAGATTGCATGGAGTCCTCTCACTACAAAAAAATAGCTTAACTGTGGGGGTTATTTTTATTGTTTGTGGCGGTTTTAAACCCCCGCAAAATGTAATTGCGGCGGTTGCTAGAACTCCCACTGTAAGAGTTGTCGCAATCGAATTGCGGAAATTTTTTGCTAACCCCTGCAAATAATTACGGCGGTCAATTTGTGCCGATTGACCCCCGCAAATTCAAAATTAATATTTTAATATATAATTATTAATTTTCAAATTACGGGAGTTTAGAACCTCCGCAATATATATATATTTATTTTTTATTTTTTATTTTTTTTTTAATTAGCTTATATTTAATGGTTTTATCTGTCATAATTCATCGATTTATTTATTTATTTATTATTGACAGATTGAATCACTAATTAAGCTGTAAATCATAATTGAACCAAAAAAAAAATATTTTGAAGTTCAAGATCGATAAAATATTATAAAATCACAAATTTTATCATAAAGTATCATTAGTCCTTAAAAACTAGATTGTAAACATCAGACTCTCCAAAACTAAATTCAAACAGCAAAATATTCACTTCAACATATAGCATTTGCTCCAACCACACAATTACATCGTCATAATTAATCATCTAAGACAATTACAATGAAATCAACAGTTGTCACTAGGATTACTACCACCGCTTGATCTTCTTGCGTCCGTGGGTGAAAGGAGTCCACTGGCCGCATCACTTGGCTGCATAAAGCAACATAAAAGCAGGTTGATATTTCTCACATCAATTTATTAAAGAACTAACCAAGTCATAATAGACACCAGAATGTAAACAAACTAATTCAAATGAAAAAAGAAATTTGAGAACTTTACTTACTGTTGTAGTAAAATCCGTCGAAGGAGAAGCAAAGAACCCCGTAAATTATTCTGGTATAGTCCCTTCTTTCATAATCATATATGCCTTGAAATCATTCATCGTTTGATTGTGAGCATTCATCATTTGATTGTGGTTCTCTTGACATCGAGACGAACATGAACCTTCATTATTTGAAGTACTTGTACCACCAAAATGAGGTCTTGCTTGTTTAAAAACTTTACTAGAGACAGGTCCTAGTCTCAATCACCTCACCCTTCCAGGGTGCTCTTTTCCTAAAACCTTACCAACTGCATCATTTGGAAAAATTTGAGACTAGTCTATGGTGCTTTGGCTCAAAGCTAACTCAATTTTTTCCTACACAAATAAATTCATCATAAAAAATAAACCAACATGAATGCAGTTATCTGGAGTACCTTATAGATCCCATATACAAAAGGCTTCAGTAGAGTGGCCACTCCTTATAAATTTTCAATGTGAAGTTTTAGGTTTTATTGAGATAAGCTGAGAATTCACAAACTCATGCATATTTCTTTTGCCTTTTCATTAACATATACTCCATCTTAATTCTTATGAGTAATGTATATTTGTGCCCGTCCAGGTCTTTTTCCAATCTCAGTCATCTACAAAAAAAATTAGAATTTTACTACTTATGACTTCAAGTATAACAGATAAACAATCATCACATGTAAATTGAATTTGTGGACATACCTATTATGTAGGCTCTGTTATCAAGTAGTACAAAGATATTTACAACACTCAACCTCCAAAAAAGCCAAAATTAACAACAAATTTTTTGGAATACCTACATATATAACTTGAACACGCATACACTTTCATAGGATTTGAAGATAGACTTCTTGTTGTGAAAATGATTAGTGCAATTTGCAGTATCCAATAATATGCTTGTGTTTATACATTCTTTTGTTAAAATGGTTGTTCTTATGGGTTATAGGATTATAATGCAAAATGTAAAGCTTGTCAGCATTTAGGCATGTCATACATAGTCAATTATTGCAGATTTAGAATTGCTGTCTTGAAGCGACAGTAGAACAAAAAATGGGAGACAGTGGTAATAAAAAAAAGCTCAAAATCAAAAGAATTTACTTACCATTTCAGGCCTTCTTGTAGCGTTGGCTTTGGAGCCACCAGTGTGTGGAATCGTCCGTTTCTTTTGCGCATTTCCTTACAAAAATATACTTGAAACTCAATTGAAAAAATAAATAATTATATAATTACAAAGACTAGTAGAAATGGTTACAAAGTACCTTTGTTGAGTCTTTATATTGGTAATCAACAAAGGAAATCTATTGATCCCGTGGAATCCCTTCCGGCACATATCAATAATTTTAGCTCTACTTTTTAGTGGTTCTTCAGATGCATTCCATAAGTTCTGCTTATTTGCAGCCCACTTCTTCCCAATAGATTTATAAACATGTCGTTGTGCAACCGACTCAGTTGTATTAAAGAAGAACTTGGGCTTTAAGAATAAAATATTGATTAGCTTGTCTATTATATGCAAATGTAAAGTTCAAAGATAAAATAGAGATACAATTATCATTCTCACCAAAAATATAAATAGTGTAGTTATAAGAATATAGATCTTATACCTATATAATTTGATCGTATACGTGGTTGAAGTATGATATAGGTAAACTTGACCATTTCTCAAAGTTGATTGGAAACAAAGAGAAATCACACACTAAAATTCCACAATATCCTGAAAGAAGGCTTCGTGCATCTCCAAATGGTTCATCCAGGTAATCAAATTCAACAACAATATGATGTTCACCGGTTAAATTTAGCACTTCTTTAACTTTCACTTTGAGTTTCTTGATATTTTTTTCGTAAGAATAGAGATAAGCTAAAACCATGAGAGAGATTAACAATTGTTGCTGAATATGTTGATATTCAAAGCTAGTTACCAATTGCACCTACGATCCAATGCATCATCAGTTCACAGCTAGAACGTTTTTTTCATGCAGCCTGAACAGTTGGAGCTTGTTGTGATGAATCATGTTCTGTCAGAGCCGGATGTGATGTCGTGTGAACTGATTGGGATGGTTGTGATGCAGGGTAAACTACCAGAGCCGGCTGTTATGCGGCCTGATCCATCAGAGTTGGATGTGATGTTGAGTTAATTGAGTGGGACAACCTTGATGTTGGCTGAAATGCTGGTAGCGCCTGTGATGTGGGCTAAAATGCTGGTGGCGCTTGTGATGTGGGCTGAAATGATGGAGCTAGATGTGTTGTGGCCAAAAATGATATGTTCGGATCTGTTGGCAAGCGTGATGTTGATTCAGTACCTTGTGAAGTAGATATTGATCGGTCTGGTATTTGTTTTTTCTTCAAACGATTGAACTTTGGCATATTTGCAATTCAATAACTCAAATCCTGAATAAACAAAAGAAATCAACAGCTTAAAATGCAGAAAATCAGTAGCTATAGTCGGAAAAACCAACATCTTTAAAACTGCATAAATTGCAACTTAAAAAGCAGAAAATAACAGCTAAAAACAAAAAAAAACAGCAGCTTAAAAATTGCACAAACAGAAGCTACAAAACTGCACAAACTGCAACTTTAAATGCAGAAAAATAGCAGCTAAAAACTGAAAAAACAACAGCTAAAAACTGCACAAATTGCAACTTAAAAAGCAGAAAAATAACAGCTAAAAACAGAAAAATAGCAGCTCAAAAATTACACAAACAGTAGCTATAAAACTGCACAAAGTGCAGCTTAAAATACAGAAAAACAGCAGTTAAAAACTGAAAAAATAGCAGCTAAAGAACTGCACAAATTGCAACTTAAAAAGCAGAAAAATAATAGCTAAAAACCGAAAAACAGCAGCTCAAAAATCGGACAAACAGCAGCTAAAAAACTGCACAAATTAATAGCAGAAAAATAACAGCTAAAAATTGAAAAAATAGCAGCTCAAAAATTGCACAAACAGAAGCTATAAAACTACACAAACTGCAGCTTGAAATGTAAAAAAACAGCAGCTAAAAACTGAAAAAACAGCTTTACTTCATATTCAAACATATAGGCTACAGTAACAGGTTGAGCCCTACTGGTCTTTATCGATGTTCACGCTATGCTGACAAGTAGATATATCTTTAGAAGTAATAGTTAGAATTACTTAATAACCATTGTCTTTGGTAAATGAGTAGGGTATCTACTAGATGAATAAGAGAAATGCCTCCTACATGCAGTTTACTTAATTTTATAATACACCAAGACCTAATATTGATAAATTTCTGGATATAAACTAGGGACAACATCTGAATGCAATTTCACTTTTTAACTCAGATGAGTAAATAATTCTTGTGCAAGCAACAGAAAGTAATTAATGATTGCAAGTAAATGCTTAAATTAAGTTACTGCTAATATCAAATGCATAAAAAAATATATGTTAGTTGGGAAAAGTGAATGTATAAGCTCTTAAGGAGTAGTAAACACACATAAGAAGCTAAAACATTAAATGAATACCAAATCCTAAACTAATTGCTATCACATATAATGAAACTACCTAGCAAATAGACTGACCAGCTTTCTCAGGGTATTCTCCTCCAGTGGCTCTTGTTACTGCTCTCATAACCTGTCATTAATTTACATACATGACTTAAATTTTAGACATAACAAAATGTATTATCTTAATTTCACACGACTTAGATCAACTCATTTCACTGCTCTAATATCAAAATTCAACATAATTCTTCATATTTTTAGCATATAGTTCTCCAACTACACTTAAATGGCTCAAAAAACTCATATTTCACCAGTACCAAAATAAAAATGCAAAAATCCAGCAGCTAAAAAAATGCAATGTAAAATGCAAGAATCAGCAGCTAAAAAAACATCCAAAAACTGCAGAAAAACAACAACTTAAAACGTAAAAAATTATCCAAAATTTAGATATTCTATTCATTCATATTCTCCTCTATTGCAATTTGGATATTCTCATAATCAGCATCAAAAAATTGTTCAAATTCTTGTTGTCGGTATGGCTCATTCTCGTATATTTCTTCTACATCAACCTCTCCCATTTTAAATAAATGTCTTGGCTTTAGATGTACAACCACACTCCACTCTTTATCAGTTTCATCATCAACATAGTAGACCATATTTGATTGTGATACTTCGATATATGGATCATGATCCAAACGATCACCGGTGTGAATCAATTTAGAAAAGTCGACATAATTAAACTTCCAAACATCTATTTTGAATACTCTGTTCTGAGTAGTGTCAGCCCATAAGAATTTGAAAAGAACAACCTTGAACCGACCATAATAATTAATCTCAATGATATCTTCCAACTTTTCATAATATGGCAGATCTGCTTGTCTTGCATATCTATCTGCACTTGATGCAACACAAGAAGTGTCAAATACAAGAAAAACTCCACTATTTTGAGTTTTTGATCCTTGTTCTGTAGACAAAGTCCGAAATTTGAATCCATTAATGTTATAAGCACCGAATCCTCTTGCATCTTGTGTAGGACCATGTGCTAAGAATTTCATATCATCTAAATAAGCAAAATATTTCTGTCAGAAATTCTAAATTGACACAAGAAAGCTAAGAGAAAACAAACATCCTATTATCATTTACTCACTCGCTTATGAAACCAATCAGGGAACTCTTTACTGGCTCTCCTCTCTACCTTTGTTGTTGAAAGTCTTCGGCCTCTTGTGCTTCTTTTGATGTCACATCTAAATTCACTAAAAATGTGTTATATGTATCAACTTTAATTCAATTACTCTAAACATTTCTTATAAATCAAATTAACTTAAATTTCTCACTCAATAAATGGATTCACTGTTGCGCAATTAAGTAACACATATCGATGAGCTTGAGTTTTCTCTAAAGGAGTCAACGGTTCCGTAGTGGAGCCTCCAACAGGTTTACCTTATTGAGGGAATATAGATGAATCTACGGAAGCTTCATTAGGATTTGGTTCATCATTTATACATTTAGGTCGATTTAACCTTGACTCAATTTCCTCAAAATAACGAGAGTAATGAGTTAGAGCTTCTTCAACTATGTAACCTTCAGCTATAGATCCTTCTAGTTGAGATTTGTTCCCTACAAGGGACTTGAAATGACCTAACAATCTATGATAAAATAATAAGGTGTTAGAAGAAGAATTTACATTGAAATACTATTACAAAATCATTCAAATAATTTTAAATAAGAAATATGTTACCTTTTAACAAAATACATCCACCGATAATGTACCGGCCCACCTTGTATTACTTTATCCACTAGATGGACAGTTAGATGAATCATTACAGTAAAAAAATGAAGGGGGGAACAATATCTCTAGATGGAAAAGAGTTTCTACAATTCGATTTTGTAGCTTTTGTAGGTCTGAGATGGTTAAGCTTTTCAGACAAAGTTGCCTAAAAAACAAAGAAAACTCTACCAAAGTTGCAACAACCTGATTTGGAAGCACATTGCGATTTGCTATCAGTAACAATTGTTCCATAAGGATGTGACAATCATGACTCTTTAATCCAAAGATCCTCTTTTGATCCAAATCAACACAACGAGATATATTACTTGAATAACCATCTGGCACTAAGATATTATTTAATGTCTTGAGGAAGGCCACTATCTTCTTCTTTGGAATTGTAAATGCAGCAAGCCAGCATTCATCATTCTCATCCGGCCAAAGATCACACCTTATAATACCCATATATTGTAAATCTTTTCGAGCCTCAACATGATCCTTTGATTTTTCTTTATCATTTATCAAAGAGGATATAATATTGTCAAACACATTCTTTTCAATATGCATAACATCTAAATTATGGTGCAGCAAGTTGGACTCCCAACATGGAAGATTGAAGAATATGCTTTTTTTTCTCCATTGTTGAGTTGCACCTTCACCAACACCCCTTTGCCTATTTGGTTTTCTTTTAAGATTCATTTCTGCTTGTCTTCCAAATGTGACATTGATATCTTTCACTTGCAGCAAAATGTTTGACCCTACTAATAATTTCTTAGGGAGGGCCCACATTTCCATCAAAACGATGCCTCATTATTCTAAATTTATGATTTCTTGCCAAAAATCGACAATGACTCTTAAAACACCATTTTCTACTATGACGAAGTCGACAAGGTTCTGTGTCAAAATTACAAGAAGGACATGAAAGACCAGTATGTGTGTTCCAACCAGATAAAATATCAAGTCCAGGAAAGTCGCTAACTGTCCACATAAGAGCCGCTCGCATTCTAAACATTTCATTCTTTGATGAATTAAAAGTGTCCACACCTTCATTCCAAAACTCATTCAACTCCTTAATAAGGGGTTTCAGGTATACATTTATGTTATTTCCCGCCACACATGGACCTAGAATGATCATTGAGAGAATGAAATTTGATTGGTTCATACACAACCAAGGAGGAAGGTTGTACAGAATCAAAATCACAGGCCAAATGCTATAACTAGTACTCATTGTTCCAAAAAGATTGAAACCATCAGTAGCTAGGCCTAATCGAACATTTCGAGGATCAGAAGCAAATTCAGGAAAAGTTGTATCAAACCTCTTCCATGCCTCACCATCTCTAGGGTGTCTTATGGTTCCATCTTTGTTACCATCCTCCGCATGCCATCTCATATGCTCTGCAATTTTAGAGCACATGAACAATCTTTGTAATCTTGGTTTTAATGGAAAGTAGCGCAAAATTTTTGCAGGCTTCTTCTTTCGCTTCTTATTTTGCTTCTTATTTGTAGCACGCGTATGATCTTTATTGCTCTCTTTCTCGCGCTTCCATCTAGAAGTGTGACAATACTTGCATATTTCTGCATTAACATCATCTTCCCAGTATAACTTGCAATCATTTGGACAAGCATCTATCTTGATATAATCAAGACACAACTTACCAATGGTTTTCTTGGCCTCATAAAATGAATCAGGGATCTTTGCAAATTTAAATGCATCCCTGAGTAGATCTAGTATCATAGTCATTCCCTTGTCACTTAACCCATACAAACACTTTATGTGATAAAGCTTTAGTAAAAATTCCAACTTTGAGTACTTGGACCCTTCATACAATTCTTGTCTTTCATCTCTAAGCAACTCAAAAAAATCTTTGTTATTGGAAGCAGGCATAGCATGTAACATGTCTTCTTCCTACTACTTGTGACGGATGTACATCAACACCCTCATGTCTTAAGCCCCCGAATACTTCATTAATCAACAATTCTATGGGATTCTTAATAGATGATACATCATGAGTGACCTCTATGTTTCTAAAATTATGCAATACATTTATTTCTCCACGCATAACCCAAGTGACATAATTTTGTGGGAATGACTTATCGATCAAATGGTCAAACATCATTTTTCTATTTTTCCACTTTTCAAAATCACATTTAGGACATGGACATTTTATTTTATCTCCTACAGCACCATTTGTGAATGCAAAATTTAGAAATTGATTCAAACCAAGCAAATACTCTGATGTGTTTCTTGGCATTCCAATCCAAGATCTATCCATAGGAGAATTAAATTAGTGTATAGCAATATCACCTATAATATTTCATGAGAAAGAAAATGAGTGACTAATAGAATAAGTGAATAGAATTTAATTTAATCCAAAAGAAATGAAGTTACAAAGATTAAATGATCTTTTCAGGAAATCATTCAATCTAAAGATGTTAATAGTATAATTTGGATATTCTTAACAGTTCAAGAAAATAACACACTTAAAACATTCCAATATTTGGATAAATATCCTCCGTCTCAGGCATCATCAACCCTTTGCCTTTTATGGAACAAAACTTGCAAACCTTAAAGTCTAACTAAAAATGTAATTAGTTCAATTTTGTCCCAAAAAATTTTTTAGAAATGCTGAAAAAATTTTGGTTGGATTGCGAACAAGATGGTCGATAAATTACGAAAAATACAAACTTAGTAACTGAGTTTCACACCAAAAAGATCATTTCACTTGCATTTTAATCATTGGGATCAGAGAAAAAATGAAAAGAAACATTAACATTCTTAGGACACTTGAGGAATTGGGTTTGCTAAGAATGTGTAAATATAT